>JAWZYT010000492.1:147500-207500 GCA_034508575.1 Petrolisthes manimaculis | reverse complement strand
ACACACACACACACACACACACACTCTTCCTCCTCTACTCTACACACACACACACACTTCCGCCTTTCCTCAATACACACACACACACACACACACACACTATAAAGGTCAGATCACACTAGGGGAGGCACTGAACAAATCCAACCATTCCACTAACTATTATCTTACATTAAGGTGGTCGAATATTCACTTTGGTTACATTGGATCGAGTGCCATGATTCCTCCAAAGTATGCTAGGAAACAGGACCAAAAGAGCAAAAATAATGGTGTTCTGTTGTTGCTTGGAATAGTTTGCAGGATTCACTTGTTCCAGAATTACCAAAGCAAAAATTCTAATGCACGTAAAAAAATAAATAAATAAATATACTCTTCTTTTCCTTAATTATCTAACCTCTGACTTTTATCAACAGTTGTGACGAGAAAGCCAACAACAGCAACAGCAGCAGCAAATGTTGTGTTCCTGGAAAATGGTACACACCCCAACAACAACAACAACAACAACAACAACAACAACAGCAAGAATAATATCAATAACAACCACAACAAGAACAGCAAGAACAATAACAACAACCACAACAATCACCACCACTACCACAACCCTCCCTCCTCTCACCCCCACACCACTATCACCACTACTACCACCACCAACAACAACAAAAACAACAACAACACCAACAACACTACCAAAAACAACAACAACAACAACAACAAAAACAACAGTCTCAAATTGGTAATGAGTGAGAATCCTTATGGGGTCAGTTTAGCATCCCAACCCACACCCACCACACCCACACCCACACCCACACCCACACCCACACCCACACCCACACCCATCATCTACGTCATCACGCCCACCTATCGTAGACCAGAACAGGTGAGACAGATATGAACCACTAATGAGCTACCTGAAGGCTCCTGTTTCCTCCATTCTATGCCTTGAAACAGAACCATATGAATTTAATTAAGCAGAGGTGTGTGTTTCATTGATGAGTTTGGAGGGCTACATTAACTTCAAATTTACCACAAAAGTTTATCTGCTACTTACTTCTCTTACAAGTGGTATATATATATATATTTTTGGTACATTGGAGTGTCTTGATTCCTCCAAACTATGCCACGAAACAGGCTCAAGTTAACAACAATAATGGTGTTCTGTTGTTGCTTGGAATAGTTTGGAGGATTCAGTTGCTCCAGAATTACCAACACAAACTTTCCCCTTTAAGATTAAACCATTTTTATACCAGGGAGAAATATTTTGATGGATGTTAAGGTTAAGAGGAAACAAGGTGTTGGTAAAACGTGTCCTCTCTCTCTCTCTCTCTCTCTCTCTCTCTCTCTCTCTCTCTCTCTCTCTCTCTCTCTCTCTCTCTCTCTCTCTCTCTCTCTCTCTCTCTCTCTCTCTCTCTCTCTCTCATATGTTCTCTCTCTCTCAATCTGTCAATACATCTGTGACAGGTGGCTGAGTTGACGAGGCTGTCCCAAACCCTAATGCTGGTACCCAACTTACACTGGCTGGTGGTGGAAGATGCTGTGTCACCAACCCGAAGAGTCCTCACCTTCCTCGACACCTGCACCGTCCCTCACACCTACCTCCTCGGTATTAGAATAACAATAATAATTATATTCTAAATAAATACAGGACTAAAACAAAAGATGGTGGAGAAGGGTAGGGGGCCAAGTTCTGTATATTATCCTAAACTCACACTTATCTCCTTGGTATTATGGCGCTTCTTGGAATAAAAATAATAGTTATATCCAATATAAATACAAGCCCAAAAAAATATGCTGATAAATATTCGATGTTTGCCAAGGTGGTGGTGGTAGAGAAGTGTATGGGGCCAAGTTCTATATATTATTCTCATATTTATCTCCTCAGTATTATGACACTTCTTAGAATATTATATCCTAAATAAATACAGGCCCAAAACATGCTGATAATAATTATAATCGATGCTATAAGATTAGATAAGATTAGCTATATAGATTAGATGATTCTCAAATCCCCCTAACCCCCCCAAGCTTGTCCCCCTATTCCCGCACCCTCCAAACCCCTCTAACCCACCCCAAGCCTGTCCCTTAATCCCCTAACCCCCAAACCCCACCCACCCGAAGCCTGTCCCCCTATTCCCACACCCCCTTATGGAAACTATTTTTTTTTCTCTCTCATAAATTATAATATAGCCTACAGTTTATTTTATTTTATCGACTGTCACTTCAATTTATCATTATTTCATTTTCTCTTCTTCTTCTTCCCCTCCGTCAGGCACTGCATCGAGGAAGTACAAGGGCGCCAACAAACCAAGGGGCGTGAGTAACCGGAACGCAGGACTACAGTGGCTCAAAGGGCACGCCAAGGATGGGGTTGTATACTTCGCTGACGACGACAACACTTATGATTATCGTATCTTTAATGAGGTGACATGATGACGGTGTGGCAAGGAGGGGGGTAATTGAAGAAGGGGGGTGGGGATGGGGATTAGGGGGGGGAGTATTGAAGAAGGGGGATGGGGGGAAGGGGGGAGTATTGAAGAAGGGGGTGGGTGGGTATAGAGGTGTGGGAAAGGAGGGGTATTGAAGAAGGGGAAGGAGGGGGGGTAGTGGGGGGAGTATTGAGGAAGGGTGGGTGGGTATAGAGGTAAGGGTAGGGGGGGGTAGTATTAAGGAAGGGATGGGTATTGAGGGAAGAAAAGAGGGGGGTATTGAGATAAGGATATTAAGGTCCTCAACTCTCCCCATCCCTCTCCCTCTCTCATTCAACACCATCCCATTCTCCTTCCCCATCCCTCCCTCCCTCTCCCCCATCCCTCTTTCATTCAACCCCATCCCTCCCTCTCTCCCATCCCTATCCCCTATCCCTATCTCACTCAACCCCATCCCTCCCTCTCTCCCCATCCCTCCCTCTCTCATTCAACCCTCTCTCCATGTTCCCTCCCCCATCTCTCTCTCTCTCTCTCTCTCTCTCTCTCTCTCTCTCTCTCTCTCTCTCTCTCTCTCTCTCTCTCTCTCTCATTCAACCTCTTCTCTCCTTTTTCCTCGTCACAGATTCGTAGTACACGTCAGGTCTCCATGTTTCCTGTAGGTCTGGTGACAAGACTTGGTGTATCCTCTCCTATCGTGTCCAATGGGAAACTGGTTGGGTTTTACGATGGTTGGGTGGCAGGACGGAAATTCCCGGTTGATATGGCCGGGTTTGCTGTCAACTTTCGCTTCTACTTGCAGGTGTGTGTGTGTGTGTGTGTGTGTGTGTGTGCTAACATATAAACTCCTTCAATGGTTTCTATTTTCTATACAGCAAAACATGATCAACAAATTTACCCCATAAACTGTATATACCAATTTGTATTGTATCACGTTGTATTGTTGTTGTTGTTGTTGTTGTTGTTACAGATGTATACGAACCATTTATGTCATGTTGTATTATTGTTGTTGTTGTTGTTGTTGTTGTTGTTGCAGATGTATATACCAATTTATGTCATGTTGTATTATTGTTGTTGTTGTTACAGATGTATATACTAATTTATGTCATGTTGTATTATTGTTGTTATTGTTACAGATGTATATACCAATTTATGTCATGTTGTATTATTGTTGTTATTGTTACAGATGTATATACCAATTTATGTCACGTTGTATTATTGTTGTTATTGTTGATGTTGTTGTTGCAGATGTATATACCAATTTATGTCATGTTGTATTATTGTTGTTGTTGTTGATGTTGTTGTTACAGATGTATATACCAATTTATGTCATGTTGTATTATTGTTGTTGTTGTTGTTGTTGTTACAGATGTATATACCAATTTATGTCATGTTGTATTATTGTTGTTGTTGTTACAGATGTATATACCAATTTATGTCATGTTGTATTATTGTTGTTGTTGTTGTTGTTGTTGTTGTTGCAGATGTATATACCAATTTATGTCATGTTGTATTATTGTTGTTATTGTTACAGATGTATATACCAATTTATGTCATGTTGTATTATTGTTGTTGTTACAGATGTATATACCAATTTATGTCCTGTTGTATTATTATTGTTGTTGTTGTTGTTGTTGTTTATACCAATTTATGTCATGTTGTATTATTGTTGTTGTTGTTGTTGTTGTTGTTGTTGCAGATGTATATACCAATTTATGTCATGTTGTATTATTGTTGTTATTGTTACAGATGTATATACCAATTTATGTCATGTTGTATTATTGTTGTTATTGTTACAGATGTATATACCAATTTATGTCATGTTGTATTATTGTTGTTGTTACAGATGTATATACCAATTTATGTCCTGTTGTATTATTATTGTTGTTGTTGTTGTTGTTGTTTATACCAATTTATGTCATGTTGTATTATTGTTGTTGTTGTTGTTACAGATGTATATACCAATTTATGTCCTGTTGTATTATTGTTGTTATTGTTATTGTTATTTATACCAATTTATGTCATGTTGTATTATTATTGTTGTTGTTGTTGTTTTTCCAGAGAAATGGTCCCATGATGCCTTACAATGTTGGTTTTGAGGAGGACGGATTCTTGAAGGCATTGAAGATTAATCCTGAAGACATTGAACCTTTGGCTGACAACTGTACCAAGGTGGGTGTGTGTGTGTGGGTGGGTGTGTGTTGATGAGAGAGTGAGAGTGTGTGTGTTGTGTGTGTGTTGTGTGTATGTTGTGTGTGTGTGGGTGTGTGGGTGTGGGTGTGTTGTGTGTGTTGTGTGTATGTTGTGTGTGTGTGTGTGTTGATGAGAGAGTGAGAGTGTGTGTGTGTTGTGTGTGTGTGTTGTGAGAGTTGTGAGTGTGTGAGTGTGTGTGTGTGTGTGTGATGAGAGAATAATAGTAGTGTATGTGTGTGAGTTTTGTGTGTGTGTTGTAATAATGATAATAATAATTAAAGGTTTATTGTTAGAAATGCAGCCCAGGAGCTGAAAATATACATAGAAACAAAGGTGAATATAGTGAAGGTAAAAGATATATCACACATGTGGACAACCGACATGAACACAAATACTATACAAACACAAAACTAATACAAAATTAAGACAAATACACCCCTCATAAAAGCTTATAAATACAAACACTTGGGATATGTGTTCACACCCATAACCAAACTAGATAGGTGCATTAATAAACATATGAATGAATAAATTTGACAATGGTAGGAATGGCGGTGTTCTTGTATTTGTCAGTCCGTGGAGCTTTGATATATAGGGACGAGTCTATTATGGTGACGAACAGCTTATTGAGGAGGAGGGGCTTCGGCAGGTAGGAAGGAAGTGTCGGTATCATGGATTGTTTAGGAGTTTTGTTGTAAATTGTTGAAGTTGTGATTTATGTAGATCAGAAACAGCTAGTGGAGAGGCCCAGTAGAGTGACTATATCTTGGATCGTAAGGTCTTCTACGGTACTTATTTTCCTTTTTCCTTGTAGTTTGGTCCCAGGATGATTTTAAGAGCTCTCTTTTGAATATTTTCCAGTTTACAATCTTTGTGGTAAATTAAAGTGAGGAAGACCAAACAGGTGAAGCATAGCAGAGTTTGGGTAGTATGAAAGTTTTATAAAGGTGTATCAAGTCTTTAGTGGGGACTCCTAATTTTTTGTATGTTTATGTGTGTGATGAGAGAGTATGAGTGTGTGTGTGTGTGTGTGTGTGTGTGTTGTATGTATTATGTATGTGTGTGTGTTCCTATTTTTCGTATTTACAGACCAACAAACAAACAAACTAAGAGAATGATAGTTGTGTATGTGTATATATGTGTTCCTATTATTTATGTTTACAGACCAACCAAAAAACAAACAAAACACCGTATGAAACAGCTTCCTACGTTTTGTGTTTACAGATTCTAGTTTGGCATACCCGAACAGTGAAGAGTATGCCAGCTCTCAAGATGCCAGAGAAGGAACGAGTAACCAAAACAAACCTTCATTATCTTAAGGAACAGATAGTGTTTCAAATGTCACATGGGCTGTCCTAGTGTGACCTGACCTGACCTGACCTGACCTGACCTGACCTGAATTATCTTAAGGAACAGATAGTGTTTCAAATGTCACATGGGCTGTCCTAGTGTGACATGACCTGACCTGACCTGACCTGAATTATCTTAAGGAACAGATAGTGTTTCAAATGTCACATGGGCTGTCCTAGTGTGACCTGACCTGACCTGACCTGACCTGACCTGACCTGACCAACCTGAATTATCTTAAGGAACAGATAGTGTTTCAAATGTCACATGGGCTGTCCTAGTGTGACCTGACCTGACCTGACCTGACCTGACCTGACCTGACCAACCTGAATTATCTTAAGGAACAGATAGTGTTTCAAATGTCACATGGGCTGTCCTAGTGTGACCTGACCTGACCTGACCTGACCTGACCTGACCTGACCAACCTGAATTATCTTAAGGAACAGATAGTGTTTCAAATGTCACATGGGCTGTCCTAGTGTGACCTGACCTGACCTGACCTGACCTGACCTGACCTGACCAACCTGAATTATCTTAAGGAACAGATAGTGTTTCAAATGTCACATGGGCTGTCCTAGTGTGACCTGACCTGACCTGACCTGACCTGACCTGACCTGACCAACCTGAATTATCTTAAGGAACAGATAGTGTTTCAAATGTCACATGGGCTGTCCTAGTGTGACCTGACCTGACCTGACCTGACCTGACCTGACCTGACCAACCTGAATTATCTTAAGGAACAGATAGTGTTTCAAATGTCACATGGGCTGTCCTAGTGTGACCTGACCTGACCTGACCTGACCTGACCTGACCTGACCAACCTGAATTATCTTAAGGAACAGATAGTGTTTCAAATGTCACATGGGCTGTCCTAGTGTGACCTGACCTGACCTGACCTGACCTGACCTGACCTGACCAACCTGAATTATCTTAAGGAACAGATAGTGTTTCAAATGTCACATGGGCTGTCCTAGTGTGACCTGACCTGACCTGACCTGACCTGACCTGACCTGACCAACCTGAATTATCTTAAGGAACAGATAGTGTTTCAAATGTCACATGGGCTGTCCTAGTGTGACCTGACCTGACCTGACCTGACCTGACCAACCTGAATTATCTTAAGGAACAGATAGTGTTTCAAATGTCACATGGGCTGTCCTAGTGTGACCTGACCTGACCTGACCTGACCTGACCTGACCTGACCAACCTGAATTATCTTAAGGAACAGATAGTGTTTCAAATGTCACATGGGCTGTCCTAGTGTGACCTGACCTGACCTGAATTGGTGTGAACTGACCTGACCTGACCTATTGTGACCTGACCTGATTCAAATGTGACATGAGCTCTCATAGTTTGACCACAACAAACAACCAAACACCAACTAAAAAAAACAGTGATTAAGAAAGCAGTGATAATTTTTATAGTTATTCCTTTGAGAAAAATTTGTAGTTATTCCTTTGAGAAAATATGTAGTTATTCCTTTGAGAATTTTTTTTAGTAATTCCTTTGATAAAATTTGTAGTTATTCATTTGAGAATTTTTTTTAGTAATTCCTTTGATAAAATTTGTAGTTATTCCTTTGAGAAAAAATTATAGTTATTCCTTTGAGAAAAAATTTGTAGTTACGACTGTGAGATAAATGTTAGTAACTCATGTGAGAATTTTTTTAGTTACGAATGTGAGAGAAAATTTATTTACGAATGTGAGAGAAAATTTAGATTAACTTTATAACCAATTTGTTTAATGTAGAGAAGTAGTTAGTGTATGTATGAATGTTCTATGTATCCTTCAATCTCCAAAATTTGACAGTAAATTGACAACCGTGCATAACTCTCTCTCTCTCTCTCTCTCTCTCTCTCTCTCTCTCTCTCTCTCTCTCTCTCTCTCTCTCTCTCTCTCTCTCTCTCTCTCTCTCTCACTAAGTAACAATGAATCAACAAACATATCTTCCCTATATAAAACATTAATGTCTTATTCTTTGCCTTATTGTACAGAACATTAATCAATAATATTAAAATACGTGTTCTCTGCCTTACTCTAAAAAAAACAAAAAAACAGATTTGGTCCATATTCAAGAAAACTCGGGGTTGGTATATACGATGGTGTGGTAGGTACTGGTACGATGGATCCACAGACATACAACAGAGCCATCGTACCACCACCACTACCACCATCGTAAATACCACAGATGTTGTTGAATATTGACCAAATGTACAGTTGCCAAAAAAGGTATTGCGACAAATCTTGATAGAACTTTAACCCTAGTAATATCCACAACTATTTGTATATGGACTATAAGTATGTATAACAGAAGGAAATATACATATCCTTCTGTAATACATACTTATAATATAGCATGTATAACAGAAGGAAATATACATATCCTTCTGTAATACATACTTATAATATAGTATGTATAACAGAAGGAAATATACATATCCTTCTGTAATACATACTTATAATCCTTACAAACAACTATGGACAATAATATATTTTATGTTATATCAATAGTTGTCGCTATGCCTTATTTGGCAACTGTAGATACATACATGTTCTATTGCCTTTCCCTGTGGTGTTGTAAGATGGTATGTGTTTATATATATATATATATATATATATATATATATATATATATATATATATATATATATATATGTAATGTGATTTTAGTTATAATATCCCTGGGTATTGAGACACTTTGTATACCCTCTAATATAAGTCATCTTCCCTCCATTGGTACAAGGCTGAATTATACAGGCACTCACAACACTCACAAAGTTTACTACTACCTGGTGATATGTGGCAACACTGTATTTACTTACTATGTTGGTTATAGGTAATGTGGCAACACTGTGTTTGTTTACTAGTGGTTATAGCTAATGTGGCAACACTGTGTTTGTTTACTAAAGTGGTTATAGCTAATGTGGCAACACTGTGTTTGTTTACAAGTATATTTAATGAATGGACAGAACTTATATTCTTGCTAAAGTATTAACCATATGAAGACTCTATGTAAACAAACAGTGTTGCCATATGAAGACTCTATGTAAACAAACAGTGTTGCCATATGAAGACTCTATGTAAACAAACAGTGTTGCCACATTTCGTCAATCCCACTGGAGGCTGTGCTCGTTACTAGTGGAGGCAACTGTACATGATGATAATATTAGGGGGTAATACATTTTTGATATATTGGAAAGTTTGGAGTGTCTTGAGTCCTCCAAACTGTGCCAGAATATAGGAGGACCACATGAACAAAAATAAGGGTTGTCTGTTGCTTGGAGTAATTTGGAGGAATCATTTACTCCAGATTTACCAACATGAAAAAAAAATGAGTGGTCTGTTGCTTTGGAAGTAGTTTGGAGGAATCATTTACTCCAAATTTAATACAACCATCAACACGTGTATTTATTTCCTTAAGGGGAGATTTTCTTTTTGGGGAATTGGAAAGTTTCTGATTCCTCCAAACTATTCCAGGCAACAGGGTACCATTATTTGTCTTAATTTGGGTCTGTTTCCTGGTATACTTTGGAGGAATCAAGGCACTCCAAATCTCCCTTTATGAAGGACCCTATAATCGTGTATAAGACTTGTTGGAGGCTTCTGATTCCTCCTGACTATGCCACGAAACAAACTACTTCAATATACTGTGTGTGTGTGTGTGTGTGTGTGTGTGTGTGTGTGTGTGTTTCGTGGCAATATTTGAAGGACTCACTAACCTCCAATTTTCTGACTACATCACACACAGGGTCTCTTAATTAAATGTCTACTGAATTTGCATATCATTGACTGTATATATAAGTACAGTATGTATGTGTGTGTGTGTATGTATGTATGTATGTAATCACTTTTATATAATATGCTACTACTATAAATTTGCATATCATTTAATGTATATGTATGTATGTATGTATGTATGTATTTAGTCACTTTTATATAATATGCTAATATTATTATAAATTATGAGTTTCTTTGAGTGAGTGTCATGTATGTATGTATGTACAGTCGCGGTCAATAATATTCATCCACATATGGGTATCTCAAATAATTTGCTGTCTAAAGTATTCACGTTCACATATGATGTTATTGTTTTAAGTAGTGTGTAGCTGCTTGTATTAAATTAAAAGATGGTAGTTAACGTGTGTGTGTGTGTGTGTGTTATTGTTTTAAGTAGTGTGTAGCTGCTTGTATTAAATTAAAAGATGATATTTAACCTATTTATTAGCAAGTTTATCATCTAAGGAACAGAGTGAAGCTATCAAACTCTTACGTGAGTTAACACTATATGGATGATTATATATGACCACGACTGTATGTATGTATGTATGTAATCATTAGAGTATATTTTTGCACAATAAAGTGGATATATATTAGTTGTCATATTTATTCTTCCTGAATATTGTGTGTCCCCCTACTCCCGCACCCCCCTAAACCCCCCCCAAGCCTGTCCCCCTATTCACACACATCCCTAAACGCCTCCCAATCCTGTCCCCCTACTCCCGCACCCCCCTAACCCCCCCAATCCTGTCCCCCTACTCCTGCACCCCCCTAAACCCCCCCCAATCCTGTCCCCCTACTCCCGCACCCCCCTAAACCCCCACCCCCCTGTCCTCTTATTCCCACACCCCCTTACTTAAGACACTATGGTCGTGAGGAGGAATAAAAAGATTAGCAGAGATATTATGACTATGAGTATCTGGCAACACTGCTGTTTTTAATTAACTTATGCCAACCAACAAGACGACTCCTCATCACATTATCCTCTCATTAGACTCAGTGTGCAGTGTTTGTGGATTAGATTCTCATCCTTACAGTCAGAGCTACTGTAGTGGTGGTTGTTGGCATCTAGAACAAGGCAGTGTGTGTGTGGATTAGATTCTTACCCTTACAGTCAGAGCTACTGTAGTGGTTAGTGCTGGTGTTGTTGGCATCTAGAACAAGGCAGTGTGTGTGTGTGGATTAGATTCTCACCCTTACAGTCAGAGCTACTGTAGTGGTGGTTGTTGGCATCTAGAACAAGGCAGTGTGTGTGTGTGTGGATTGTATTGTAATCATCCCCGGTTCTCTTCTCTTCACAGACTCCCAGTAAAGGAAAGAGTATTGAGAAGGTGGTACAGCAGAAGATATTCATAACATATTCATTCTACAGCTGTGGGATACTGTAACACACAAATACACACACACACACACATACACAAAAGAGTACAGAAAGAGGTACAGCAGACATTCATAACATATTCATTCTATACAACCGTGGGATACTGTAACACACATACACACACACATATACACACACACATACACACAGTGACTGTTTTCTCTTTGACTACATCACAAATACATACACACAGTGACTGTTTTCTCTTTAACTACATCACATCATCATGGCCACATACACTTTGAATAGTAAGTATAATTTTACCTCTGTCGACTATCGTTTTAAATAAGGGGATATTTTCTTTCTCTTGTTTGGGGAATTGGAAGGTGTGTGATTCCTCCAAACTTTGCCACGAAACAGGTCCCACATTCAAGTAACATTAGGGTGGTCTGTTTCGTGGCATAGTTTGGAGGAATCACAGTCCTTCCAATTTACCAACAACACTAAAACGTCCCCTTAATTAAGGTGGTGATTCTTTTGTTACATTGGAGTGTCTTGATTCCTTCAAAGTATGCCAGGAAACAGGACCAGAAGAGCAAAAATAATGGTGTTATGTTGCTTGGAATAGTTTGGAGGATTCAGTTGCTGCAAAATTACCAACACAAAACTTAATAGTATCCAGGCTTGTTTCGAATAGCCTGATCGAATATTAGGCTATAGCTCAGTCAAATATGAAACAAAATGAGGGTTAGAATTGGTTCACTAGTGTGTGTCAAATGATTCGAGACTTCAACAAAACCTAGATACAAATATGAAACAAGATACAGTAAGCGTTGTAATCGGTTCACTATAAGACAGATAGAGATAGATAGAAATAGAGACAGATAGAGATAGATAAAAAGATATAGATAGGAATAGATATAGATATAAAGATATAGATAGAAATAGAGACAGATAGAGATAGAGGAAAATGGAACACAAGTTTTGAACAGAGTGTAGTGTGTCAAATGATTCGAAACTTTCAACAAGACATGGATATACTATTTTGTATTGAGAGTGTACAATTCTACTTTAACATAACAACAACAACAACAACAACAACAACAACAACAACATACAACCTTCCAATTTAACCTCGGGAGATAATAAGCCTTTTGAAATGCTGATAATAATATGTTAAGTTATCTCAGTTAGGTACAACTGGAGTATTGTCTTATCTTTAGTACCTCAAATTTCATCATCGTTGTCAATTTTATTTATTTATTATTGTTTATTATATATATACTGTATATATAATTTGATGTTATAAATTTTACTTGTGGAAGTACTGCAATAAATGGTCTACCAAGTGACTCAGTGATTACCAAAAAAAAAAAATATATATATATATATATATATAATAATGTTGTATTGTAGTTACGTAGTCTTTCATTACCAAAAGACCAAACATAATAATAATAATAATAATAATAATAATAATAATAATAATAATAATAATAATAATAATAATAATAATAATGTTGCATTATAGTTACGTATAGTCTTTCATTACCAAAAGACCAAACCTAATAATAATAACAATAATAATAATAATAATGTTGTATTGTAGTTACGTAGTCCTGCATTACATAACTTTATTTTATTTCATTTATATTATTTCTCTTTGTAACAGACGACATGTTAGTGACTCCACGAAGCGAATACAAGGTCACCAGGCGTTACCATGGCAAGGTCAAGGCCGTCGTCTTTGATTGGGCAGGTAAGGTCAGATCGGGTCACGTCGAATGAACAACTATAAGTCAACAACAACAATAATAACAACAGCTACTATAAGTCAAGTTTATATGTACAGTACAATTATATTTCCACTAAATCTGTTCTGACATTTTCCTACCTACCTCTTCAAAAATAATTTCGTCTTCCTTATCTTCTTCTGATTCCTCTTTCAATCCCTCATATTTTCCTTCTTATTTTCCTCCTCCTCATCATCATCATCCTGCTCTTCCTCCTCCTCCAATCCCTCATCTCTCTCTTCCTTCTCTCATCCTCCTCCTTCTCCTCCAATCCCTCATCTCTCTCTTCCTTCTCTCATCCTCCTCCTCCTCCTTCAATCCCTCATCTCTCTCTTCCTTCTCTCATCCTCCTCCTCCTCCTTCAATCCCTCATCTCCCTCTTCCTTCTCATCCTCATCCTTCTCCTTCAATCCCTCATCTCTCTTCTCTCTTCCTTCTCCTCCTTCTCCTTCAATCCCTCATCTCTCTCTTCCTTCTCATCCTCCTCCTTCTCCTTCAATCCCTCATCTCTCTTCTCTCTTCCTTCTCCTCCTTCTCCTTCGATCCCTCATCTCCCTTTTCCTCCTCTTCCTCCTCCACCTCCTTCTCATCATTCCTCATTATACACCATCATTTTTAAAACCCCATGCCCCACCACCACCTCCTTCGTCCCCTTCTACAGGTACGGTAATCGACTGCGGTGTGTTTTCTCCTGCTGGGGCCTTTATGGAGTTGTTCAGCGAGGAGGGCGTGGAGGTGACCAGCCAGGAAGCAAGGGGTCCGATGGGTATCCACAAAAGGGTGAGAAGAAGAATCCCTATATACATACATACAGTTGGATACATGAATAGGTGGTACAGCCCCAAGTGAAAGATGGACCATTACTCCCAATATCAAGTTCCTTATTAGTGCCAAATAGGAGACATCAGGGGCAGAAGTCAGTATTGAGGATGGTGTGTGTGTGTGTGTGTGTGTGTGTGTGTGTGTTCCTTAGTGCCAAATAGGAGACATCAGGGGCAGAAAATGCACTACAATATGTTTAGTTTCACACACACACAAATATACATGATGCTTAGTTTCACACACACACACACACACATAAATATACATAATGCTTAGGTCACACACACACACAAATATACATAATGCTTAGGTCTCACACACACACACACACACACACACACATACATACATATAAAATAAGTAATGTTTGGGTTTCCCCAGGAACACATATGTAAGATTTTGGAAGAGGAACGTGTACTCAAGAAATGGCTAGAAGTGAAAGGCTCCAACCCAACACCAACTGATATAGATCGAATGTATGCCAAGTTTGTCCCCAAGAACCTCACTGCCTTAAAGAAGTATTCCAAGCTTATTAATGGTAAAGAACGAATGGTGGTCACATGTTGTATCTTCTGGTGTCATATTATAACCTTGGTGTTGTTGTTGTGGCGTCTAATGTCAATCAAGTAGTGAAGGAATCAATCAAACGTTTACAGTCGCGATAAAATAGTCAGAAATATTCCAAAATTTTCAAGAATATTCCCAAACCTACAAGAATAACATTATGGTTTAGCTGATTTATTATTATTATTATTATTATTATTATATATAGCCCTTGAAGGCAATATATATTAAATAGCCAATGCAAAATTTTATAATATAAATTTTGTCCTTATTATCTTACGTGCATTTTATAATATAAGTTTTGTCATTATCTTACGTGCATTTTATAATATAAGTTTTGTCCTTATTATCTTACGTGCATGTCCTCCACACAGGTACGGTAGAATGTGTAAGGGATCTACGTGCACAGGGTATTAAGATCGGTTCGTGTACTGGCTATCCTTCAGTCATTGTGGATCAACTTAAACCCCTCGCAGCTCACCAGGGTTACACACCTGATGTTTACGTTTGTGCTGATGAAGTCCCACAAGCCAGGCCACTCCCTTATATGGTAGGTACGGTTTTAGTTTTAGTTTTTAGGGGACATTTTCAGGTAGGTACGGTTTTAGTTTTAGTTTTTTTGTAATTAGGGGACATTTTCATCTTTCCAACGGTGTTTCCCTTATTATTATTTCTTCTTTTTCTTTAATTTTTTTTCACTTAGTTTTCAATTTGAATTCTAAGTTTTTCTCTTCTTTTTCAAAATTTGTAAATGGTATCTTTTGCCTTTTCTTGATTTTCTTTGTCATGGCTTGCTCTCGTTGTTGTTGTTGTTGTTGTTGATGAGGTTGTGGTTGTGGTTGTTTTGGGTGGTCGAGTGAGTGAGTGTGTGTGTGTGTGAAGGTGGGTTTTCAACGGCACTTGTTGTTGCATGTTGTTGTAGTACTAATGATAATAGATATGTTAATACTACTACAGATTTAACTAAGGTACGGTTGAATAATAGCAAAAACACTACTATTACAACTACTACTATTAATAATAATAATAATAAAAATAAAATGTAATTTAATAATAACAATAATAATAATATTGATGTAACTAAGGTGAGGCTGAACAACAATAATAATAATAATAATAATAATAATAATAATGTGATCACTTCTGCAGGTGTGGTTAAACGGTATTCGCCTTGACGTGAGCCCTATCGAAGCTATAGTTAAAGTTGACGACACGACAGATGGCATCAGGGAAGGACTCACAGCCGGATGTTGGACTGTTGGGGTGGCAAAGACGGTAACAACACCACACACAACACCAGAACACCACACACAACACCAGAACACCACACACAACAGGAGAGAGAAACTTGAAACCATATTCTTTTTTAATAATTGTTTTCTTGGTGTGTGTGTTTTTTTTTGGGGGGGGGGATGACAAGGACGGTAAGAAGATGAGAGGAAAATTTGAAACCACTTTTTTTTTTATTATTGTTTTTTTTTTTTAAGGGTGTGTGTGAGTAGGTGGACAGGCTTGGTGGGGGGGTTAGGGTGGCCAGGGGGGGTTTGGGGTGTGTGGAAGTAGGGGGACAGGCTTGGGGGGGATTAGGGGGTGCGGGAGATTAGAATATACATTTTTCCTTGCATTTCCTAGTATTATAATTATGTACAGTATAATATATATATATATATATATATATATATATATATATATATATATATATATATATATATATATATATATATATATATATATATATATATATATATATATATTCCTTCTGCTGGGTTCGCTGCAGGGGAACTACGTGGCGGCGACAGAGGAGGAGCTATCAGCCATGCCCCACGACGAACTGAAGAGGAAGCTGAAACGAGCCTATGCTATACTTGAAGATGCTGGCAGTCACTACGTCGTGGACTCAGTGAGAGATGTACCCAAGGTGGTCACAGATATCAACAGACGTCTGGCTGCTGGGGAAAGGCCTTGAGTAGAAGAGAGTGTATGAGGAAAGGGAAGGGAAGGGAAGGGAAGGGGACTTTTCACACACAGAAGAGAAGGGAGGAAAGGGAAGGGAAAGGAAGGGAGGGGAACTTTTCACACACAGAAGAGAGTGTAGGAAAGGGAAGGGATGGGGACTTTTCACACACAGAAGACACCAATGTAAAACTAGCGATTATTACTTTGCTTTAAGGGGATTAATTAATTACTCTCTTGACAGTAACTTATTCCTTCTGCTTCCTACAAACAATGCCACGAAACACACAACCCATATGAGTTATATCCAAATCATTCGTTTCCTGGCATTCCTCGTAGGAATCAGTAGCCCTCTTCCACTTTTATAAACAGGACAGGCTTTCTACCCCCCCCCCCCACCCCCAAGCCTGTCCCCCTATTCCCAACCCCCCCCCCCCCCAGCCTGTCCCCTACTCCCGCACCCCCTTAATTTTCCAAGTGCTGTGTTGTTCGCATTTGTGATCTTAATTAAAAATACATTTATTCTTTACATTATATTATTGTTTTTCTGGCAATTTGCCGTGTCCATTTTACAATACAGTAGGAAATCGATATAAGATGATTCAATTTAGTAGAACCTGGCACTAAAAATATATATGATTTTATGACTGATTTTGTATATTTCTGAGGTCCTGAGTCAAAATGTGCTGATGGAGGCCAGACGGACAATGTTGACCTTTTATCAGTACCGTATCCAAGATGGAACAGCTCAGGTAATACTATGATCAGCCAAGAGATGTCGCCTTTGGTGTGGTGGGGGGAGACTTAGAGGAGGGGGAGGGGAACTGGAGGAGGCGGCGGGGGCTGGATGAGACATGCAGGTTGTATGAGACTGGATAATGTTAGAGATGGCTAATTTAAATGATAAGAAATAAGTTGATATATGGGGTGATACCAAATGATAAAACAAGTTAAAATTTGAATAACTTAAATCCTCTAGAACCAATATTATGGTAGAAACTATAATTATATAAATACTATACGTAAGAAAATATACAAGGGGTCATAGATATTATTGTATGCCACACAATTCAATGCATTATTTGGTACATTGGAGTGCCTTGATTCCTCCAAAGTATGCCAGGAAACAGGACCAGATGTGCAAAAATAATGGTGTTCTGTTTCTTGGAATAGTTTGGAGGATTCTGTTACTCCAAAATTACCACCACAGATCTTACCCCTTATAAGTCACTTGTTGATGTTCACGCAGCATAGGCGATAATTATGTGTTGTCAGATCAGAGCATTTTCCCAACAAGTGTTTCAAAAAATTAAACTCTGGTTATTCGAAATGTTACTGGGAATTGGCAATGGACACTACACTATTTTATTTTATTGTTTGCACCATAGTACACACACTCTCTCTCTCTCTCTCTCTCTCTCTCTCTCTCTCTCTCTCTCTCTCTCTCTCTCTCTCTCTCTCTCACAAAAAAAAATTATACCATAATATCCTTTTAGCCAGACAGACTGATGAGATAATGGTGATAAGTGATGAATGATGTCATAGCTTACAACACTTAGTAATACCCTGCTTCTTGCCGCCTGTAATGTAATGTAATGTAATGTAAGACCAATATACAGTACTTTTCTATTATATTTTTGGGACCCCTTCAGTTAGTTTCTCACTGGCCCACTACCTTTATTATTAACTTTTATAAACACTCCCTTCTTCCCTTCTCTTTCCTCTATGCTTGTTGTCCCTCTTCTCGATCATATAGCGCCAGAAAAAGGTGATAGAGAGGTGTGACAGCAAGCAGCCAAGAAGGAAATAGAAAGAAATGAGGGACAGTTGGGGAAAGAAATGCAAAGAAATTATGTCACAAATCTTAACGTTTTCTATGGTGATTGTAGTAATATAGAAAATGTATAAAAAAAACATGTATAGGGATAACTGCTCAAAATTATTCCAGATAAATGCATAATGAGTGCTTTCTTCTTTTCTTTGTATATCTGCATAAGAGGTTCACATGGCAAACATTTGCCATTTTATTTGTGTGTATTTCACAAGGGGACAATGTAATATATTCATGTGTAATGAATTTAATTAAGAGGAGGTTGCACTTATTTTTGGTATAATAGTATATAGAAAATTTCAGCTGTCCAGAACCTAAGTTCAGTGTTTTCCTGCCCTGGTAAACATTGGACAGTCCCGGTAGTCTGCCCAGGTTAGGTCCTGGTAGTCTGCCCAGGTTAGGTCCCGGTAGTCTGCCCAGGTTAGGTCCCAGTAGTCTGCCCAGGTTAGGTCCCGGTAGTCTGCCCAGGTTAGGTCCCAGTAGTCTGACCAGGTTAGGTCCCAGTAGTCTGCCCAGGTTAGGTCCCAGTAGTCTGACCAGGTTAGGTCCCAGTAGTCTGCCTTGGTCCTGGTTTGGTTAGGTCAGGTCAAGTCAAGTTACAAAACGTTCTCTGCTCACAATATTCTGGACAACAATATGCATTAAAATATATAAAATGTGGCAACAATCCACGTGGACCTCTTATTAATTATGCAGAATTACCGAGTGATACTGTTTAATGTTCACATATAAAATTTATTAAAAATTTTGGTGTGCCGTTGAAAAGAGAAAAAAAATATTGGATGCTGTTGTTGTTGTTGTTGTTTGTAAATATTGTTGTTATTGTTACTTGTAAGGACACACGTGTTTGGTATGTATGTATGTGTATGTATATATGTATGTGTGTGTGTGTATATATGAATGTATGTGTGTGTGTATGTATGTGTGTATGCTTGGGGTGGGTAGAAAGCCTGTCCCCTATTCTTGCACCCCCTAAACCCCCCCACAAGCCTGTCCCCTATTCCTGCACCCCTCTAAACCCCCCAAGCCTGTCCCCTATAGGATCCTTTATTTCCGTACCCCTTTAAACCCCCCCAAGCCTGCCCCCTATTCCCGCACCCTTCTAAACCCCCCCAAGCCTGTCCCCTATTCCCGCACCCCCTTAATTAATTCCTTGTAACATATTTTAACATATTTTTCATCTATGGTATTTTTTTCGAAGATATCAGACTACCGGGACCTAACCTGGGCAGACTACCGGGATATAACTGGTGTAAACTATCATAAAGTGACCGGGGCAAATTCCCGGGACCTAGTTAGCCGGATGTGGTAACACTGCACGTTCCGAGCCAAGAACGCAGTACCTTTTCTGTGACACATTTGTAAATCATTATTATTTATCCTCTCTTTTTCATCTTTCTCCCAGTTTGTGTTTGTGTGTGTGTAAGGGAATATGTGTATGTGTGTGTGTGTGTAAGGGAATATGTGTTTGTGTGTGTGTGTGTGTGTGTGTGTGTGTTCTATACGGTATCTACAGTATCTTTTCTTTTCTTTTTCTGTGACACATTTGTAAATCATAAACGTTTCTCTTCTCTTTTTTGTCTTTCTCACAGTTTGTGTTTGTGTGTGTGTTTTATATTTATCTTTTCTTTTTCTGTGACTCATTTGTAAACCATAGTCCTTTCTCTTTTCTTTTCTGTGTTTCTTCCATTTTAAGTAATTTTAGTTATCTTAGCTCTGTGCCCATATTGTTGCTGCTCTATGTGTGTGTGTGTTAATTGCTTAGTGTGTGTGTGTGTGTGTTAATTGCTTAGTGTGTGTGTGTGTGTGTGTTAATTGCTTAGTGTGTGTGTGTGTGTGTGTGTGTGTGTGTGTGTGTGTGTTTTCTTAGGCCTTGGTACCCATCTAGTTGCCTCTCTTTGTACTTTTTCTAATTTGTTATTGTGTTTCTTATAAAGGATGTGATTATTTTCTTGACCATTTCTTAGTCTATATAAGTATGTGTGTGTGTGTATTTTTCCTCATTGATGTATTTGTGTGTTTTGTTCATTTTAATTTAGAGATGGAATAAAAAGGCGTGATTTTTCCTACAAAATTAATGTTGCTTTTATCAATTTCTTGACAGAAGCCAGTCAATATGTATTTAAGTTTATCAGGGGAATTAAATGTACATGTATTTAAATTCACATTATATTTATTAAGATTATACTTTGGTAATAGGATGCACTTAAGCATACAAATTATTATTATGTTTATACACTAATAAAGCAAATAGAAAATTATATTATTCTACTACTAACTACAACATATAGAACAAAGTAAAAAAATAAATGATAACATAATCAACATAATATCCTGCAAAATAATAATATATTCCTATTGATTTTTCTTGATACAATGTAAAGTGAAGGCAGAACAAAGTAAAATAATTGATAACATAATCAACATAATGTCCTTCAAAATAATAATATATTCCTATTGTTTGTTCTTGTTACAATGTAGAGTGAAGGCCTTTTGTTATGCAGGAACCACTAAATAATTGGCCAGCTCTTCTTTCTTGGTGTGATGATTATAGTTGTTGCTGATTTCCATATTCTTGAGTAGTTGATTCATGATGTGTCGTTCGTATGCTGACAGATGTTTCAGTCTTGCGGGAATCGTCGTTTCGTCTTCTAGGCTGTGTTTGTATCTGCATGATTTTCCGAACCAGCAATACCCTTGTAGGAAGTGCCAGCATGTTGTATTTTCTTGCAACTTGCTGAAATTCTGGGTTGTGACTATGGGTGGTGTTGGACTAGAAGAAGAGGTGGCCACATCCATGGTGGTTTGTGTTACAGGTTGAGATGTGACTGTTGGTGTTGTTGGACTGTAGAAAAAGGTGGCCATATCCACGGTGATTTGTGTTACAGGTTGAGGTGTGACTGTTGGTGATGAGGGGTTACAATTAAACACATCAGTGGTCTCACAACTCAATTCATCCTGTTCCAGTTTCCAGTACATGAGATCAAAGCAGGCAATTCCATCTTCTGCACTGTTGTGGCCTGTTGATTGGTTCTGTATAGTTCTCTTGAGGTAGTATTTGGTTAGGTACCGTAGAGCAGGTTTCCTGGATGGTGCCATGTTGTTAGTAAACACTATGCTGGTGTCAACAACATTTTTGTGGATCAGCTTAAGAGCGTGAAGGTCGTTTTCGAGTCCGTGTCCCACAAGGATGGTCTTGTCTGAGATGCGTTGTAACAGGAACTCTTGGATATCCTTCAGCGTTGTGTGTTCATTCTCCAGGTCACTCTCGGTTATTCCAGAAAATCTTGTGTTATAATCCGTAATGGGGTTCTGTGGCTTGACCATGCAATCAAACACAATCTCTCCATTTTCACCGATTATGGTCACACGAGTCAACTCTAAGCCGGCAGTAGTGTAACTCATCTCACAGTCCAAAGCATAAACACCATGAAAACTGTCTTCAGCATAGATAGGTCTGGTCTGAACATAACCATACAGCTTGTCAGGGTTGTAGTTATCTGAGACGTGGGTTGTAGCCTGGCAGCATCCTTTGGACTGGAGTTCCTGACCACAGCAGAGATACTTCATTATGGACCGGGCAAAGTTACTCATGTGATAGCTGCAAGATGGAGACTCAACAGGTTCACCCAACTCATCCACACAATATAGGACTGAACATCGAGCACAATGTCTGTCAGTGTTGGTGGGACTGATCTTCTTGTATGGACTAACTGTCTTAACAATGGCTGTTCCTTCCTCATTTGGCTTGGGGAAAGGATAGCCATTATCAGCCAATTGTTGCTCCGTCAGTATATATTTAGTGAGACGTTTGTATAGATCGAAGATAGCCATTTTCACAGGTATTCTAATGTTGGTGATGGTTTTCCTTTAGAATGTCTTAAGTAAGGTATAGTGTGAAATTTGTAGTTATTCTGGTATTGGCTATGTTAAGCTGTCATCACTAAATACTGTATATGTAGTCAATCTCAAGGTAGGCATAAGGACATTAAAATTTGTAGTCAACCTGGAACTTGAGAGTTTGTGATGGGTAATGGAAATGTGTGTTGTGGTAATATAGTAGTGAAGATGGATGGATAGCAAAGATGTGTGTTGTGGTGGGTACCAGGTAGTGAAGATGCATGTTGTGGTGAGTAGTGAAGATGCATGTTGTGATGGGTACCAGGTAGTGAAGATGCATGTTGTGGTGAGTAGTGAAGATGCATGTTATGATGGGTACCAGGTAGTGAAGATGCATGTTGTGGTGGGTACCAGGTAGTGAAGATGCATGTTGTGGTGAGTAGTGAAGATGCATGTTGTGGTGGGTACCAGGTAGTGAAGATGCATGTTGTGGTGAGTAGTGAAGATGTATGTTGTGGTGGGTACCAGGTAGTGAAGATGTATGTTGTGGTGGGTACCAGGTAGTGAAGATGCATGTTGTGGTGGGTACCAGGTAGTGAAGATGCATGTTGTGGTGGGTACCAGGTAGTGAAGATGCATGTTATGATGGGTACCAGGTAGTGAAGATGCATGTTGTGGTGGGTACCAGGTAGTGAAGATGCATGTTATGGTGGGTACCAGGTAGTGAAGATGCATGTTGTGGTGAGTAGTGAAGATGCATGTTATGATGGGTACCAGGTAGTGAAGATGCATGTTGTGATGGGTACCAGGTAGTGAAGATGCATGTTGTGGTGAGTAGTGAAGATGCATGTTATGATGGGTACCAGGTAGTGAAGATGCATGTTGTGGTGGGTACCAGGTAGTGAAGATGTATGTTGTGGTGGGTACCAGGTAGTGAAGATGTATGTTGTGATGGGTACCAGGTAGTGAAGATGTATGTTGTGGTGGGTACCAGGTAGTGAAGATGCATGTTGTGGTGGGTACCAGGTAGTGAAGATGCATGTTGTGGTGGGTAGTGAAGATGCATGTTGTGGTGGGTAGTGAAGATGCATGTTGTGGTGGGTACCAGGTAGTGAAGATGTATGTTGTGGTGGGTACCAGGTAGTGAAGATGCATGTTGTGGTGGGTACCAGGTAGTGAAGATGCATGTTGTGGTGAGTAGTGAAGATGCATGTTGTGGTGGGTAGTGAAGATGTATGTTGTGATGGGTACCAGGTAGTGAAGATGCATGTTGTGGTGGGTAGTGAAGATGCATGTTGTGATGGGTACCAGGTAGTGAAGATGCATGTTATGGTGGGTACCAGGTAGTGAAGATGCATGTTATGATGGGTACCAGGTAGTGAAGATGCATGTTGTGGTGGGTAGTGAAGATGCATGTTGTGGTGGGTAGTGAAGATGCATGTTGTGGTGGGTACCAGGTAGTGAAGATGCATGTTGTGGTGGGTAGTGAAGATGCATGTTGTGGTGAGTAGTGAAGATGCATGTTGTGGTGGGTACCAGGTAGTGAAGATGCATGTTGTGGTGGGTACCAGGTAGTGAAGATGCATGTTGTGGTGGGTAGTGAAGATGCATGTTGTGGTGGGTAGTGAAGATGCATGTTGTGGTGGGTAGTGAAGATGCATGTTATGATGGGTACCAGGTAGTGAAGATGCATGTTGTGGTGGGTACCAGGTAGTGAAGATGAGTGTTGTGGTGGGTAGTGAAGATGCATGTTGTGGTGGGTACCAGGTAGTGAAGATGCATGTTGTGGTGGGTAGTGAAGATGCATGTTATGATGGGTACCAGGTAGTGAAGATGCATGTTGTGGTGGGTACCAGGTAGTGAAGATGCATGTTGTGGTGGGTAGTGAAGATGCATGTTGTGGTGGGTACCAGGTAGTGAAGATGCATGTTGTGGTGGGTAGTGAAGATGTATGTTGTGGTGGGTAGTGAAGATGCATGTTGTGGTGGGTACCAGGTAGTGAAGATGTATGTTGTGGTGGGTACCAGGTAGTGAAGATGCATGTTATGATGGGTACCAGGTAGTGAAGATGTATGTTGTGGTGGGTAGTGAAGATGCATGTTGTG
Source organism: Petrolisthes manimaculis (assembly GCA_034508575.1). Taxonomy (NCBI): domain Eukaryota; kingdom Metazoa; phylum Arthropoda; class Malacostraca; order Decapoda; family Porcellanidae; genus Petrolisthes; species Petrolisthes manimaculis. Next base: position 183,537 of record JAWZYT010000492.1, on the reverse strand, counting down.
GTGAGTAGTGAAGATGCATGTTGTGGTGGGTAGTGAAGATGCATGTTGTGGTGGGTACCAGGTAGTGAAGATGCATGTTGTGGTGGGTAGTGAAGATGCATGTTATGATGGGTACCAGGTAGTGAAGATGCATGTTGTGGTGGGTAGTGAAGATGTATGTTGTGGTGGGTACCAGGTAGTGAAGATGCATGTTGTGGTGGGTACCAGGTAGTGAAGATGCATGTTGTGGTGGGTACCAGGTAGTGAAGATGCATGTTGTGGTGGGTACCAGGTAGTGAAGATGCATGTTGTGGTGGGTACCAGGTAGTGAAGATGCATGTTATGGTGGGTAGTGAAGATGCATGTTATGATGGGTACCAGGTAGTGAAGATGTATGTTGTGGTGGGTAGTGAAGATGCATGTTATGATGGGTACCAGGTAGTGAAGATGTATGTTGTGGTGGGTAGTGAAGATGCATGTTATGATGGGTACCAGGTAGTGAAGATGTATGTTGTGGTGGGTAGTGAAGATGTATGTTGTGGTGGGTAGTGAAGATGTATGTTGTGGTGAGTAGTGAAGATGCATGTTGTGGTGGGTACCAGGTAGTGAAGATGCATGTTGTGGTGGGTACCAGGTAGTGAAGATGCATGTTGTGGTGGGTACCAGGTAGTGAAGATGTATGTTGTGGTGGGTACCAGGTAGTGAAGATGTATGTTGTGGTGGGTACCAGGTAGTGAAGATGTATGTTGTGGTGGGTACCAGGTAGTGAAGATGCATGTTATGATGGGTACCAGGTAGTGAAGATGCATGTTGTGGTGGGTACCAGGTAGTGAAGATGTATGTTGTGGTGGGTACCAGGTAGTGAAGATGCATGTTATGATGGGTACCAGGTAGTGAAGATGCATGTTGTGGTGGGTACCAGGTAGTGAAGATGCATGTTGTGGTGAGTAGTGAAGATGCATGTTATGATGGGTACCAGGTAGTGAAGATGCATGTTGTGGTGAGTAGTGAAGATGCATGTTGTGGTGGGTAGTGAAGATGCATGTTGTGATGGGTACCAGGTAGTGAAGATGCATGTTGTGGTGAGTAGTGAAGATGCATGTTGTGGTGGGTACCAGGTAGTGAAGATGCATGTTGTGGTGAGTAGTGAAGATGCATGTTATGATGGGTACCAGGTAGTGAAGATGCATGTTGTGGTGGGTACCAGGTAGTGAAGATGCATGTTGTGGTGAGTAGTGAAGATGCATGTTGTGGTGGGTACCAGGTAGTGAAGATGCATGTTGTGGTGAGTAGTGAAGATGCATGTTGTGGTGGGTAGTGAAGATGCATGTTGTGGTGAGTAGTGAAGATGTATGTTGTGGTGGGTACCAGGTAGTGAAGATGCATGTTGTGGTGGGTACCAGGTAGTGAAGATGCATGTTGTGATGGGTACCAGGTAGTGAAGATGCATGTTGTGGTGAGTAGTGAAGATGCATGTTGTGGTGAGTAGTGAAGATGCATGTTGTGGTGGGTACCAGGTAGTGAAGATGCATGTTGTGGTGGGTACCAGGTAGTGAAGATGCATGTTGTGGTGGGTACCAGGTAGTGAAGATGTATGTTGTGGTGGGTACCAGGTAGTGAAGATGTATGTTGTGGTGGGTACCAGGTAGTGAAGATGCATGTTGTGGTGGGTACCAGGTAGTGAAGATGTATGTTGTGGTGGGTACCAGGTAGTGAAGATGCATGTTGTGGTGGGTACCAGGTAGTGAAGATGCATGTTGTGGTGGGTAGTGAAGATGTATGTTGTGGTGGGTACCAGGTAGTGAAGATGCATGTTATGATGGGTACCAGGTAGTGAAGATGCATGTTGTGGTGGGTAGTGAAGATGTATGTTGTGGTGGGTAGTGAAGATGCATGTTGTGGTGGGTACCAGGTAGTGAAGATGTATGTTGTGGTGGGTACCAGGTAGTGAAGATGCATGTTGTGGTGGGTACCAGGTAGTGAAGATGCATGTTATGGTGGGTACCAGGTAGTGAAGATGTATGTTGTGGTGGGTACCAGGTAGTGAAGATGCATGTTATGATGGGTACCAGGTAGTGAAGATGTATGTTGTGGTGGGTAGTGAAGATGCATGTTGTGGTGAGTAGTGAAGATGCATGTTGTGGTGAGTAGTGAAGATGCATGTTGTGGTGGGTAGTGAAGATGCATGTTGTGGTGGGTACCAGGTAGTGAAGATGCATGTTGTGGTGGGTACCAGGTAGTGAAGATGTATGTTGTGGTGGGTAGTGAAGATGCATGTTGTGGTGGGTACCAGGTAGTGAAGATGCATGTTGTGGTGGGTACCAGGTAGTGAAGATGTATGTTGTGGTGGGTAGTGAAGATGCATGTTGTGGTGAGTAGTGAAGATGCATGTTGTGGTGAGTAGTGAAGATGCATGTTGTGGTGGGTACCAGGTAGTGAAGATGCATGTTGTGGTGGGTAGTGAAGATGCATGTTGTGGTGGGTAGTGAAGATGCATGTTGTGGTGGGTACCAGGTAGTGAAGATGCATGTTGTGGTGGGTACCAGGTAGTGAAGATGCATGTTGTGATGGGTACCAGGTAGTGAAGATGCATGTTGTGGTGGGTAGTGAAGATGTATGTTGTGGTGGGTACCAGGTAGTGAAGATGCATGTTGTGGTGGGTACCAGGTAGTGAAGATGCATGTTGTGGTGGGTAGTGAAGATGCATGTTGTGGTGGGTAGTGAAGATGAGTGTTTTGGTGGATAGTGAAGATGAGTGTTTTGGTGGGTAGTGAAGATGTGTGTTTTGGTGGATAGTGAAGATGAGTGTTTTGATGGGTAGTGAAGATTAAGTGCTGTGGTGGATAGTGAAGATGTGTGTTTTGGTGGGTAGTGAAGATGAGTGTTTTGGTGGATAGTGAAGATGAGTGTTGTGGTGGATAGTGAAGATGAGTGTTTGGTGGGTAGTGAAGATGAGTGTTTGGTGGATAGTGAAGATGAGTGTTTTGATGAGTAGTGAAGATGAGTGTTGTGGTGGATAGTGAAGATGAGTGTTTGGTGGGTAAGAGATGTGTGGTGGATAGTGAAGATAAGTGTTTTGGTGGATAGTGAAGATGTGTGGTTTACTGGGTAGTGAAGATGAGTGATTTGGTGGATAGTGAAGATGTGTGTTTTGGTGGGTAGTGAAGATGAGTGTTTTGGTGGGTAGTGAAGATGAGTGTTTTGGTGGATAGTGAAGATGAGTGTTTTGATGGGTAGTGAAGATGAGTGTTTTGGTGGGTAGTGAAGATGAGTGTTTTGGTGGATAGTGAAGATGAGTGTTTTGGTGGGTAGTGAAGATGTGTGTTTTGGTGGATAGTGAAGATGAGTGTTTTGATGGGTAGTGAAGATTAAGTGCTGTGGTGGATAGTGAAGATGTGTGTTTTGGTGGGTAGTGAAGATGAGTGTTTTGGTGGATAGTGAAGATGAGTGTTTGGTGGATAGTGAAGATGAGTGTTTTGATGAGTAGTGAAGATGAGTGTTTTGGTGGGTAGTGAAGATGAGTGTTGTGGTGGATAGTGAAGATGAGTGTTTGGTGGATAGTGAAGATGAATGTTTTGATGAGTAGTGAAGATGAGTGTTGTGGTGGATAGTGAAGATGAGTGTTTGGTGGGTAAGAGATGTGTGGTGGATAGTGAAGATAAGTGTTTTGGTGGATAGTGAAGATGTGTGGTTTACTGGGTAGTGAAGATGAGTGATTTGGTGGATAGTGAAGATGTGTGTTTTGGTGGGTAGTGAAGATGAGTGTTTTGGTGGATAGTGAAGATGTGTGTTTTGGTGGGTAGTGAAGATGAGTGTTTTGGTGGATAGTGAAGATGAGTGTTTTGGTGGGTAGTGAAGATGTGTGTTGTGGTGGATAGTGAAGATGAGTGATTTGGTGGATAGTGAAGATGTGTGTTTTGGTGGATAGTGAAGATGAGTGTTTTGGTGGGTAGTGAAGATGTGTGTTTTGGTGGATAGTGAAGATGAGTGTTTTGATGGGTATTGAAGATTAAGTGCTGTGGTGGATAGTGAAGATGTGTGTTTTGGTGGGTAGTGAAGATGAGTGTTTTGGTGGATAGTGAAGATGAGTGTTGTGGTGGGTAGTGAAGATGCATGTTGTGATGGGTACCAGGTAGTGAAGATGCATGTTGTGGTGGGTACCAGGTAGTGAAGATGCATGTTGTGGTGAGTAGTGAAGATGCATGTTGTGGTGGGTAGTGAAGATGAGTGTTTTGGTGGATAGTGAAGATGAGTGTTTTGGTGGGTAGTGAAGATGTGTGTTTTGGTGGATAGTGACGTTGAGTGTTTTGATGGGTAGTGAAGATTAAGTGCTGTGGTGGATAGTGAAGATGAGTGTTGTGGTGGATAGTGAAGATGAGTGTTTGGTGGATAGTGAAGATGAGTGTTTTGATGAGTAGTGAAGATGAGTGTTGTGGTGGATAGTGAAGATGAGTGTTTTGGTGGGTAGTGAAGATGAGTGTTGTGGTGGATAGTGAAGATGAGTGTTTGGTGGATAGTGAAGATGAGTGTTTTGATGAGTAGTGAAGATGAGTGTTGTGGTGGATAGTGAAGATGAGTGTTTGGTGGGTAAGAGATGTGTGGTGGATAGTGAAGATAAGTGTTTTGGTGGATAGTGAAGATGAGTGTTTTGGTGGATAGTGAAGATGTGTGTTTTGGTGGGTAGTGAAGATGTGTGTTGTGGTGGATAGTGAAGATGTGTGTTTTGGTGGATAGTGAAGATGAGTGTTTTGGTGGATAGTGAAGATGTGTGTTTTGGTGGGTAGTGAAGATGAGTGTTTTGGTAGATAGTGAAGATGTGTGTTTTGGTGGATAGTGAAGATGTGTGTTGTGGTGGATAGTGAAGATGTGTGTTTTGGTGGGTAGTAAAGATGTGTTTTAGTGGGTAGTGAAGATGAGTGTTTTGGTGGATAGTGAAGATGTGTGTTTTGGTGGATAGTGAAGATGTGTGTTTTGGTGGGTAGTAAAGATGTGTTTTAGTGGGTAGTGAAGATGAGTGTTTTGGTGGGTAGTACTGTAAAGATGTGTGCTTTGGTGAATAGTGAAGATGTGTTTTGGTGGGTAGTGAAGATGAGTGTTGTGGTGGGTAGTGAAGATGAGTTTTTTGGTGGGTAGGAAAGATGTGTGTTTTAGTGGGTAGTGAAGATGAGTGTTTTGGTGGGTAGTGAAGATATGTGTTGTGGTGGGTAATGAAGATATATGTTGTGGTGAAGATGTACGGTAATATGGGAAATGAATATGTATATTTTGGTGGGTAGTGAAGATGTGTTTTTTATAGTGACAATGTAGTATGGGTAGTGAAGATGTGTGTTGGTAAAGATGTATTATGGGTATTGAAAATGTGTGTGATAGTGGGTAGTGAAGATGTGTTTTTGTCAGTAGTGAAGATGTGTGTTGTGGGTAGTGTAGATGTAGTTTTGTTGGTAGTAAAGATGCGTGTTTTGGTGGTAGTAAAGATGTGTGTTGTTGGGGGTAGTGATTGTGTTTTGGTATGTAGTGAATTTGTTTTGGTAGTGAAGATGTGTGTTATGGTAGTGAAGAAGTATATTTTGGTGGGTAGTAAAGATGTGTATTATGGGGTAGTGAAGATGTGAGGCTGGACATACTCATAAACAAAATTTTTATCATACAAAATTGCATCCAACTTCCATTATTTTAACTTGCTGTCACACCTCTCTATCACCTCTGTTTCTGGTGCTATATGATCTCACTGTTGCGGCACCTAGGATCGATTCCACAGTGGTATTTGTTTGTTAGCTTCCCAACCAACCACACTTGTAAAGCTTCCTTATTTTCCAAAAGCTGAGTATCCACATTCACAAAATCTATCAAACAGTTAGATAATAATGATCACTGCATAGATTACTCAACAAGTTCATTAAATAATTCACACCTAAGTCATTTAAATGGCTAACATTCTTTTGTTTGCATGCTTACAAACCGATGCCAACCACTGTGGAATCGACCCCTAATATCAATCAATCAATCAATCAAATCAAGTCCATTAATTTTAATTTTGTTTCATAATGTTTCAGGTAAGAATAGTGAACATCCATCTCACTCAGTATTCACCATGGACGAAGACAATACTACCAATGTTTTGAAGGACAAGGAAAAGAAAAAAACATTCACCGTACCCATGCCCAAGAAAAAAAAGGGGTTTAAAGGCAAAAAAAAACAGCAACAAATGTTCAAACCCAAACCAAAACAAACAAATATTGAACAAGATGAAATAACGAGTCTTCAGGAGAGGACGGCAAAGGTATAAAATTTGTTTGTTATTATTATTTTTTAATGCATAATAGGAATTTGAATTTTACTACTGTACCACATTCAGTACAGTATTTATATATACTGTACTGTATTTATTTATCTGCCAATGACAGTACAATACTTTATGCCCTATCTATACCATGAATACACAAAAATATCGGTGTTTTTAAGTTGTAAATAGGTATATCAATCAATGTACAGTATATTAAAAATTGCAACCTTTCAAAACTTTCAAAAATCATTTTTTTTAACGATTTTACTATAAAATGTGGCATCTTCACTACTCCCCAGAGATACAAGAGACATTGCCCTTTATATTTGGCAGAGAGGTAGGTAGGTAAAATGTGGGTGGTAGGTAGGTTTTATGTGGGTGGTAGGTAGGTAAGATTTGGGTGGGTGGGTGGTAGTTAAGATGTGGGTGGAAGGTAGGTAGGTAGGTAAGATGTGGGTGGTAGGTAGGTAGGTAGGTAGTGAAGATGTCAATAATTATATGGGTGGGTGGGAGTTAAGATAATTATATGGGTGGGTGGTAGTTAAGATGTGGGTGGTAGGTAGGTAGGTAGGTAGTGAAGATGTCAATAATTATATGGGTGGGTGGTAGTTAAGATGTGGGTGGTATGTAGCGAGGACGCCAATGTATACTGTGGTGGCCACAAGACATCTTCACTACTCACCATACACGAACATCTTCACTATTATTTGGAAGAGATATGTGGGTGGATGGGTGGGAGGTAGTGGTAATTGTGACACTTCAACACATCTTGACTACTTGACATCTTCACTACTTGACATCTTCACTACCTGGTGTGACATCTGATTGGGGGGTGTGGGGGGGGTTGTGGGGGGGGGGGGGGGGGGGTAGGATCGTGGGGGGGGGGTACTTAAAAAAAAAAAAAAAAAAGTTACTTAAAAAAAAAAAGTTACTTTAAAAAAAAAAAAGTTACTTTATAAAAAAAAAGTTACTTAAAAAAAAAAAAAGTTACTTTAAGAAAAAAAAATTACTTAAAAAAAAAAAGTTACTTTAAAAAAAAAAAAGTTACTTTATAAAAAAAAATTACTTTATAAAAAAAAAGTTACTTAAAAAAAAAAAGTTACTTTAAGAAAAAAAAATTACTTAAAATAAAAAAAAGTTACTTTAAAAAAAAAAGTTACTTAAAAAAACTTACTTTAAAAAAAAAAAAAAGTTACTTAAAAAAAAGTTACTTAAAAAAAAAAAAAGTTACTTAAAAAAAAAAAGAGTTACTTTAAAAAAAAAAGTTACTTTAAAAAAAAAAAGTTACTTTAAAAAAAAAAGTTACTTTAAAAAAAAGAAAAAAGTTACTTTAAAAAAAAAAGTTACTTAAAAAAAAAGTTACTTTAAAAAAAAAAAGTTACTTAAAAAAAAAAGTTACTTTAAAAAAAAAAGTTACTTTAAAAAAAAAAGTTACTTTAAAAAAAAAGTTACTTTAAAAAAAAAAAAGTTACTTTAAAAAAAAAAAAAAAGTTACTTTAAAAAAACAAGTTACTTTAAAAAAAAATTTACTTTAAAAAAAAAAGTTACTTTAAAAAAAAAGTTACTTTAAAAAAAAAAAAAAAAGTTACTTTGGGTGTGGGTGGGGGCGTGGGTGGGGTGGGGGTGGGGCGTGGGGTGTGGGTTGTGCTGGGGGGGGGGGGGAGTAAGGGTGGGGGTGGGGGGGGGCAAGCGAGCCGCGAGCGAAGCGAGCAGCGCCGCAGGCAAAAGCACCCACGGCGTAGCCGTGGCTGGCGAAGCCAGTGCTTGTTTGCATAAAATTTAGGTGTACTTTGTCTATGTATATAATAAATTTACCTTGTTAATTAAAACCACAAAACCAAATGGAATATAACCGTGGCGAGTGTACAGTATTAATCAGTGCATTATTTTATCTTGTACAGTTGGCTGAGGTGAACTGGGAGGAGGTGGAGAGTTTCGACAAGCTGCCCCTCAGCAAGAAGACTCGGCTGGGTCTGCGGGAACACAAATTCACGGTGCCAACCAAAATTCAGCGGCAGAGTCTGATCTTGTCCCTGAGAGGCATTGATGTGGTGGCTGCAGCAAAGACAGGCTCAGGAAAAACACTGGCTTTTGTCATCCCGGTCAGTGGTAGAGAGAGAAAGATGGATTGAGACTGAGTGTGTGTGTGAGAGCAATTGCGTGAGTGAGAGAAAGAGAGAGAGAGAGAGAGAGGGATGTAAGTTTGAGAGGAAATGTAAAGATATGAGAGATGAGTAGTAAAGTAATTGAAAAGGATGAGGGAGAAAGTGATATACAGTACAGTATAATATTATAGAGATGAGGGACAACAGACACGAAGAAAAAGAAATTCAAGAGAGGGAGAACGATGGGAAGGAAAACAAATTCATTCTTTGGCGTCATTTTACCGAGCCAATAAGTGATTAATTAAATGAAAAATAAAGTGATGGTGGTGGTGGTGGATACAAGTACTTATTATCAGTACTGTATATTAAGGGTGTAATGTAATAATAATTGTCATGCACACTTTAAAATTTCCCACAGATGCTGGAGTTGTTGTATATAAGGAAGTGGACCAATGTTGATGGTCTTGGGGCAATCATCCTCACACCGGTACGAGAGTTGGCTTACCAGATCTTCTCCGTCCTCAATAAAGTTGGCAAGAAACATGAATTTTCAGCTGGCCTTATCATTGGTGGGTACAGTATTATTTTTATTCATATTTTGGGTTTGTTTTAATAGTTTCATGGATTACATATTTTCTTAACAATATTTTTGTATTATTATTTATCAGAAGATTTATATTTATATACATGTACTGTATATTTACTGATACAGGACTTTCATGTCATTATTGGTTATTTTGAAAAAAGTATATTATTTACTCTTATTTAAAAGTATATTATTTCTGTAAGCAGTATAGGAGAGAAGTTGGAAGGATTTATTATACTCTACAGTATACATTATTATCCATTTGTGTCCACCACAAAAAAAAATGATAATACTGTACCTACTTCTGCATGTGTTAACTCAGGGAAGAAATCTATGTGTACATTAGTGTATTGTGTTTTGTGTGTACAGGTGGGAAGGACCTGAAGTATGAGTGGAGTTTGGTACACAATTGTAACATCTTGGTGTGTACACCAGGCAGATTACTCCAACACATGACTGAGAATCCAGACTTTGACACCGACAATGTTCAGGTTTGTCCCTTGATAGTACAGTTGTTGTTGTTGTTATTGTAGTTCCCTGGACTGTCTGGCCAAGCAGTCCCGAGTCTGGTTGACCTAAGCTGCTCAGATGCTCGGACCCCCAAATGATAGTACAGTACTGTACAGTAGTTTGGTCTGCATCATTGAGTAGTGTTTATTTTCTGCCTAAAGTATATATAGTTCTGACACCTTACTTCCTTTGGGAACTTCCTCCAAGTGTAAGCCTGCTGACCACTCTAATATTTTACAGATGTTGATATTGGATGAAGCCGACCAATGTTTATCAATGGGGTTTGCTGATACCATGAACTATATACTGGAAGGACTGCCTCAGGAACGACAGACTCTCCTCTTCTCTGCCACACAAACAAGGTCATTTTTCTCACCTCTAAACTGAATGTCACAGCAGGAAAGGTTATAATAACTGGTACAATCCCTAATCCTTGAAAACTCTCGATTGTCATTTGAAAAAGTTATTTCATATTACAGTATTGCCGTAATTTTTGTTGGTGATACTCCAAACCAATTGCAGATATTACTTGTCCTGTATAGAAGTCAATACACTAGTGTTTATAAAGCTGTCATACTAATTATTGCCTCTCATACCCTTAATTTACTTCTTCTGTCCCAACTTTGATTCAAGTCATTGCCATCTTATAGCCAATGATTCTTGTATACTGTACTGTATATGCATTCAGAGACCCTCATTCCCTAACAATATTCATCGCTTCCATAGTAAACAATTGATTTAATGAAATAATTATGGAAAGGGACTGAGTTTAAGATAAGGTATGGTTACATGTATTTATTAGCATTAAGGGGGTACAGTATATTGGTGGTCAATCTGGAGCAACTGATTCCTCCAAATTATTCCAGGCAACAGGACACCATTATTTTTATTCATCTGCTCCTGTTTCCTGGCATACCCTGGAGGAATTATGGTACTGCAATGTACCAATAGTAAACAATTGATTTAATGAAATAATTATGGAAAGGGAATGTGGAATCCCTTTCATAATAATAATGTAATTCCCATTAACATCAAAAGAATAATGTTAACCGTAATCATACATGTTACAGTATACACGATAATACACCCAGTAGCTTATAATTATAGAGTAATGATGAATTAACTATGTTTATATTGTGATGGCAGGGATGTGAAGGATCTGGTGAGAGCAGGTTGTCATAACCCCGTCTTCTGTTCTGCCCATGAGAACTCTAAGACAACTACTCCTAAGGGTTTGAAGGAGAGCTATGTGGTGTGTGAGGTTCATGACAAGTTTCAGTTCCTCTGGTCCTTCATCAAGTACCACAAAAAACACAAGATTCTCGTCTTCTTTGCTACGTGTAAACAAGTGAGGCTGAAATTTTCTTACCCTTATATAAAGAACAATTGACGTCTTTTGTGTTTTTCATTTTCTGGCTACAACCAAGATCTAGAATACCAGGTCTGCTCATCACGCATATCGGGCCGGGCTGGTGATGTCGATTGGCCCCCAAACTAAGGCCGCTCTCTGTCTACCAAATATGGGATGGAATACAGTAGTCTCTATGGTGGGGATACATTAGGGTCAATATTAGCGACCTCTCTCATTTCAGTGGCAAATGTGCCTTACTTTCTTGACAAAATTCATGGTTTAGACTTTGTGTAGGCGAATCATTTTTGTTTCTAAAATTTCTTCATATGTATAGGTATCGAATGTTCTAAGTAGAAGTTTTTGAGAAATGACATATAAGCATAGAAATTGTGGTGTGAAAATAGGATATATATACATACAGGAGCAAACCTTCATTCTGGGTGAATATAGAAAACGAGAATATTTTAATCCTTATCAAATCACTTCACACCACTGCCTCCAACACACACACACAGACACACACACACATAAACTTGATTGAGTTGAATGTTACATAGTTCATATTTAGACACCGTCATTTTTATGTATCAATATATTAATGTATTAATTCCTGTATACATTTTAGTCTTAAATATCATAAATTATTTTACTCAGTTAAGTATACGGTAATTATACTGTATTTGATTAGATATTGGTGTTTGTATTAGCTATAATAGTTTATGAAAAATAAATTATTATATATTTTTTCTATACTGTCCCTACTGAGAAATATCAACACATGAAAAAATGTGTGTGTATGTGTAATGGAGGTAGGGGTATTTATTAAAGGATTTGATAAGGTGAGTCAGGTAAGGATTAAACTACAGTACTTCCATTTTCTATATGCGGGCAGAGGGAAGGAATTCTCCCATATAAGTGCTGTTTTCACATCACTATTTCTAGTCCTGTTTGTAATTTCTCGAAAACTTCCACTGAGAACTTTCGATACCTATGCTTTTGAAGAAATTTTAGAAACAAAAACGATTCACCTACTCAAAGTCTAAACCATGAAAGTAAGGCATTTTTGCCACTGAAATGAGAAGGGCCGCTAGTATTGAGCTGTATGTACCCTGATCATAGAGACTACTATCCCATCCCATATTTCATATTTGACAGACTTGGGAAGCCTCAGTTTGGGGTCCAATCGACGTAGATGCTGCTCAGTGGGGTGACAGTTGATGAGCAGACCTGGTATTCTAGATCTTGGCTACAACTAAACAATTTTTCTTGTTTAATTTTATTTCATATTTTTATAATTGATAGCTTGGATGAATGTTTACAAATACATCTGACTTTTTAAATATTTAACTTAATATGCCAATCTGATTTTTGGCATGTAATTTCAGATGAAGTCAACATTTTCTTTCCAATCATTTAAGTGGTAGTAAAATATTGTATTTATTTTACCTTATATTATATCATCAGATCATTTTATTTGGCCGAGTACAACTAATGACATGTTAAGAGTTTGAATGTGTAATACAGTATCAAGATGAAAATATTCCTATCAATGTAAAAAAGTTTGTGTAAAATTACCACATGCTTTTACCTTTTTTGTTCTTTTCATTTAACTAGATAGTGTACTGTACCTCAAAAACTATTCCACAGTTAATGACAATATATTAATTAATATTGTTTATGTTTTATTTCAGGTACAGTACATGTACCACATATTCTGTAAGCTGCAGTTGGGTTTAACAGTGTTGGCTTTACACGGAGGAATGCACCAACTTCGACGTATGGCAATGTATGACGACTTCTGTGCCAAGAAATTTGCTGTTCTCTTTGCCACTGATGTTGCTGCCAGAGGTCTTGGTATGTTGGAATAAAGTTAGGACATATTAGCTTTAGTGAACATTTAACCATTTACACATTGAGATACTGTATAATCGGCATCATTCGGCATCATAACTTCGCTGCATATCCACCTGCGAAGTTATCAGCCTATTGATGTAACACTATTGAAATGCAGAGATGATAGACACTTCTCATAAGATAAATTATATATGTTGTTAGAATAGAAAATGGTTTAGAATATAATTTTATCTGGTCCTATTAGCATTACGAAATACATCTATCTATCTGTCTATCTATAGCTCAGACGCCTCGTTCCCTCCAGGAACTCAAAATATAATCATCCATATAGGGGTAACTCACGTAAGAGTTTGACAGCTTCCCTCTGTTCTTTAAATGATAAACTTTCCAATAAATAGGTTAACTAACATCTTTTAATTTAGTACAAGCAGCTACACACTAATATCATATGTGAACGTTAAAACATTAGACAATATATTATTTGAGATACCCATATGTGTATGATTATTATTGACCGTGACTGTACATGTATATCCTGAGTCTACTTGAATATTTATTTATTTTACACTAACCACTTTTCCTACTTCATAATAAATAATACACACACAGTTATTGTAGTAAGGGGGTAATTCACTTTTGTTACATTGGAGTGCCTTGATTCCTCCAAAGTATGCCAGGAAACAGGACCAGATGAACAAAAATAATAGTGTTCGTCAGTTGCTGGGAATAATTTGGAGGCATCAGTTGCTCCAGATTTATGAACACTGTACTGTACTGTACTTGCCCCTTAATTAATGTAGTGGTATTCCATCAGACATCCCTGCCGTGGACTGGGTGTTGCAGCTGGATTGTCCCGAGGATGTCACCACCTATGTTCACCGAGCAGGAAGAACGGCTCGGTACTCCAACAGCGGTCAGTCTCTGTTGGTACTCTCACCCACAGAAGAGACGGAAATGGTGTCCAAACTCACCACCAAGAATATACCCATTGAGAAGATAGAGTAAGTATGAGGTTGAGGTATAGGAAAAAAAATAAAAAAATAGATTATACAGTATTATGTGGAAATTCTCTTGTTGGCAAATCAGGGGTTTTTTTTTTACTGATTTCTCCTAAAGCCCCTTCCACACTACGAGAGGTGCAGACACTGTTACCAATTTCGTGGGTGTGTGGCCGCCGGAGACTGTTTGATCTGATAAAAAGCGAGTAAGAGATTTCCACTCGGTCGCCAGTGTCCATCATCTTTTTGCCTTTGGTATGGAAGAGGTTTAATAAGGGTTATGTTTGGAGAGACTTTATAATTCACCAACAAAAGAATTTTCCCTTTATACTTTATTATACTATTGTTATTATACTAGTTAATCCATTATATAATTTATGAATGTGAATATTGTGTCTATTTCTGAATGTACTTATTATGTCTATTTTTTAATGTTATTATATTATGTCTATTTTTAAATGTAATTATTATGTTTATTTTTTAATGTAATATATGTAATTAAAGTGTATTTTTTAATGTAAATATTGTGTCTGAATGTAATTATTGTGTGTTTTACAGAGTGGATCCCAATAGGATACATACTATACACATCAAGGTGGAAGTAGTCCTGAGTAAATACAACAATCTGAAGGAGGAAGCTGTCAGAGCATTCAAAGCCTACTTAAAAAACATTGCATTAATGAAAGATAAGAAGGTGTTTGACGTCACATCCATAAACCTTAATGTATTTGCCAGGTAATTATTTAGTGCTCCTCTGTGTGTATTATATATTTATTTTATTTAAAAATGTGTACAGTTAGTTAACATAACATCTTATAAATTATGAGTATGGCAGAAGTGGGGAATATATATCATAGATAACTTGGGATTTGGAAAGAAATCTTTTTAATCAACTCAGTAGGGAAACTGATCTCTGGTAACTTAAATGTAAACTTTATCCAGAACAGTCAATAATAAATACTTACTGAAGTTATGGGTGTGAATTGTACACTAAATCCTGAAGTATGATTTCAGATCTCTGGGTTTGGGAGTGACTCCAAGAATCCGTTTCCTGGAGAAGAAACTGAAGCAAAAGTTTGGGTCAGATAAATCAACGACCAATAAACCATTACAACCACAGAAACCTACACTAACCACACTCAACTTTAATGCAGGTGAGTACAAGGTATAATTAGGTGTGTCTACAGCAGTGGGTATTACCAGCTATGATGTAGTCAGTAATTCATAGGTTTTGGCACCCCTTTGGATTACAGTCATATATTTTCCTCCCTTCACCACAACCCACCCAAAGCCTCCATGGGTTTGAGAGGTGTGTGTGTGTGTATGTGTGGCTTTAGGATGGTTTGAGAGGTGTGTGTGTGTGTGTGTGGCTTTAGGATGGTTTGAGAGGTGTGTGTGTGTGTGTGTGTGTGGTTTTAGGATGGTTTGAGTGGGCTGTCTTTCAGAAACCGCCTTCTCCAGATCTCGTGTTTTGACTCCGGTGGGCTAGAGATTGTGGATTGCTATTGTACAAAAAAGATATTGCGACAACTATTGATACAACATTAAATATATTAATGTCCATAGTTGTTTGTAAGGATTATAAGTATGTATTACAGAAGGATATGTATATTTCCTTCTGTTATACATGCTATATTATAAGTATGTATTACAGAAGGATATGTATATTTCCTTCTGTTATACATGCTATATTATAAGTATGTATTACAGAAGGATATGTATATTTCCTTCTGTTATACATGCTATATTATAAGTATATATTACAGAAGGATATGTATATTTCCTTCTGTTATACATGCTATATAGTCCCTACAAATAGTTTTCGATATCACTAGGGTTAAAGTTCTATAAAGATTTGTTGCAATACCTTTTTTGGCAACTGTACATAATGCATAATATCGGGATCCGCTCCCTACTGTATAACCATTTCTGAATGCTGGTGACAAGAAAATATTATTATATATCCCATTTGTTCTCCAGGTGACAGTGATGATGATGAAGATGATGGCAATGATTTCCTAAGCACCGCCAAGGACCAGAAGAAATACCTCAATGACCTTGATGTAGACACCAACACCATCATCCATGAGGAACCTATGAAGGGCAAAGAAAAAATGATAACCAAGGCAGCAGTAGCCAAGAAGTTGTTGAAGAAGAACCTACAAATCAACACTCGGATTGTGTTTGATGATGAGGGAGAGTTGGTGATGGATCCCACAAAGCAACAAGTACGACAACATTCCTTTATAATAACGTTTACACCGTTTTTATTGACATTGGTTTCATTTTTATTAACTTTTAGTGTATTTTTATTAATCTTTATTTCATTTTATTAATCTTTCTTTCATTTTATTAATATTTATTCATTTTATTAATCTTTATTTCATTTTTATTAACCTTTATTTTATGCATTAACAATTGCAGCATTTTAGTAACTTTTTATTAGATTTCATTAACTTTAAGACAAAGTGATTCATACTTATGAGAAAAAAAAATCCTTATTCTGAATGGCAGATAAAATCACTGTACTGTATGTCTGCTTCATGTTATATATAATAACTTAATGGGAGAATTTGCATATCTGTCAGTCAGAAACATGTGAGGTTATTATTGAGAGCCAACTTTACCACCACCACCACCACCAACACACAGGTATCACAAGCAGCCAGACAGATGACAGCAGAGGAAGTTGATGGTGGGATAAACATTGACCAACTGAAGGTGATTATGAGGGAAGAAGATCATATTGATAAGAAGTTACATGCAGAGAAGGCTAAGTAAGTCAATAGTGTTACGTTTTTGTTATTGTATTGGTTTGATCCAGGCAAACAATAATTATGTTTTACCATGTTTTGCAAATTTTGAAGATACCATATAGTATATAATTATAATTTGTGGTATTTGTTTGATCCAGGCAAAAAATTATTATGTTTTACCATGTTTTGCAAATTATGAAGATACCGTATAGTATATAATTATAATTTCTGGTGGGCAATGTAGTACAGTATGTCAGATTATGAAAGTTTAGTAAAATTACCGAATGTTTGTTTAAAATGTTGGGAGTTAAAGAAATTGCATTACATTTTCCTTTCTGTAACATACATCTATAAATTTAACCTCCTAAAGTGTGAGATATTCATTGACAACCTTTTTCTTAAGTGATAAACATATATAATAATTTTAGTTATCCCAAAGTGACATGATCATACTGTAACATGAAGCAAAAAATTACTCAAATCTCTTTGTTTTACAGGTTGAATAAAATAAAAAGAAAGGAGAAAGCTAAGAAGAAGAAGGAAGAAGAGGAGGATGAGGACATGGTAGAAGAAGATGAAGAAAGTGAAGATGATGCATTACAGACAATCATTGATGAACTACCAGACCCTGACAAAGTTTTTGGTTCTGGTGGAGATAGTGATGAAGATGAGGAGGAGGAGGATAGTGATAGTGAGAGAGGAGAACAGGAGGAGGACAGTGATAATGAGAGTGGAGAGGAAGATGAGGACAGTGATAATGAGAGTGGAGAAGAAGATGAGGATAGTGATAGTGAGACAGATGATGAGGAAGTGACAAGTGAAGATGAGGAGGCCAAGGGCAGTGACAAAACTAAAGTGAGGTAAGTTTGACAGTTTTATTTTCATTTTAGTCCAGCAAATCAGATGAGAACAATACAGGTGTTGCATTTGTAAATTTAGATGCATTTCTAGGGTCTAATGTGTAAAATTCCAGCATTTCTTAACTGTTGTGAGGGAAATTTATGAGTGCATGTATCAACGTATAAAAATTTCAGTATTTCCAAAATGTTGAGAGAAATTTACAAGTTCATGAATCAGTGTACTGTATAAAAATTTCAGTATTACAAAATGTTGAGAGAAATTTATGAGTGCATGTATCAATGTGTTACAGCGGGAAGCGGCAAGCGAGACAGAGAGCGAGGGAGGTGAAGCGAGCACGACTGGCACAGACCAATGACCTACAGACTCTGCCAGTGGATGAACAGGAACAGCTGGCACTATTCCTGCTTAGGGGACGCACTTAAGGACCCTGTGTTCGTGTATGATAATTGGAGGCTTCTGATTCCTCCTGACCATGCCACCAAACAAGCTCCTTCCATATAGGTGGTGTTTTGTGGCAATATTTGAAGAACTCGTTAACATCCAATTTTCTGACTACATCACAGGGTGGGCAAACTGGAACAAATGTATAGTCCTCCAGATTATGTCAAAAACACACACACACACATCCTTATAATCTCATATGGAGGGATTCTGTTTACTGGCTGGCTTGTAGGAATCTGTTATCTCCCAATTTCTCCAAGCCAGTTATTTCCCTTAATTAAACCTTGAATATATAATGATTAAATACTTGTTGTATCCATTGCTTCATTTTATACTTATTACCTCATCAAATGTTTTCTCAGGCTTCTGTTATTAATTACTACACACACACATTTCCTATTTACTGAGGCTTTGTTAAGGGGGTGTGGGAATTAAGGGGACAGGCTTGGGGGGGTGGCTAGGAGTGGGGTCGGGGGTTAGAAAGCCTGTCCCCTATTCCCGCACCCCCCCATAATCCCCCCAAGCCTGTCCCCCTACCCCCGCACCCCCTCAAACCCCCCAAGCCTGTCCCCTACTCCCACATCCCCTTAATAGGATAGTACTGAATTTAATCATCTTTAGGGGTGTGTGGGAATAGGGGGACAGGCTTGGGGGGTGGTTAGGGGGGGGTGAGACTAGGGAACAGGCTTTCTACACACCCCAAGCTTGTCCCCTTATTCCCGCACCCCCCCAAGCATATCCCCTACTCCCACACCCCCTTAATATCAAAGACACACTACTGTACACACATTCTCCACTAACCCAGAGATATAGGATACAGTCCAGTTGCTAGTGGCTCAATTATATACTTCTCTGTTACAAACTTTCACTGGAGAAGTAAAAAATCAAGGAATAATATTGTTTTATTTTTATTTTTTTGTTATTATTATTATTATTATTATTAAATAACTAGTAACAATACACATTATTATTACTATTATTATTATTTTTATTATTATTATTAGTTTTATTATTATTATTATTAAATAACTAGTAACAATACATGGTTCTTTTGTGGACATTGACATTTAGGAGTACGGGGATTCCCTCTGTAAGATTTCCGTAGCAAATGTTGTCGTGGAGTAGGCCTACACACAAAGATATGCTATGTGACGGGGCTACTTCCAACGTGGAGATGAAGACCAGATGGTATATGTATGTATGGTATGTATCTTAGGCCAGAGTAATGACATCATCATCATCATCTTGGCTTATATCAATCTCTTGTGTGCCTGTTGTACTTGTTGTTGGTTCATTCAACATGTTAGATATGGTGGCAACAACATCAGAGGTTGAGGAAACATTACTAGTGGTGGGTGGCATTATATCCTTTAGTTTGTAATTTAAGAATTTGATAACCTGGGTCTCGATATGAATGGCTTTATAAAGCATGGTCCTCTGCTTCTCCAATACCAACTTTGTATTGGAGTAATCAGAGAAATGTGATTTGTACTTGGCATCAATAGTTTTTAACTTCAGTTTGTAGACCAAGGAGTGGACTCTCGCGAACTGTTTAATATGTATATCTAGAATTTTCATGGTGACACCTAATACTTTCAACCACATCTGATTTTTTGGCAAGTTGGGGTACTTGGCCTTGACTGCATTGATAACTGTCTCAAAGTCATATGGTGCAACACTGAGCAGGGGTATATGTTGATCCTGGTTATCTTGGATTGTTGTTGTTGTTGTTGTTGTAGTTCTCAAGACTGTCTTACGGAGCAGTCTTGAGTCTGGTTGACCGAAGCCACGCAGATGATCGGATCCCCAAATGGGAGTTTGGTAACTCTGTGACATAATCAAGTTTTGTCTCCCATATTCATAATCTTGCCAGGCATCTTTACGTTCCTTTTCACTTAGTTTCTCATTAGTTTGGTCCTCCAAGAGTGAGTTATGCTCATGGTACCGTACAATCCAGTTCTTTTGACGCTTCAATAACTCTGAAAGTAAACTGTCCTGTGGAACAATGGGAGTCTCCCTTTGGTTGACATCAGATGGAGTGAACTCGTACAACTGTGCCAAATTTTCCATATTATAGCAGCGTTTAATCTGCTGTTCATCAATGACTCGAAGGGCTGTTGACATCTTGGTAACCTGACGAGAGTAGATCTTATCTTCCATAGTTCCCTCGGCTACAAAACGGTAAATATAACAAGGCTTCTTCTGGCCAAATCTATAGACCCTGAACATGGACTGTGTGTCATGTGAAGGGTTCCAGCATGAGTCAAAAACAATGACTCTGTTGGCAGCCACCAGGTTGATGCCCAGGCTACCTGCACGCGTTGAAATCAGAAAGAGTCGACACCTGTCATTAATTGGGTTGTTGAAAGTGTTACAGCACATACTGCGTGTTTCAAGAGAAGTAGAACCATCCATACGGAGATAATCCAAGTCTCTTAACCATTGTTTGTATGGTAAGAATTGTAGACCATCTGACTGAGACCCGTTCAGGTAATCATTACTAACCAGAGCCAAGAAATGTTCTATCATATCTAATGTCAATAAAGACTGACTGAACACCAGAATTTTGTCTCCAATGGCAGTACATTCTGTGATAATGTCCAATAGAAGGATCAGCTTACCACTATGTTCCACCTTGTCCAGGTAATCTTCCATATCAATATCTTGGCCAGTGGTATTCATTACGGTTCCTTTCCACCACTCTGGGTTTAATTTACCCTTTTCTGTCAAACCAAGGACAGAACAAGGTTGGTCAACTTTCATCACTTTAGCATTACTTTCATATGTCTCGCTATCATTACTCTTCCTCTTCTTAGTTTCATTCACATTTTCTTCCCATGTTTTTGAAGGTGAGTAATCATTATCAGTTTTCATATAAAGATCTAGAACCTTGGGATGTGACCACACACGAGACAATACAGCAAAGTCCTTAAACAGTCCTAACCCTTGTTTGTGGTTAACATGAGCTAAGTTGTTCAGGTAGTAACGGTACAGTTTGCACTGAATATCAGACATTTGTACTGATATCACATATTCATATTTGGGTGGAAGGAATTTCTGGAGTACAGTGTAGTCAAAGCGATGAACACATGCCTCAAGCATCTTGTGGAGGATGTGTGCCCTCTTCTTCATTTTGTTGACATGTCTGGTTTTGGCATCTACACACTGACCTCGTTCAATGGGCTCTACAAAGGATTTCTGAAATTCTTTCTTGGATCCCAGTAGGTTGGGCCTCACAAGTTGTATCATACAGTGATATTCAAACAGGTTATTTTGTAGGGGTGTACCAGTAAGGATGATTCTCCTCTTAGTGTTAATTTGGTTGACAGCTTTGGACAATCTTGACTTCTCATTTTTCAGAACATGTCCTTCGTCACACACCACCATATCTGGCCCTGGATTACATAGTGTCTCTTGGAATATGTTCTTCATATCCTCGTGCATCCTATTGTTGTTACTGTTGGAAAGTCTGCGGAACATTTCATAACCTATGATGCACACTCCTCCATCCCTCCACCAGTCAGTCAGTTGGTTTGCTCGTTTATGTAGACTTGCAGTAGAGACCAACTCCACTACAGGGAATTGCATTATATCACCAAGCCAGTTATGGAACTCAGATACCCAGTTGTAAATAGTATTAACCGGACAACACACCATAATCTTAGAGATGTGACCATTTGTTTTGTCATTGGTAAGTAGAGTATGACATAAAGTAATAACCTGTAGTGTCTTGCCGAGTCCCATACAATGTGCCAAGATACAACCATTACCAGGATCACCACACGACAGTTTCTGCACACTCGTCACTGTAGCATCCCACATGAACTTGATGCCCTCCAGTTGGTAAGGTTTCAGCACTTGGAGTAACTTATCATCCAAAGACACGAGGTCCATCTTAGTTTGGGGATCAGTGTCCAAAACAAATTTAACCGGGTAGTTATTCTGGCTAGACTCTTCTTCACCCACAAGGTCCATCTTAGTTTGGGGATCTGTGTCCAAAACAAATTTAACCGGGTATTTATTCTGGCTAGACTCTTCTTTACCCACATTTTCTTCCTCGTTCCATCTTCTCCTTCCATGACAATCTCCTCTTTCCATGTTGGATTATATTGGTTCTGTCTATCAAGTCCCTCTTCTAAATCAATACATAATACAGACCAAATTTGTACAATACACTTTATAGCCAACCTGGTACTCTTCTTTTCATGGCAATCCAAAAATGTCTTTACTCTTCCAAATCTTCACTACCCATCACACTACACTATATATCTTCACTATTCACTACACTACCCATCACACCACACATCTTCCCTACTCGCCACACCACACCACATCTTCACTACTCACCACACCACACATCATCACTACCTACCATACCTCACCACACATCATCACTACCCACTACACCACACCACACTACACATCTTGACTATTCACCACACCACACTACACATTTTGACTACATATATACATCATAACTACCTACCACACCTCAGAACACATCATCACTACTCACCACACATCATCACTACTCACCACACATCATCACTACGCACCACACATATCATCACTACCAACCACACATCATCACTACTCAAAACACATCATCACTACCAACTACACCACACCACACATCATCACTACTCAAAACACATCATCACTACCAACTACACCACACCACACATCATCACTACCAACTACACCACACCACACATCATCACTACTCAAAACACATCATCACTACCAACTATACACCACACCACACATCATCACTACCCACCACACCACACCATACATCATCACTACCCACTACACCACACATCATCACTACTCAAAACATCATCACTACCAACTACACCACACCACACGTCATCACTACCCACCACACCTCACATCATCACTACCCACCACACCACACCATACATCATCACTACCCACTACACCACACATCATCACTACTCAAAACACATCATCACTACCCACCACACCACACCACACGTCATCACTACCCACCACACCACACATCATCACTACCAACTATACACCACACCACACATCATCACTACCCACCACACCACACATCATCACTACTAACTACACACATATTGATGAGAATATACTTCTTCCCCAAGATACAGGTTTGGTTGA
This sequence comes from Petrolisthes manimaculis, assembly GCA_034508575.1. Lineage (NCBI taxonomy): Eukaryota > Metazoa > Arthropoda > Malacostraca > Decapoda > Porcellanidae > Petrolisthes > Petrolisthes manimaculis. Next base: position 160,665 of record JAWZYT010000492.1, on the reverse strand, counting down.
AGGTTTGAACAGTTCAATGGAAATGTTCTATTGATACATTTATTGTTATTGTCTCTTTAGGTATTGTCAACAACAACTAGTAGTACTGGTGAACTGTACTGGAGGGAGTTTAATTGGTGTCACTGTTCACCAACCAGTAAGTAATAATAAGTATACAGGTTGGGTTAAAGCTTTCAACTTTATATATTTTTACGGATTCTCTAGGTATTGGAAACACATGCACCTGTGACCTGTATAGTTATTACCACTCATCACTGTACAGTCAGTTGGTGGCAGAAGTCCTGTCGTCTTATCTGCTTCACCGAGACAGACAGTGTTCATGGACTCGAGAAATACACACGTTTTCTACACCTAATATTTCGAGTCTATGAACATCGAGTGCCTCAGTGAAGCAAGTGAGGCGACAGGACTTTTGCCATTGACTTGTACAGCCATGGGATCAGGGTACAAGGAGTGTTGGACACCAACTGAACACAGGTCGAAATAGTGAGTCTTTTAAACCTCTCTCACTTGTTGGAACTGTGTATATGTAGTTTGTCTCCAACACTTTTTGTACTCTGGTTAATTACTAACACCCATGAATTTATTTGAATGTGCGTCAGGATGGCCGAGTGGTCTAAGGCGCCAGACTCAAGGTATATCTTCTCTCTGATAGAGGGTGTTGGGCATTCTGGTCCTCTCTGAGGGCGTGGGTTCGAATCCCACTCCTGACAAACTCTTTTATCATGGTTCGAGCGAGGTCCTTAGAAACTGAGACAGCAAACGGAATAGAATGAAAGAGTCAGAAAGTAGACAGACTGTGACCAACCAACCCAGTCAAGTCCCATCAGTCAGTCCCAGGCAAGGCAAGGCAAGTGTACAGCAACACAACACCAATATTTAGGGAAGGAAGGTCGGGCTTGGCTTTGGTCTGAAGGCATTATTATTACAACATTTAGACGTAAGTAATATTTGACCTGTTGTAATGTTGTGATAGAATAAAAATGTAGTAAACCAAACAATCAACCAAACAACCATTTTTATACACTGGGGTTAATTGTATGAGTGTTGTTGTTGTTGTTGTTGAAGTTGAATTGTTATACATCCGTTGTTACTTTGGATAGATTGGAGTGCCTTGATTCCTCCAAAGTATTACCAGGAGGAAACAGACCCATGCAGATGAATAAAAATAATGGTATCCTGTTGTCTGGAAATAGTTTGGAAGAATAATTTGCTCCAGATTTACTCCTTTTTATATAGACAAGCATCCTTACCCCTCCCTTTGCTTTGAATTACTGTTTATTGCTGTGAATTGCTTTGTATTGCTTTTTTAATTGATTTGAATTACTGTTTATTGCTTTGTATTGCTATGAATTGCTTTGTATTGCTTTTTTAATTGCTTTGAATTACTGTTTATTGCTTTGTATTGCTTTGTATTGCTTTGAATTGTTTTGAATTGCTTTGTATTGCTGACGTACTATACCCGTCCTATCTAAAGTGATGATGAGGGTCAAACACACACACATACACACATATATATATACACACACACATACACATACATACATACATACACACACAGACAGACAGACAGACAGACACATACATATATATATACACACACACACACATACACATACACATATAAATACACACACACACAGACAGACAGGTGGTAGAGAGCCAACTAGGCCACTACCACCACCACCAACACTACCACTACTACCACCACCACCACCACCACCACTACCACTACCACCACCACCACTACTACTACCACTACTACCACCACCACTACCACAAACATATATAAGTTATAATTAGCATCATTTGACATAGTAATAATTATAATGATGATGATAATAATAATAACAATAATAACAACAATAATAATAATAATATATAATAATAACAATAATAATAATAATAATAATATAATAACAACAATAATAATAATAACAGAAACTACAATAATAATAACAGCAACTATAATAATAATAACAATAATAATAACAGCAACTATAATAATAATAATAATAATAATAATAATAAGGGTAGTGGGTGAGTGTGTGTGTGTGTGTGTGTGTGTGTGTGTGTGTGAGTAGAGTGCTTATCAGTGTGTTATCAGTAGTAGTATTCAGTGAGTTAGTACAGATTACAAGGTGATAAATATTAGGTTACTTTATATTCATTTAACATTTCACTTATGGCAACTAACACACAAAGACATGTCATTTCAACTAACTAAGACAAGACGGATCATTTCAACTCATGTCAACTCCTAATTTCACCTCATGTCAGTTAACAAACACCTCATTTCAACTCATGTCAACTCCTAATTTCACCTCATGTCAGTTAACAAACACCTCATTTCAACTCATGTCAACTCCTAATTTCACCTCATGTCAGTTAACAAACACCTCATTTCAACTCATGTCAACTCCTAATTTCACCTCATGTCAACTAACAGACCCCTCATTTCAACTCATGTCAACTTCTCCTAATTTCATGTCAACTAACAGACCCTTCATTTCCACTCATGTCAACTTCTAATTTCACATGTCAATTAACAGACACCTCATTTTACCTCATATCAACGACAGCTACCTCATGTCAGCCTCACCTCACCTCATGTCAACTTTACCTCACTCAAATTTAGACAGACAGACAGACAAATAAACATACAGATAGACAGGACATTCAGACAGAAAGAGACTGACATACAGACAAACAAAGGGAGAGACAGACAGATAGACAGACAGACAGACAAATAAACAAACATACATACATACAGACATTGATCCAACTTATAATGGGATAATGTTTTTACTAGTAATAAAAATAGTATGTGAGGGAAACTTAGATATATATTATAAGTAAATAGCAAATAGTTATAGTAATACCAATACCAATAGTAATAGTAATAGTAATAGTAATAATAATAATAATAGTAATAGTTAATAGTAAACCTACCATCACTACCCCCCCTACCCTCACTACCCTTCCCTGCCACCCCTGCCTTCCGCCGGCCACTACCCCCTCCCTGCCTACCACTACCCTCCCTGACATACACCCTGCCACTACCCCCTCCCTGCCACCCCTGCCTTCCGCCAGCCACTACCCCCTCCCTGCCTACCACTACCCTCCCTGACATACACCCTGCTACTACCCCCTCCCTGCCACCCCTGCCTTCCGCCGGCCCCTACCATTACCCACCAATCATCCACCTCACCCCACTCATTACTCCCCCCTAACCCCCACTCTCTCTCTCTCTCTCTCTCTCTCTCTCTTCTCTTTTTTTCTCTCTCTCTCCCTTGTTCCTCCCTCTTCTCTTTATCTCTCTCTCCCTTGTTCCTCCCTCTTCTCTTTATCTCTCTCTCCCTTGTTCCTCCCTCTTCTTTTTTTCTCCCCATCTCTCTCTCTCTCTCTCCTAATTTTCCTTCTATCCCTCCCTCCCTGTCTGTCTGTTTGTCTGTCTTATTTCCTTTTACTCTCTCTCTCTCTTTCTCTCTCCCTCTTCTCTTTTTCTCTCCCTCTTCTCTTTTTCTCTTTCCCGTCTCCACCCTCTCTCTCTTATTTCCTTCTACCCTCCCTCCCTGCCTGTCTCTCTCTCTCTCTCTCTCTCTCTCTCTCTCTCTCTCTCTCCTAATTTTCCTTCTATCCCTCCCTTCCTCCCTCCTCCATCCTTCCCCTCCCTCCTCTCCCCCTTCCTTTGTCTTCTGAACCCGTCGAAAGGGGGGGAAGGGGGGGAGGGAGGGGGAGGAGGGGAAGAAGGGTAGGGGAGTATGGAAGGGGAGGGAGGGAGGGAGGGGGAGTATGGAAGGGGGGGGGGTAGGAAGGAGAGGAGGGAATGGTAGAAGAGGAAAAAGGAGGGAAGGAATGGGAGGAGAGAAAGAAATGGGAAGGAGAGAAGGGAAGGAGAGAAAGAAATGGGAAGGAGAGAAGGGAAGGAGAGAAAGAAATGGGAAGAAAAGGGAAGGAGAGAAAGAAGGGAAGGAGAGAAAGAAATGGGAAGAAGAGAAGGGAAGGAGAGAAAGAAGGGAAGGAGAGAAAGAAATGGGAAGGAATGGTAGAAGAGAAAGAAGGGAAGGGAAGGAAAGAAAGGAATGGAAGAAAGTAAAGGATATAATAATATTTAGGCTCGTGTCCTTGTAAACAAAAAACACTACTGTGGCCTATATTAACTAACTAACTAACTAACTAACTAACTAACTAACTTACTAACTAGCCAAACATATTGTATACTTATTTCCTTCTATTCGTTCTACACTATCTCTCTCTCTCTCTCTCTCTCTCTCTCTCTCTCTCTCTCTCTCTCTCTCTCTCTCTCTCTCTCTCTCTCTCTCTCTCTCTCTCTCTCTCTCTCTCTCTCTCTCTCTCTCTCTGCTACACCTAATAATAGTGATGATGATGATAATAGTGATGATAATAATAATAATAGTAATGGTAATGATAATAATAATAATAGTAGTGATGATGATAACAATGATAGTAATATTAATAATAGTAGTGATGATGATAATAATAATAGTGATGATGATAATAATAATAGTGATGATGATAATAATAATAGTGATGATGATAATAATAATAGGATGATGATAATAATAATAGTGATGATGATAATAATAATAGTAATAATAGTAATGATAATAATAATTATAATGGTAATAATAATAATAATAATAATGAAGATGAACTATATTAAGACATAAATATACTTTTCGTACTATAAGTCAGGATGGCCGAGTGGTCTAAGGCGCCAGACTCAAGGTATCTCTTCTCTCTGATAGAGGGTGTTGGGCATTCTGGTCCTCTCTGAGGGCGTGGGTTCGAATCCCACTCCTGACAAACTCTTTTATCAAACAAACAATAAAACGTCACAGTAAATTAATTAAGAAGGCATCGTGATCTATGAAAAATACACACACACACACACGAGAGAGAACGAGAGAACAGTTACGATTCGAGTAAAATTAATACATTCACGAGTCGTAATAATAATAAAAATATCCAGATGTGATTGAAATAACCTGATAATGATGATTGAGTATTAAACCAGTACTTCAGTAAGTATTGTATGTTGGTATGTCACGTGATTCCAAACTATACACACACACACACACACATCATTTAGATACTAACGCCCGTAGTTTTAAAAAAAATTGAGGGCCCTTACTGGAGCTCTATGAACCCTCCAAATAATCCAGTCCACAAAACGCTTTAATGTTTCGAATAGGGAATCTGTTGCCTGGAGTAGTTTGGAGAATTCACAGAGCTCCAGTAAGGGACTTATTACGATTCATGTGGGCCAGGGATTGTGGTTAGTGACTCGCAATCCAAAATATGTATCCAGGCTTGCTTCGAAAATCCTGATCTGGTATTAAGTGAGTTCAAGCAAATATGAAACAAGATATATAAGTGTTGTAATGGGTTCACTAGTGTGTCAAATGATTCGAAACTTCAACAAGACCTGGATACAAATATGAAACCGAATAAGCCTGATAATTGGTTCACTAGTGTGTCAAATGATTCGAAACTTTGGGAGTGTAGTACCAAAAGTGTATCACCAACTTAAGGGGATGTGGGAAGAAGGGGGGGAGGTTTGGGGGGTGCGGGAATAGGGGGACAGGCTTGGGGGGGTTTTAGGGGGTGCAGGAGTAGGGGGACAGGCTTGGGGGGGTGCAGGAATAGGGGGACAGGCTTGGGGGGGTTTTGGGAGGTGCAGGAGTAGGGGGACAGGCTTGGGTTTTTTTTTTGGGGGGTGCGGGAATAGGGGGACAGGCTTGCTACCCACACCAAGCCTGTAACCCTATTCCCGCACCCCCATAGTCCCCCCTCAAGCCTGTCCCCTACTCCCACACACCCCTTAAAAAGGACCCTGTGATCGTGTTTGAAAATTGGAGACTTCTGATTCCTCCTGACTGTGCCATGAAACAACAATAACAAATACAACAACAGCAATAACAACAATCACATCTATCAATCTTTCAGGACTTTTTTTCACCGTGAGTGTGTGGGTGTTATTCAAGAACATTCATTCACGGTGTATACGATGGCCTGGCACTGATACGACGGCTCCACTGACTAAAAAAAAAAAAAGAAAAAAAGATCCATCGTACCCTTACCACACCGTACGTCGTATACACCATGAATGTCCTTACCTACGACCCTATCAATCCGTGCCTATCTATATTATACCTAACCTTTCCAGAATATGATGGGTTTATAATAGGTTGATATCAATATTTTTCCAGCAACATAGAGTGATTTATGAAGCGTATTTGGTGATTAACGCAAATTGCAACTCGACCACATCACTGCATATTGAACTGATGATGCTACTGTCTGTGTGTGTGTGTCTGTCTGTCTGTGTGTCTGTCTGTGTGTCTGTCTGCCTGTCTGTCATCAAGTTTTTTTTAATGATAATATAGTAGTAGAGTGTTGGGGGTTAATCTGGAGCAATTGATTCCTCCAAACTATTCTGAGCAACGAGGTACCATTATTTCTGTCAAGTCTGGTTCTGTTTCCTGATATACTTTGGAGGAATTAAGACACTCTATATATATATATATATGTATGTACCAAAAGTGAATTATACCACATGAATGAGATTGTCTGATTGGTCTAAGTGAGTATATAGATAAACAAAACATGGCAACATTGTGTTTGTTTTGTTTGTTTGTTTGTTTGTTTGTGTCACTGAGAGGGATGTGTTTGTTGTTGTTGTTAATGAGTGAGTTGTAAATTTAATTGTGATGGTGGTGATTATGTTGTTGTTGAAGTTGTTTTTGTTGATCTAGTTGTTGATGTTGTTGTTGTTATTGATTTAGTTGTTCTTGGTGGTGATTATGTTGTTGTTTTGCTGTTGTATTATATTGTTGTTATTGTTGTTGATATAATTGTAGATGTTATTGTTGATGGTGTTGAATATTGTTGTTATTGTTATCTTCCCATCCCTTCTTTCATTTTCCCTCTTTCTCTCATTATTCATCACATTTCTTTATCACTTTTCACCACTTCTCTCTAACCCCCACCCCCATCTCCCCCTCACTATACACACACACACACCACTTCTCTCCAAACCCCACCCCCATCTCCCCCTCACTACACACACACACACCACTTCTCTCCAAACCCCACCCCCATCTCCTCCTCACCACACACACACACACTCCTCCCCAACCCTAACCATCAACACACACACACACACCTCACTCCTCCCCAACCCCAACCCCCCCCCCCTCTCACCCATCAACACACACACACACATACCTCCCCACTAACTTTACTGTCACCCATCCCCCCCTCCATCCCCTACACCTCTCCCCCCCACACACATCCCTCTTTTCACCCCCACAACCCCCTACTCCCCCCTACTCCCCCCCCCCTTTACTCACACACACACAACGGCGCACCCAACCACCATCGATTTCCTACCTCCTACTTCACCTACCACCACTACTACCACCACTACCACTACCACCATTATTATTATTACTACTACTACTACTACTACTACTACTACTATTATCATTATTACTACTACTACCACCACCACCACTACCACTACCATTATCACTATTATTATTACTACTACTACCACCACCACCATTACCTTTACCACTACCACCACCACTACCACAACTACCATTATTATTACAATTACTACTACCACAAATACCATAATTATTATTGCTACTACCACTACCTACACAACCACTATCTTCATTATTACTACGACTACCACCATCGCTATCACTAACCACCACTATCGCAACTACCACCACTATCATTATTAGTACTACCACAACCACTATCATTCATACTACCACCACCACTACCACCATCGATTTCCTACCTCCTACTTCATCTACTACCACTACCACTATTATTACTACCATCATAACAACTACTATTAATATTACTACTCCCACCACCACTATTATGATTTCTACTACTATCACTACTACTACAACTATAACTACTACTACTACTACTACCACCACAACTACCACACCATCATCACTACCACGCAAACACACACTACCACACGCATCCTCCAGAAAATGTCAGACAACCTCCCCCCCCCCCCTTATATACACACACACACACACACACACACACACACACACATAAGCTTGCCTAACATTCATACCATATATATATAGATATGGAAACGAACAGTACATACATACATACATACATATATAAATACATACATATATAAATACATACTTACATAAATACATACTTACATACATAAATTCATACATTACATACTTACATACATAAATTCATACATACATACATACTTACATAAATTCATACATACTTATATAAATCCATACATACATACATAAATTCATACATAAATACATACACACATATATACATACATACAAGAGAAAGTTATCTACACAGAATAAATATAAAAATAGGATTGATTTTTTGGCTTGGGTTCGATCCCCGGATGAAAGTGCCTTGTTTATCTATACTCTATAGGTTGGGTTATTAAGGGAGCCTGTGTGTGTGTGTGTGTGTGTTGTAGTCAGAAGCTTGGAGGTAAATGAGTCCTTCAAATATTGCCACGAAATACACACACACACAAATAGTAACTCTCAATGTATGATAATAATAATAATAATAATAATAATAATAATAATAATAATAATGTGTGTTAGTAGTTGTAGTGTTGGTATAATAATAATAATAATAATAATAATAATGTGTGTTAGTAGTTGTAGTGTTGGTATAATACTAATACTAATACTAAGTGTTATAGATATGGTACACAAAGAGTTATAACTGGCCATGGAGGACAAGTCTACTTTGTCTTCTAAATTACACACAAACCTCTTAAATCTCTGGTGTGTATGTGTGTGTTAATAGTTTTAGAAATTTAGATGTATGTATGTATGTTTGTATTGCATCATACATTGAAGGTTACATGCGTGTGTGTGTGTGAATAGTTTAAGTGTATGTATGTACTAGACCATAAGCCCGTGCTACACACGGAAGTGATTTATGTATGCCGAGAGCACTGAAAATTTATCTGAGTTACTCATCAAATCATTCGTTTTCTGTAGTGTCTTGAGAATTAGGTTTTCGATGTAGATGGGATAAAGAAAGTATGTGTAATTAAGTAATTAGTGGGGTGTTTTTTGTGACGATTTTTAACCTAACCAGCGGTGGCAGCGTGGAATGTAAACAAACGGAGTGGGTTGCCAGCCGTACGATAATAAGTGAAGTATGTGTAATTAAGTAATTAGTGGGGGGTTTTGTAACGAAAATGTCCTCTGTCCCCCCTCGTGTACGTCCACTTTCCGTGTGTGAATTCCTGGCGCTGTAGGTGGTCACATGACAATTTGTATAGCATGACACACAAACAGTCTCTCTTCATTTAGATATATAGATGTAAATACTGTACCACACATTGAAAGTTACAATCGTGTGTGTGTGTGTGAATAGTTTAAGTGTATGTATGTAATGATCTGTTTGTTTCGTGGCATAGTTTGGAGGAATGTGAGTCCTTCCCATTCATCTGGTTAATTAAGTATGGGGTATTGTAGTTTTATTGGATCATTGGAGTGTCTTGATTCCTCCAAAGTATATCAGGGAGGAAACAGGACCAGAGGCAATGAAAAGACTTACTGCTAGAGTACGGTAGGGAACTAGTATATCATCATCTGTCTCTCTCTCTCTCTCTCTCTCTCTCTCTCTCTCTCTCTCTCTTCCACAAACAGTCTCTCTCTCTCTCTCACAAATACAGTCTCTCTCTCTCACAAATACAGTCTCTCTTTTTCTCTTCCACAAACAGTATCTCTCTTTCTCTTCCACAAATAGTTTCTCTCTCTCACAAATACACGTCTCTCTCTCTCTCTCTCTCACACAAATACACGTCTCTCTCTCTCTCTCTCACACAAATACACGTCTCTCTCTCTCTCTCTCTCTCTCTCTCTCTCATAGGTAAGAACAACACTATTATGTAGGTAATGTTGGATGGGTGGATGGGTGGATGGGTGATGTTGGATGGGTGGGTGAGTGGATGGGTGGGTTGGGTGTTTAATCAATAACCTGAGTGGGATGGGATGGGATGGGATGGGATGGGTTGGGACGTAATATTAAAGTATATATGTGTTATTTAGAGGGATGGAGTGTAAGTTGTTTATGTTGTGTAAGTAAGTTGTTTGTTTGTGTAAGTTATAGGAGGGAGAAAAAAAAGGTACATGTAGTATAGTAAAACTGGAGCAACTGATTCCTCCAAACTATTCCAAGCAACAACAACATCAACAACAACAACAACAGAACACCATTATTTTTTTGTTTGTTTGTTTATCTGGTTCTGTTTCCTGGTATATATACTTTGGAGGAATCAATGTGCTCCAATGGATTAAAAGTTTAACATCCTATTAAAATTTGTGTGAGTGAGAGATGGGTGTGTTATATAAAGTGTGTGTGTGTGTGTGTGTGTGTGTGTGACGGAGGTGTGAGTAAGATAAGTGTGTGTGTGTGTGTGAGAGAGAGAGAGTGTGAGTGCTGGGTGTGTAAGGGAAGTGTGTGTTTGAATGCTGAGTGTGTTAGATAAATATGTTTGAGTGAGAGATGGGTGTGTGAGTAAGGTAGGGAGGTGTGTGTAAGATAAGTGTGTGTGTGTGTGAGGAAAGTGTGTGTAATATAAGTGTGTGAGTGAGGGCTAGAGGTGTGTGTGTAAGATAGGTGTGTGTATGAATGTGTAAGGGGTGGAGGTGTGTGTAAGATAGGTGTATGTAAGATAGGTTTGTGTATGAGTGAGTGTGTAAGGGCTGGAGGTGTGTGTGTCGTAGGTGAGAGAATACAAGATGAGAGAGATGGAGAAGATAGAAAGGTCAAGTTTTATATTATGTAATGTATGTATGTATGTGTGTTGTGTATATACGTACATAGTCTCCTAATAGATACCCTATTTATTTACTTGTATAGAATATATATATATATATATATATATATATATATATATATATATATATATATATATTTATTTTTTTTATTTTTTTTTTTTTCTGTTTTCGGTATTCCATTTGTTCTATCTTTGTGTGTGTGTGTGTGTGTGTGTTATAATTACCAAACATAGTAGTAGTAGTAGTAATAATTATAATAATAATAATAATAATGAGAGTACCACCAACATTACAACTATATTAATTAAAATATCACACAGTTCTGAGGTAATATGAATCTGTGTTGTTGTAAAAAAAAAAAAAAATCACACACACACAAAAAAAAGCAAAATCATGCATAACAAAACAACAAACAAATACCAAAATTGTTGCTTGCTTGCTTGCTTGGATCAGAAACAAGTGAAAATTTGCAACCCTTTTTTCTTTCACTGTTTTTTTTTTTTTTTTTGCATACGATGGTCGTGCTAAAAAAAAAAAAAAAAAAAAAAAAAGGGAATTTCATTTTTATTTGCTGTGCTTTCATTTTTTAGTATTTTTAATATGTTTTTTTTTTTTTTGAGGGGGACGCGACACATTGGGATAAAAAAAAATCATACCCCTTTTTTTGTTATTTCTGCAAAAGAAGTGTAAAATTTAGGCAAATATGAACGTGTGTGCATATATCTGTTCAGAGTTGAGAGACATACATACATACATACAGATTACAGACATACACACGTACACACAGAGATAAAAAGACACACACAGACAGAAATAGAAAGGAAAGCAACACATAGAAATATAAAGACACACACACACATACACAGAAATAGACACACAGAAATAGACACACACATACACAGAAATAGACACACACATACACAGAAATAGACACACACACACATAAATACAGACACACACACACATAAATACAGACACACACACACACACAGAAATATACACACACAGAAATAGACACACACACACACACAGAAATAGACACACACACACACAGAAATAGACACACACACACACACAATTGGATACACACACACACACACACACACACACACACACACACACACACACACACACACACACACACACAGGAAAACATTAGTCATTTCACACCTAACATCATATAATATTTGATTTTAATATTTTGATAAATTTTTGTCACATTGATATAAAGTGTTGATGAGAAAGAGAAAAAGTGTGTGTGTGTGTGTGTGTGTATTTGTGTGTGTGTTCTGTGTGTGTCAAAAAGGTATACATATATATAAATGAATAAGAAGTTTGTGTGTGTATGTATGTGTGTAAGAGATGTGTAGGAGATGTGTGTGTGCGTAGATGTGTGTGTGTAGATGTGTGTGTGTAGATGTGTGTGTGTAGATGTGTGTGTGTAGATGTGTGTGTGTAGATGTGTATGTGTGTGTGTGTGTGTAGATGTGTGTGTGTGTGTGTAGATGTGTGTGTGTGTGTGGAGATGTGTGTGTGTGTGTGTGGAGATGTGTGTGTGTAATAATAATAATAAATAATAATAATAATAAACGGTTTTATTGATGAGAGTGGCAGCCTGAAGCTGAAAATATACAGTGATGAATTGATGTACATATATAAATACTGGAAAGAAACATAAAATATATAGAAGGAAACAAGGCAGTATATTGTATAGACTATGTGTTGTTGAGTAGGTGAACAATGGCTGGGATGGCACTGTTCTTATACCTATCAGTGCGGGCTCTTATTGGCTGTAATATGTTGGAGTGACGGAGTGCACGAGGTGGACGAGGTATTGTAGGTGGAAGGAAGTGTCGGTGACGTGGATGTTGTAGTAGTCCCTGGCCGAATGAGAGTAGTGTCTGATGGTGGAGCTGACTGAGGGATAACATGTTGAGGGTGGAGAGAGCATTGTTGTACCCAGTGTACTCGCCACCCAGTATTATTTTACATGCTCTTTTTTGTACTCTCTCGAGTTGGAGTTTCTGGGTGGTATTAATGGAGGATGACCAGGCCGGTGAGCAGTAGGTCAATTTGGGTAGGATGAAGGAGCTATAAATAGTACTAAGCTCCAACATGGGTGTCCCAAGTGACCTCAGTCGTCTTAACATGTATAGACGGTACGAGGCTGACTTGACCGTGTTATTCACATGTACCTTCCAGTTGAGTTTATGGTCGATGGTGATACCTAGGAGTTTGGTGGACTGTACTAACTGGAGAGGATGGTCACCCATAGTTATTGAAGGTGGTTGTACTTGGGTGGTGGC
>JAWZYT010000492.1:112500-142500 GCA_034508575.1 Petrolisthes manimaculis | reverse complement strand
AATATGCATGTTTCGTTACGTAATGTTTACTATGTATCTATTCTTTAATTATTAAAAAGTTTACGTTACGTTATGTTTATTTTGCACTCGTTATGTTTATTATTATAAAGTTTTAGAAAAATACACGTTACCCTATGTTTACTTTGCATTTGTGTTTGTTATTATTAAAAACTGTATAATGTTACACGTTACGTTATTATCAAAAGCTTAAAAATTATACAACTTACATCATGTTTACTTTGCACTTATGTTTGTTATTAGTAAAAAGTTTTAGAAATATACGTTACCTTATGTTTACTTTGCACATACATTACATTACATACACATCTCTAAAATTCACTATAAAAACATTACAACTTATTATTACACTCACAAAAAATATTGGTGAAAAATCCCTTTAAAATAAAAAAGTGTGCATCGGCCGGGAATCGAACCCGGGCCTCCCGCGTGGCAGGCGAGAATTCTACCACTGAACCACCGATGCTATACACAACAAGGAGATTTTTAAATATATATAATAATAATAATATTGATGATTTTAATGAGAATAATAATAATAATGTTGATTTTAAATTGATGATGGTGTGGATTTTGAGAGAGAGAGAGAGAGAGAGAGAGAAATTTAGTTAGCTGGTGTGTGTGTGTGTGTTTGTACTATATACACATTACATCACATTCTCTCTCCTTCCACTCTCTCTCTCTCTCTCTCTCTCTCTCTCTCTCTCTCCCTCCTCTCTCTCTCTCCCTCCTCTCTCTCTCTCTCTCTCTCTCTCTCTCTCCTCTCTCTCCACTCTCTCTCTCTCTCTCTCTCTCTCTCTCTCCTTGTACACACACAAAATACCAGCTCAATACAACACCATAACACACACACATTACATCTACACATCTTCAAACTATTAACTATACACATTAATACATATATATATACACATACACCACATCTCTACACATCACAACACAAATATACAGTATATACACATTAAATATGCATCATAGCACATATTACACACTATTATTACATTCCATACACATCAGTACACATTACATACACATACATACACATCACATTACATATACTACACATACATACACATTACACATCTACACATACATACATACCCTACACATACATATACATCACACATCTACAAATACACATCACATTACATATACTACACATACACACACACACACATACACATACACACACAACACATTACATACAGTATATTCCAGTACCAATTATTTCTGCGCATTTCCGGACAGACAGCCCTGCGCAGCTTCCTGTCTGCACATACACACACACACACACACACACACACATACTTTGTTTCTCACCCTACACATCGAATGTCATACTTCATTTCACTTCTTAACTCTCTCTCTCTCTCTCTCTCTCTCTCTCTCTCTCTCTCTGTGTGTGTGTGTGTGTGTGTACCTATAATACTATTTTACAATCCCGCTGTCACCAATATTTACCTATGTATGTATGTATTCGTGTGTGTGTGTGTGTGTGTGTGTGTGTGTGTGTGTACTACTACTACTACTACTACTAATAATAATAATAATAATAATTGAGGTGAATAGTAGGAATAGGGAAGAGAAGAGAAGAGTGGGGAAGAAAGACTGAGACTGTAGGTAGGTTACGTAAAGTCCAGGTGTGTGTGTGTGTGTGTGTGTGTGTACTCTACTCTTACCCGCCCTTACCTTCTCTCTCTCTCTCTCTCTCTCTCTTCTCTCTCTCTCTCTCTCTCTCTCTCTCTCTCTCTCTCTCTCTCTCTCTCTCTCTCTCTCAGTGGATCAAATTCTATTCCTAAACTCTTTGAATCTCTTTCTCTGATTTAGTGAATGATGAAGTCAGAAAATTGGAGGTAAATGAGTCCTTCAAATATTGCCACGAAACACACACACACACACACACACACACACACACACACAGACACAACCACACACACACACACACACACAGACACAACCACACACACACATACATACAGTCACAACCACACACACACATACACAGTCACAACCACACACAACCACACACACACAACTACTTATATGGAAGGAGCTTGTTTGTTTCGTGGCATAGTCAGGAGGAATCAGAAGCCTCCAATTTTCATTCATACACGATCACAGGGTCCTTAATTACAGGGGGAAGTTTTGTTGGTAAATCTGGAGCAACTGAATCTTCCAAACTATTCCAAGCAACAACAACAGAACACCATTATTTTCGCTCTTCTGGTGCTGGTGTTTCCTGGCATACGTTGGAGGAATCAAGGCACTCCACTGGTGACTTTGAAGGTGTGTGAGTCCTCCAAAATAAGCCATGAAACATACACATCCCTTATATAATAATAGTACCATTGAAGGTGTCTGTTTTCTGGTATAGTTTGGAGGAATCAATAGCCTTCTAATTTATCAACAAGATAATTTCCTTTTAATTAATTAACAGTAAGAATAAATGATATAATTATTAACACATTCATAACTTTTTTCTCTCGGTGGATGAGATAATATTATGAGTGAAAAGTGAATGTGAAATTGAGTGAGTGAGTGAGTGTGAAATTGAGTGAGTGAGTGAGTGTGAAATTAATTGAGTGAGTGAAAAATGAGTGTGTGTGAAATTAAGTGAGTGAGTGAGAGTGAATGTAAGTATGTATTATCTAGGGTGAGTGGGTATGTCAGAGAGAGAGAGAGAGAGAGAGAGAGAGAGAGAGAGAGAGAGAGAGAGAGAGAGAGAGAGAGAGAGAGAGAGAGAGAGAGAGAGACATAGATTGATAGCAATGAAAATGAATAATATAAATATATATATATATATAGACAGAGAGAGAGAATGATAAGAAGAGAGCGAGAGAGAGAGAGGGAAGGGAGAGGGGAAGAAATTAAAGGAAAATGAGAGAGGAGAGAGTGAAGGGAGAGGGGACAGAGAATGAAGGGAGAATGAGAGATGGAAACAAGGAAGAGGGCGAAGGGAAGGGACAGAAGAGAAGCAAGACAGAGAGAGAGAGAGAGGGGAGAGAGAGAGAGGGAGAGGGGAGTAGCTTAGGATACAAAGGATGAGTCACGTGGAGAGAGAAGGGTGAGGGAAGGGTGAGGGAAGGGGCCGCGTAGGGTGAGAGTACAGCTAAAGGGAAGGGAAAGGGAAGGGAGAAGGGAAGGGAGAAAGGACAGGGAAGGGAAGGGATATGAAGGAAAGGGAGAAGGGAAGGGGAAGGAAAGGGAGAAGGGAGAGGGAAGGACAGGGAAGGGAAGGGATATGAAGGAAAGGGAGAAGGGAAGGGAAGGAAAGGGAAGGACAGGGAAGGGAAGAGAAGGGAAAAGGGAAAGAAAAAAAGGATAAATGAATATGAAGGGAAGAGAAAAAGGAAGGAAAGTGAAAGGAGGGACAGAAGACAGGAGGAAGGAAAGGAGGGAAGGGAAGGCGTAGAGGGAAAGGAAGGACAGATAGGAGGAAGGGAACGGAAAGGAAGGACAGATAATTGGGAAGGGAAGGGAAAGGAGGGACAGCCAGGAGGGAAAGGAGGGACAGACAGTAGGTATAAGGAAGGAAGGAAGGAAAGAAAGAGAAAAGGAAAGCAGGAGTGAGAAGAAAGGAAGGGGGAATAAAGAAGGAAGAAAGGGAAAGGAGTGAGAAAGAAAGAAGGAAAGGAAGGAAGGATGGGAAAAGAGTGAGAAGAAAGAAAGGAAGGAAGAGGGAAGAAAGGAAGTGAAAGGAGTGAGAAAGGAAGAAAAGGATGGATGGGAAAGGAGTGAGAAGAAAGAAAGGAAGGAAGAGGGAAGAAAGGAAGTGAAAGGAGTGAGAAAGGATGAAAAGGATGGATGGGAAAGGAGTGAGAAGAAAGAAAGGAAGGAAGAGGGAAGAAAGGAAGTGAAAGGAGTGAGAAAGGATGAAAAGGATGGATGGACTTTCTAACTAGCCAAAACATGACTCTCTCCTCCTGTTACTGCTAATTAAACACTTAAAACTAAGCACCTTGATGAGATAAAAGAAGAGACTACCTTATACCTACCTAAAGTATGTATAAGGAAAAGGGAGAGGAAGGGAAAAGGGAGAGAGAATGGGGTAGGAAATGGAAGAGAGGGAGAATGGGAGAAAGGAGAGAGACTAGTGTGGAGAGAGAGAAAGAGAGAGAGCGGATAGAAAGTAGTGGTGGAGAGAGAGAGAAGGTAATAATAGAAAAACATATGGGGAAATAGAAAGAAGGGAGACAGAGACAAGGAAGAACAGTAACAGAGAAGAGAGAGGGAGAGAGAGAGAGAGGGGGGGGAAGTGAGGAGGGGAGAGAACGAGAAAAATGAGAGAGGGGAGAGAGTTGGTAAAATGGCGGAAAATGCAAGGAGAGAGAGAGAGAGAGAGAGAGAGAGAGAGAGAGAGAGAGAGAGAGAGAGAGAGAGAGAGAGAGAGAGAGAGAGAGAGAGAGAGAGAGAGAGAGAATAAACAAACATAAACAGATTTTTTATACTAGGCTAATCATAAATAATAATTAAGCAATACCCATGATACCTATCTACCCATCTATTTATTTATTTATCTATAATGTAAATAATAATATATTGTTGGTTTGAAAATAATAATCTAACTTTCTCTGTCCCGCTACCACTACTACTACTACCACGTTCTTCCTTCCCCACCACCACCACCACCACCACCACTACTACCATCACTACCACCTTCTCCTGCCCCACCAACACTACCACCACTACCACGTTCTCCCTTCCCCACCACTACCACTACCACGTTCTCCCTGTCCCACCACTACCTCCAACACAACCACTATCCCCAACACCACCACTACCACCACTACCTTCTCTCTACCACCATCACTACCACCTTCTCCCTTCCCCACCACTACCACCTTCTCCCTTCACCACTACCACCACCACCAACTTCTCCCCACTACCACTACTACCACCTACCTACCACCTACACCTATACAAATGTGTCGCCTGGGTGGGTGGTTGGTTGGTTGGGTGGGTGGATAGCCGGTTCTAATTCGGTAAAGTGTTTGTTCACATAAGTCAGTAGTGTAGCGAGGAAATGCAAAATCCTTATAGCTAGCTGGCTGGCTGACTAGTTTTGTGTGTGTGTGTGTGTGTGTAGTCATTCGGCCTGGTGTGTGTGTAACTGGTCTTGATCACGTGCTGGTCACACACACACACACACACACACCATCTTGAGTGCCATTTTCAAAACACATGAAAATAAAAACACAAACAATAATTAAAATAATTTGAGGCAACAATAAATAACCAGTTCCAAAAAAATGTTATCAGGAAAACAATTATTATTGAATTTGAAAAGCAAAGAGGATTTCTGTGTCCAACTGTACATTTCAAACCGAAAACTAATTGTATAAACCCGAGCTGAAATAACAAAGTCAGTCTACAGGGTGTGGCAAAATATATTAATCTAGGCTCCACATACATACATACATTCATAGCCTACTCCAACCAATACAAAAAATATATATATACAGTACAGTATACATATATTACTGTATAACCTATATATAAAATAGCTTCACTTTGTCAATACCGTATATATTAATCTAATACAGTACATACACCAACCAATACACACAAAAATACACATACTGTATATACATAATAATTATATAATTATAATAAAATAGTTTCACTTTGTCAATACCATATAATTATAGTATAGATATATTTTTATATTACTGTACATTATATATAAAGGGATATAGTGGATAATACTGTATTGTATATATGTGTATGGTATAAATATATATGTATGGTATAATGTACAGGCACCAGCACTAAAAAGTATACAGGTGTGCTGGCTTCGAATACCTTATTAAAGACAGTAAATAATAACACTATAAAAAAATATCATCTACATTGTAATTAGTTCGTTGGTGAATAATGAATAATTAAAGTGTTCAAAGCTGAATAATTATGAGTGTTGGTGACTGTATATGCATCTTTGTATCAATAGAATTTACAGCATAATAATAGATACAGTAAACAATGTCATTATATCTTTTTTTTTTTTTTTACTATAATACTGTACTTAAGGCAGAAATTTTGTGTTGTTGGTAAATATGCAGCAACTGAATCCTCCAAACTATTCCAAGCAACAGAACACTATTATTTTTTCTCTACTGGTCCTGTTTCCTGGCATACTTTAGAGGAATCAAGGACCCTGTGATGTAGTCAGAAAATTAGAGGTAAATGAGTCCTTCAAATATTGCCACGAAACACACATACACACACACCTATATGGAGGGAGCTTGTTTGTTTCGTGGC
The DNA here is from genome assembly GCA_034508575.1 of Petrolisthes manimaculis. Lineage (NCBI taxonomy): Eukaryota > Metazoa > Arthropoda > Malacostraca > Decapoda > Porcellanidae > Petrolisthes > Petrolisthes manimaculis. Next base: position 136,224 of record JAWZYT010000492.1, on the reverse strand, counting down.
ATAGTCAGGAGGAATCAGAAGCCTCCAATTCTCATACACAATCACAGGGTCCTTAATTAAGAAATATTGTAGTGATAGTGATTGTTGGTATATCTGGAGCAAATGATTCCTCCAAACTATTCCAAGCCACAACAACAGAACACTATTATTTGTGTTCATGTGGTCCTGTTGTTTCCTGGCATACTTTTGGAGGAATCAAGGCACTCCAATGTAACCAAAGTAAATTACCACCTTTAAACCTAACCTGATGTACTATATTGTAATGTAATGTAGCGTAGTAGAGTTTCCCCTTCTGAGAGAGAGAGAGAGAGAGAGAGAGAGAGAGAGAGAATTATTGAACTGAAGTAAAAAATAATCCTATGCCTAAGGAAACAGAGAGAGAGAGAGAGAGAGAGAGAGAGAGAGAGAGAGAGAGAGAAACAGAAAAAGAGAGAGCATGGACAAAACAGGACATATGAGAGAGAGAGAGGAAACAGAAAGGGAGAGAGCATGGAGGAAACAGGACATATGAGAGAGAGAGAGAGAGAGAGAGAGAGAGAGAGAGAGAGAGAGAGAGAGAGAGAGAGAGATAAAGGCGTCCCAGCCACCAGACTTAAAGTTGAACATCACCACCCACCATGACCCACTTCTACATCTGATTATAGTTGTCTATACCCTGGTCTGGGGTCAAGTCAGGTCAGGGCACGTATGGATAGGTTAAGTTAGGTCAGGTATGGGTAGGTCAAGTTAGGTCAGGTATGGATAGGTCAAGTTAGGTCAAGTTAGTTTAGGTTAGGTCAGGTATGGTTAGGTTAGGTTTGGTCTGGTTAGGTTAGCTATGGGCAGGTAGGGTTAGGTCAGCTATGGGCAGGTAGGTTAAGGTCAGCTATGGGCAGGTAGGGTTAGGTCAGGTTTGGTTAGCAATGCACAGGTTAAGTTGGGTCAGGTTGGGTCATATATGGGCTGGTTAAGTTAGGTTAGGTATGAGTAGGTTAAGTTAGGTCAGGTATGAGTAGGTTAAGTTAGGTCAGGTTAGGTCAGAGTAGCATTGGCATTTACAGATGTTTTAAATTAAATGCTCTCTAACTCCTCATATCCCTCTGTTGATGGCAATAATAACAATGAGTCAGGTTAGGTCAGATCAGGTCAGGTTAGGTCAAGTCACATTTGTTTACGGAATATTAGGACAGGTTAAAGGTCATTGTGTCATACCTGTACAGTATCTGGATGTAAGTTCATTTCATTCTCGTAAGGTCGGGTTAGGTCAAATTTGAGTAGGTTAGGTCAAGTCAAATTATAAGAGGTTGGGAAAATAATTGTTTAAGTGTACAAACACATTTTGTTATAAAATTTACATATCAAGGAAAAATTGATTAAGTTGGGTTAGTCAGGTTAGGTCAAATTTGAGTAGGTTAGGTCAAATCAGATTATAACAGGTTGGGAAAATTATTGTTTAGTTTACTGTCACACTATTTTAATAACATTTACAAATGAAAGGTAAAATTGGTTAAGTTGGGTTAGGTCAGGTTAGATTTTGTTATAGAATTTACAGATGAAGGCAGAATAGGTGAGGTAGGTCTGGTTTATAATTATGGTATCATGCTTACAGTAATATCTTATTAAAATAGCGGGGCGTACCGTATGTATGAAAATAAGTGGTATTGATAAGATGACACTGTATGGTATTGTGTTTACGGAGTCTGCGTACCAAACCAACGTACTGTATGCAAGAATATCGGTGGTATTGATACGATGACACTGTATGGTATTGTGTTTACGGCGTCTGCGTACCAAACCATTATACCGGTATGCAAAAATATCGGTGGTATTGATACGATGGCTTGGTATGGTACTGTATTGTGTTTAGGGTGTTCGTACCAAGTCATCGTACTGTATGCAAGAATATCAGTGGTATTGATACGATGGCTTGGTATTGATACGATGGCTTGGTATTGATACGATGGCTCTGTACAGTATTGTGGTGAAGAGGTCTTTGTACTGGTACCAAGTCATCGTATGCAAGAATATAGGTGGTATTTACGAAGGCATAGTACCGGTGAGATGGCTCCTGTGTGTGTGTGTGTGTGTGTGTGTGTGTGTGTGTTCATGGGGTCATTGCATCAGTCTACACCATCAATGTTCTTGCATATGGAACAGAGTTGCATAGGAGAATTAACTATCATTTATAAATTTGTTTAGGTTAATAGGTAAGTAAGGGGGGAAGTACCGGTACAGTATTTGGTTAATCTGGAGTAACTGATTCCTCCAAATTAGTTCAAGCAACAGACCACCATTACTTGTGTTTCACCTGATCCTGTTTCCTGGTATATTATGGAGTAATCGTGGAACTCTAATGTACCAAGAGTGTAATTAAGATCATTTTTAAAGTGTAATTAATATAATTTTTAAAGTGTAACTAATATAAAATTTCATGATGGTACCGTACTGTCAAATTAGTCTGATGTGTTAAGTTAGGTTAAGTCAAAATATTATCATTATACTGTCAAAATAGTCTGATGTGTTAAGTTAGGTTAGGTCAAAATACCAGTATTATCATTATACTGTACTGTCAAATTAGTCTGATGTGTTAAGTTAGGTTAAGTCAAAATACCAGTATTATCATTATACTGTCAAATTAGTCTGATGTGTTAAGTTAGGTTAGATCATAATATTATATGATCTATATTATATTATATTCTTCAAAGTACAGTAGGCCTATGCCAGGAAACATGACCAGATGAACAAAAATAATGGTGTTCTGTTGCTTGGAATAGTTTGGAGGAATCATTGGCTCCAGATTTACCAACACTAAACTTCCACCTTAAAGGGGTGCGGGAGTAGGGGACAGGCTTGGGGGGATTTTGGGGGGTGTCACCCTACTCCCGCACCCCCCAAATCCCCCCAAGCCTGTCCGCCTACTCCCGCACCCCCCTCTAAGCCTGTCCCCTACTCTCGCACCCGCCAAACCCCCCCCAAGCCTGTCCCCTACTCTCGCACCCCCAACCCCCCCAAGCCTGTCCGCCTACTCCCGCACCACCCCTCTAAGCCTGTCCCTTACTCTCGCACCCCCCAAACCCCCCCTAACCCTGTCCGCCTACTCCCGCACCCCCCTAAATAATTTCTTACTTTACCTTTCATATGCAAGGACATCTGTAGTGTATACGATGGTGTGGTACCGGTACGACGACGGCTCTGTTATTTGAGCCATCGTTAGTATCAATACCATGGCATCGTATATACACCACCAATGTTCTTGAATAGATCCATGTAGTGCCTGTTGTTTCCCCTCTCGGTACCATGGCATCGTATACACCACCAATGTTCTTGATTGTGGCCCTATGTGTGGCTAAAGTTTTGGCGAATTTAACAAAACAATTAGGGCAAAAATAAATATAAAATTGTTGATAGGTTTGATAATTAACGTTCGCACCTGCATTATAAATTATATTATATAGTAGTAAACTAGTAATGTGTTTGCTTTACTGGAGTAATTAAAGAATTTATATTAATAAACACATTATCATTATAGATTGAAGTATACATACATTTCAGTAGATGCTGTTTACAACTTTGACAGGCATAATGGTTTATAAAAAATAGTGAAAACGAAAAATATATGTGCAATTTAAAGATAATTTCTTATAATATTCTTAGGTATTTCAACTACAAAACAACATTTGCCTTCACTACCAAATTAAATAAAATATTAACGAATGCAGTATATGTTTTTCTATGGTTGAGAAAAGATGGCGTATTTTGAAAGTGGTTGTTGATTATTTACATACAGTATTACTCGTCTATCTCCTTGTTCAACACCTTAGGGTAAGTAAAGAAAAGTTCTCTGTTGTATAGACTTTAATTAAGGAGGTGTGGGAGTAGGGGACAGGCTTTGGGGGGTGCGGGAATAGAGGGACAGACTTTGGGGGGTGCGGGAATAGAGGGACAGGCTTTGGGGGTTGCGGGAATAGAGGGGCAGGCTTGTGGGGTGCGGGAATAGAGGGACAGGCTTTGGGGGGTGCGTGAATAGAGGGGCAGGCTTTGGGGGGTGCGGGAATAGAGGGGCAGGCTTGTGGGGTGCGGGAATAGAGGGACAGGCTTTGGGGGGTGCGGGAATAGGGGGACAGGCTTGGGGGGTGCCGGAATAGGGGGACATGTTTAGGTGTGGGTGTATAATATTATCACTATTATCTTGTCAATAGGCTACATCCTTTATTGAATATAATAATTCAATATTAGGTTTGAACTTCATTGTGTTGCACTTTTGTTTTCCCTTCTTTGAACTGTTGGTCAGATTATGTTAATTATATTGTACGTATTTTAACATAACTCCTTCATATAAGAGAGAGTGTGTGTGTGTGTGTGAATACAGTGGGGATGTGCGTGTGTGAGGGAGGAGAGAGAGAGAGTGTGTGTGTATATATAAGGGTACAGTGTGTGGTGAGAGAGTATACAGTGGAGGTGATGAGTGTGTGTGTGTGAAGGAGGAGAGAAGGTATAGTGTGTGGTGAGAGTGAGTGAGTATAGTGAGTGTGTGTGTATGTATGTGAGGGAGGAGAGAGGGTACAGTGTGTATGTTTGTATGAGGTGGATGCGAGTATGTGTGAAGGTCGAACTGCTGGGGTATGAGGCAAGGTTTTAGATATCAGGGAGTAGTAGTAGTAGTAGTAGTAGGGTGGTATGTTAAGTAACTTGGTGGTGGTGGATGGGTAGGTAGTTGTGGTAGTTGTGTGATGATAGTAGTTATAATTGTGGTCGTGTTGATGGTAGTGGATTAATGGTGATGATAGTGGTTATAGTGGTAGCTTTATGTAGTTATGGTGGTAGTGGTGGAAAATACTGTGATTCGTAGTGATGGTGCATATAGTGTTAGTAATAGTGTGTATGATAGCAAGGAGAGAATAAGGTAGTGGTGGTGGAGTGTCAGGAAAGGAGCGAGTAGGTGGGTGGGTAGGTGGTGGTGGTAGTGGTGGTGTTTGTGAAAGTGTAATTGAGGTGGAATGTTAGAATGAGGTGGGTGGGATGGTGGGTGGGTGTGGTTGGTGTATGTGTGGGTGTGGGTGTTGTTTGTGGTGATAGTGGGTGATGTTTGTGGTGGTAGTGTAAGTTTGTAATGGTGGTGATAGTGATGTGGATGTTAATTTGATGTTAAAAGGATGAGTGTTTGTGGTGGTGGTGGTGGTGATAGAGGTATTGATAGTGGTGGTGATAATGCAAAAACTATGGGTACACAAGACTGCTGATGCAAGATAGTTAAATAGTGGTGCAAGACAGTGATGATGATGATGATGTTGATGATAATAATAGAGGTGGTGGTGCAAGAGGCGTTTTGGTGGTGATAGAAAGAAGTCCTCCTCATTTGGGTGTGATAAGGGGTGAAGTGTGAAGAGATGTAAAGGGACTGGAGGAGGTTCTGTTGAAAAAAATGTGATGGATTTCTGGTTGTTTGTTGATAGGGGACTTAACGATATAGGGTTGTGAAAAGCAATAGGGTAGTATACTAGGCTATGGGAACTGGGGGACTCTTGAAGGACCCAGTGAGGACTATTAGGGATGGACTGGAGACTGGGAAAAGTTAAGGACTGGTTGTGGATTGGAAAGCAAGCACTGGGGACTGGGAATCACTGAGGTGGTGGTGAGGGCTGATATGGTAGGTTTAGTAAGGGCTGGTATGTAGGGATGAGGTTAACTGTAGGACGATTGAGGGCTGACAGGGGCTGGATTGATGTTGTTGGTTGAGGTGGCAAGGGCTGGGCTGGGCTGGTATTGTAGGTTTAGTAAGGGCTGTTGTTATGTATGGACGAGGTAAATTGTAGGACGAATGAGGGCTGACAGGGGCTGGGTTGATGTTGTTGGTTGAGGTGGCAAGGGCTGGGGTGGGGTGGTGAGGGCTGGCAAGGGCTGGGCTGGGCTGGGGGTGGAGAGGGCTGGCAAGGGCTGGGCTGGGGGTGGAGAGGGCTGGCAAGGGCTGGGCTGGGGGTGGAGAGGGCTGCTGTCGTGTCGCAACACACCTACGTCAGCTCACACAAGGTCCACCAGCCAGCCAACCAACCTCTCTCCCAGCCAGTCTCTCTCTCTCTACCACTATGCAAGCCAGTCATCCTACCTCCCACTCACCTAGTCACCCACTCAGCATGTCATCCACTCACCCACACACTCACCCATTCAGCATTCACCCAACCACTCACCCATTCAGCATTCACCCACTCTCTTACCCGGCTTGTCATCCACTCACCTACCCGGCATGTCACCCATCCAGCTGTTCACCCATCCAGTTGTTCACCCACTCACTCATCCAGCTAGCCACCCACTCACTCACCCAGTCAGCTAGTCACTCACCCACTCACTCAGCTAGTCACTCACCCACTCACTCATCCAGCTAGTCACTCATCCACATACTTATAATCATCTATTCTGTCAACCATCCACTGTATACATCCATTCTCTCATCCACAAAGAACTCAGGGTGGGATAACTGCAGTAGACTGGTTGAATCCTGTTTCGTTCAGCCCAGTTACTCACTCATTTACTCATCCACCTTCTATTCATTCATCCATCAATCCACTCGCTCCTTCACCCAGTTCGGCATTCATTCATATCCTGCATCCAGTCCAGTCATCTACTCATCCATGTATTATTTATTCATTCATTCATTCCTTCACTCACTTCGTCATACATATCGTACATTCATTTATTCATTCACCCCCATACTCACCTCGTCATACATTCATTTATTCATTCATTCATTCACGCAGATATTCATGTATATATATATATATATATATATATATATATATATATATATATATATATATATATATATATTTTTTTTTTTTTTTTTTTTTTTTTTTTTTAACTGGCACAATCCTTTTCGTTGCTTGTATTTCCTTCCTACTTGTTGTCCTACCACCACTTTTCTATCACCTCCCTCGTCCTACCTACCTACCTACCTAGTACTTACAGGGTCTTCTAAGCTTAGGTCGGTCTTCTTTCACCCTCATATCCAATTCAATACTAGTGTAGGGAGCATCACCATGTCCACTGTGACCACGCCAGCCACCTTTACAGTCTATCCACGCCATATTTTAGTCTATCCACGCAGGCAGGCTTGCTGGCTGGCTGGTTGGTTAGTTAGCTTCGAGTCAACCGGTTTCCCCGTCAGCCAGCCAGCCAGTCAGCCTCTCCCCTATACACACACACACACACACACTCACTGCAGTCCAACACGGTGGCTGTCCAAAAAGTACCGTATATTTGCCTTCTTTTCCGTATACCTGACTCTTTTTACTTATAATTAATTAACTCTGTCCGTACAATTGTCTCTTTTCGTTCTAATAACGCATACCTGTTAAAAATAGATAAATAAATTGATAAATTAGTAGTTTACTTACGTATATTTAACTGTCCATACAATTGTCTCGTTTCATTCTAGTTACTAACGCATGGCTGTTAAAATTAATAAATAAATAAATAGATAAATTATTAGTCCAATCAACATTAAAACAGTCCTGAAACACCTTGGAATGAAATGGCTTCGAAAAAGTCGGCGAATCTTTAGCTTTTTCTCTCCCAAATAACCTACAGTCCCGAGAGACAGACAACAGGACTTTTGGTGGTGATTGTACATGCTCACCACGCGCATGCTGAGGTTACCACGAAACTCTTGTACTGTTTGTTTGGTGCCGTTGAATACAAAGATGATTCGACTGCCCTGCCCGTATGTATAACACCAATGTAAACACCAGGAGAAATTTTCGAAGGTTGCAAGTAGGATAGGCAGGGTACAAGCACAAACATAAATCGTATTCTTTTCAACCATAGGTAGCTAGACTTTGGTTTTTAGAGTTGAGCCTCTCGTAGGGACCGCGGCTGAGATTAATTTCTGGTTTATTTTGAGAGTTACAAGTTCTATTAACCATTATACATAACAAGACTTTCATTCAACACAGACTCAACCAAACTTAACCTTCGATTGTTTCTGTGACACGAAGTAGGAACAGCAGATCTACTGTAGGCTAGATGAAGAACTGTTTCACTCTCCCTGTCACAATGAGAAACTCAGAAGAAAGATAGAAAACTAATCTTGACAATTTGGTAAGTGTAAGTTTTCCGTCATACATAATGATGATTAAATTATTTATACTCATAATAAAGAACAGCCAGGGTAGTATTCAAAGTCGGACACGAAACACTTTCGTACGACCGAAATTATACTGCCCTAAATATCTGTATATTTTTTAATTCATCCAATGACTAAGCCTGAAATTATCGGTTCCCATAAACATAAGCGTGGGTACTCTGATTCATGGTAGTGTTTTGGGTTGTTTAAAATTTTGGTCGAACGAGTAGGTGCTCGTGACAGTAGGTTTATAGTAATGTAATTAAACCCGTGAGCACCGATCATGGAGAATGAATGTTGCATTTCAAGTACAGTGTGGATAATACAATCAAAGTTTCCAGCAGGCAAACTCTTCTGGTAGAAAGAACGTCGAATTAGACTCCACACATCAAAATATAAAAAAAAAGAGGAGGGTGCTTAATTTGAGGGAGACTGGGTGGAGTGCGGGCGGCAGCGTGGGACCGCGGGGAACGTTTGTCCCCCCTGCCAGTCAGATGGTCGAGAAACGTTGGGTGTAAACAAGTGCACGTGGTTATGGGCAGTGCAGAGGTGGCCAGCTCTCGTCATGTGTGCGCGCCAAAATCTTGGCGGGTCCTATGTTGGCAGTTGGAATAAAAAGCGCGGCAAGTGAGTCGGGCTGGCATTTGTTGGCGCGCTCCAGTCGCCTTGCTGCCGACACCGCAGCTGGAGCGGGTCCTCCCCTCATCTCTCACATGCTACTCTAAACTCTATGGTGCTCTACACACAGGGGCTAAACTTCGCTGCCAAACCCCTCCTCGGTAAACTTTCATCAGCAATGGAAAATAGTTCTTATATACGTCTTCTTAAGTATTAGGATTCCGCACCTTTCAAGCTAGTATCGGATATGGGGCCAAGGGAAAGCGCAAATACATGCGATAGTCAGTCTTATATCCATGGCGCATACGGGGCCGCATCCCTTGGTAGGGTTACATTCACCTCTGGAGGGATCGCAAGCCATTACAAGTTTTATGTACCCGCGCTGTAGGAAGTAAATCCAATAACGTTGTCGGTGGGTCGGACAAACCGGGACGCTCATGGGTCGGACAAAAGCGGGCCCGTTCCTCGTTTCTCTCACAGGGGTCGGACAAAGCGGGACGCCGTACGTTTCTCTGGTTAGCAGTTATTTCCTTGTTCTATCGTCCCACTTGAACTGAGTCGCCTCGCGGGGTATTCGGACGCACGAAAACACTTCAAAAAATTTCGTCCACTTCTTTTCTCTTCGTTGATTTTGCTCTCTCGCCGGTGGAGTTTTCTGTTGCACCTTCAAGAAACTCGGCTGAGAAAGGCGCCAAAACTCTTATCGTGGTGTTGACTGGGGCAGCGTAGAGGGGGGCATGGGCACAGCAGTCGCCCTACCCGACTCATAATGAAGGAAAAGTAGAGGGAGAATAAAATAATATAAAATTCTCAGCATTCGTTTGTTGAGTCTTCGAGCGAAGTATAGTGACGCGCCGGGTGGGAAGCGGGGGGGAACGATGATGAAACTCAGTACAAAGAAAGAACTCGGCTCTCCCTATGTTTTCCTATAGTTTCATACAGCATACTACGCTCTCGCAATGTTTACGAATAATACTAAAACGAAAAGCTTAAAGTTAAGGATTCGTGTTCACTCATATGAGAACCAGCGGGATATTCCCAACCAAGTAAATAATTATTATGTTGTCATTTTGCCTTTCGTTCGTTTATTACTCATTCATGGTCTGCAATTTCACCATATTACGCGTCTAGTCTTATAATTGTTTATGCATTAGTTAGGTTTTGTTTGTCATATGTGTATGTATGTGCGACGTTAGTATATGTGTAAATATTAAATATATATACTTCTCGCATCCATTGTTTTCCCAAAGCCGGGGGAGCGAACAGAGAGGGAGAGTGCGCCCTCGGAGGGGTGTTTGTGCTGGCGCGTCACATTTCTCCCCCTCCCACTCTCCCTCTTTTCCTCCACTCCCTCCCTCCCTCCCTCCCCGCCCACGTCCGCATCCTTCGTCGCGCGCTGGCCGAGGGCAGGAAAAGCAAAAAAAAAGGCGGCAAAAAAGATGAGAGAGAGAGAGAGGAAAACAGTCACTGTATCCAAGGCTATTAGAATATAACATGTAAATAATGTAAACGTAGAGGTGTTTTAGTTACAGTAAATTGTGTCTGTTATTAAAGTTTGTAGGGAGATAGATAGTGAAGCCAGAGAGCCAAAATAAAAGCAGTGTGAACGAAGCCAAAGCCAAAGGTTCCTCACCACATACATTGATCGGAATCAACCTTCGCTGGCAGGGGTTGGGGGGCTGCCTTGGGGATGGGGGTGAAGGGGGAGGGGTTGCCGGGGTGGGAGGGTGCCTTGGGGATGGGGGTGAAGGGAGAGGGATTGCCGGGGTGGGAGTATGGCTAGGGGATTGCTGGGATGGGTTAGGGATTGCCGGGGTGGGAGGGTGGCTAGGGGACAGGGGTGATGGGGGAGGGGTTGCCTTGGGGATGGGGGTGAAGGGAGAGGGGTTGCCGGTTCGTGCACGGTGTTGCCAGCGACTATTTTAATTTATCTGCATTTATAATAATCCCTGATGACTGGTATTTTCGTGTTGATAAGGTGGCATTGCTTTAAAGAGGTTTGTTGTATGGTGTACATTTGTTATTTAGAAGGAGTTGTAAGTGGTTGTGTGGAGTTATATATTAGGCGCGGTATGTGTACCAGAGCGAGACAGTTGTAACTTACATATAACAATAACAACAACAACAAAAACAGTGCGGCTTAAACTTCACCCGGTTCATTAACTATTCATAAACTACGAAAATACAATACATTACGCAATATTTTTTAACCTCATGCAACAGGTGTAAACAATATTGTACAAGATAGAAGCAGACGAGACACACTGGCAGTCCACACCACCACCACCACCACCACCACCACTTACACTATATCATCGTACCAGCGCCACCCAAACGTTCTTTCACAGCCCCCCTAGCCTCGCTACCCAACGTTTTCCATTCGCTCAATTTTCCGCGAAATGTTTGCCAGCAACGACGACCACCACGATAGCGCTCACCGATTATCCCCTCGATGCTGGGAGAACGTTTTTGATGCAGCCTGGCTCCTGAGGGGGAAGTTTGAAGTGCGCGGTCAACACAACAAACAACACACCTTACTTCTTCTTCACCCATTACTTACTACTGCTGGGGACGCCGACGAAGTATTACCCACGGACTCACTCTGCCTGCTTGTCTGTCTGTCTGTCTGTCTTCATCTTCACCCATTACTACTGCTGGGGACGCCGACGAAGTATTACGGACTGTCTGCCTGCCTGTCTGTCTGTCTGTCTGTGTTGTTTTTCTTTCTTCATCTGCCGTCGTTGCCTTCTCGACTCATAAGTTACTACTGCTGGGGACGTCGCCGAAGTACGTAGTATACGGACTGACTGACTGTCTGTCTTGTCTGTCTGTGTCTGTCTTGTTTTTCTGTCTTCATCTGCCGTCGTTGCCTTGGTGCCTCCAGTGGGTATGAAAAGGGAACGAATATAAGTCCTCACTCCATCACGCTACCACTACCACTACCTCTTCTGTGGGAATGAAATATAAGTCCTCACTCCATCACACTACCACTACCACTACCTCTTCTGTGGGAATGAAATATAAGTTCTCACTCCACCACACTACCACTACCTCTTCTGTGGGAATGAAATATAAGTCCTCACTCCACCACACTACCACTACCTCTTCTGTGGGAATGAAATATAAGTCCTCACTCCATCACACTACCACTACCACTACCTCTTCTGTGGGAATGAAATATAAGTTCTCACTCCACCACACTACCACTACCTCTTCTGTGGGAATGAAATATAAGTTCTCACTCCACCACACTACCACTACCTCTTCTGTGGGAATGAAATATAAGTTCTCACTCCACCACACTACCACTACCTCTTCTGTGGGAATGAAATATAAGTCCTCACTCCACCACACTACCACTACCTCTTCTGTGGGAATGAAATATAAGTCCTCACTCCACCACACTACCACTACCTCTTCTGTGGGAATGAAATATAAGTTCTCACTCCACCACACTACCACTACCTCTTCTGTGGGAATGAAATATAAGTCCTCACTCCATCACACTACCACTACCACTACCTCTTCTGTGGGAATGAAATATAAGTTCTCACTCCACCACACTACCACTACCTCTTCTGTGGGAATGAAATATAAGTTCTCACTCCACCACACTACCACTACCTCTTCTGTGGGAATGAAATATAAGTTCTCACTCCACCACACTACCACTACCTCTTCTGTGGGAATGAAATATAAGTCCTCACTCCACCACACTACCACTACCACTACCTCTTCTGTGGGAATGAAATATAAGTTCTCTTTTTTCTTTATTTATTCCATCACAACTACCTCTTCTGTTATTGATGAATGGGTTGTAGGCAAAGTCTGACTGGTTACATCATTCGTGTTTAAGAGGAGAGTATATTTTTGGTACATTGGAGTGCCTTGAGTCCTCCAAAGTATGCCAAAAAAAAACCAGGACCAGATGAACAAAAATAGTGGTGGCCTGTTGCTTGAAATAGTTTAGAGGAATAATTTGCTCCGGATTTACTAACTGTATCCTCCTCCCTTTAAATATCTGCATTTTTTTAAGGGTGTGTGGGAATAGGGGGACATGTTTGGGGGGAATAGGGGGACAGACTTTCTACCCCCCCCCCCCCAAGCCTGTCCCCCGATTCCCGCATCCCCCATTCCACCCCCAAGCCTGTCCCCCGATTCCCGCATCCCCCATTCCACCCCCAAGCCTGTCCCCTACTCCCGCATCCCCCATTCCACCCCCAAGCCTGTCCCCTACTCCCGCATCCCCCATTCCACCCCCAAGCCTGTCCCCTATTCCCGCATCCCCCATTCCACCCCCAAGCCTGTCCCCTACTCCCGCACCCCCTTAATTAATAACATTCAAAGTCATTTAATTACCGATATTGTCATTAGTTAATAATAATTACACTTGGACGAACACCAGACGACTTGTTTGTTGGTGAAATGGAGAGCTTCTGGTTACTCCAAAGAATCCCACCACGAAACAGACGACATCGGTGGCATAAGTTGTAGGAATTAGCTGCCCTCCCTAGTTATCAAAATAATAATAATAATAAAAATAATAATAAAATAATAATAATAATAATAAAATAAAAATAATAATAAAAATGATAACAATAATAATAATAATAAAAATAATAATAATGATAATAATAATAATAAAAATAATAATAACAATAATAAAAATAAATTAAAAATAATAATAATAATAATAATATCCTATCCCCTTATTTTAATTCCTAATCTCAGACATAGAAGTCTTATACTGTGGGAGGTCTGCCGGAGTCTGTCTTGTTGTTGTTTTTGTTGTTGTTGTTGTTGTTGTTGTAGTTGTACAGTCATGTCTAATAGTCAATGAAACTGAATCGAAAAAAATAATAATGTGTAGCTGTTAATTATTTACACACACACACACGCACACACATACATACATACATACATACATACATACATACATACATAAATACAGTCTTCACTTTACTACACATGCACTTCAAAATCCTTTTTCCCTCTAACAAACACACACATACACATACATATAGCCTTTCTTCTAACACAGACACACATACATACACACACATACTCATAGCCTTCCCTCTAACACAGACACACATACACACACATACATACACATAGCCTTCCCTCTAACACAGACACACATACACATAGCCTTCCCTCTAACACACACACACACACACACACACACAGCCTTTTTCCGTCTTCCACACACACACACATTCACAAACCCTTCATACCTCCTCCACACACACACACACACACACAGACCCTTCATACCTTCTCCACAGACACACACAGAGACACACACCCTTCATACCTCCTCCACACACACACCCTTCATACCTCTTCCACACACACACACAGACACACACACACACACACACACACACGCCCTTCATACCTCTAACACACACACACACACACACACACATAGCCTTCTTCCCTCTTTCACACACACACACACACACACAGACACATTAGATATCCCTCAGCATTGCCCAGGGCCAAAGTCTTATCACTCCAATTATATTATATCGTAACCTGCAACAACTTCCCCAAGGTGTAGTGGTGGGTAGATGTGGGTATTTTTAGGGTATGTGTGGGTATTTTATAAGGTGGTGGGTAGATGTAGGTATGTGTGGGTATTTTACAAGGTGTAGTGGTGGGTAGATGTGGGTATTTTTATAGTTGGGTATATTTTTTGTGGGTTATTTTTGGGTGGGTAGGTATGTGGGTATTTTATAAAGTGTGGGTATGTGTGGGTATTTTATAAGGTGTAGTGGGTGTGTGTGTTCTTGTGTGGTGGGTAGATGTGGGTATTATCACAGTGTGTAGGGGTAAAAGGGGTATATATTTTGTTTGTGTGGGTATTTGTGGGTATCTTTTTAGTAAGGTATGTGTGGGTATATTTGGGTTTGGTGTATGTGGGTATTTTTGTGTGTGTGTGTATATGTTGGTGTATTTGAGGATATTGTGGTACGTGTATATGTGGGTATATGTGTGTAAGTGTGGGTATATGTGTGTAAGTGTGGGTATATGTGTGTAAGTGTGGGTATATGTGTGTAAGTGTGGGTATATGTGTGTAAGTGTGGGTATATGTGTGTATGTGTAAATAATTCTTGTGGGTATGATGAGTCTTTGTATGTGGGTATGTATGAGTAGGCCTATGTGGGTATGTTAATCATAAACTTTTAGAACCACCCCTAAAACAATTATATGCTACTATTACTACTACTAGCCTTTACACACACACACACACACACAAGCACACACACATCTGTCACAACACGCAAACACACACAAGCACACACACACACACACGTCTGTCACAACACGCAAACACACACACACACACACACACACACACACACCTATATGGAAGGAGCGTGTTTCGTGGTATAGTCAGGAGGAATCAGAATACAGAGTGAGAGAGAGTGAGTGTTGAGTGAGAGAGAGTGTGAGTGTTGAGTGAGAGAGAGAGTGAGTGTTGAGTGAGAGAGAGTGAGTGTTGAGTGAGAGAGAGTGTGAGTGTTGAGTGAGAGAGAGTGTGAGTGTTGAGTGAGAGAGAGAGTGAGTGTTGAGTGAGAGAGAGAGTGAGTGTTGAGTGAGAGAGAGTGAGTGTTGAGTGAGAGAGAGAGTGAGTGTTGAGTGAGAGAGAGTGAGTGTTGAGTGAGAGAGAGTGAGTGTTGAGTGAGAGAGAGAGTGAGTGTTGAGTGAGAGAGAGAGTGAGTGTTGAGTGAGAGAGAGAGTGAGTGTTGAGTGAGAGAGAGAGAGTGAGTGTTGAGTGAGAGAGAGAGAGTGAGTGTTGAGTGAGAGAGAGAGAGTGAGTGTTGAGTGAGAGAGAGAGTGAGTGTTGAATGTAAGCAGAATATAGCCTAGAAAATTAGTGAGAGAGAGAGTGAGTGTTGAATGTAAGCAGAATATACAGAGTGAGAGAGTGAGTGAGTGAGAGAGAGAGAGTGAGTGTTGAATGTAAGTTGAATAAGTGAGAGTGAGTGAGAGAGTAAATGTTGAATGAGTGAGTGAGTAAGCCGGTACACACACACACACACACACACACACACACACCATGTTGAATTACCTGACCTTTAAAATGTAAAATGTTTTGAGACCCCCAAAGCTCCAAGCAAAATGTCATCCCCCTCCAACCCCCCCCACACCTACACCCCCTCCAACCCCCCCCCCCTACCCTCCTCTCTCCAACCCCCCACACCTACCCCCCCCTACAACCCCCCACACCTACACCCCTCCAACCCCCCACACCTACACCCCCCTCCAACCCCCCTCACCTACACCCCCCTGCAACCACCCCCTCCAACCCCCCACACCTACCCCTCCAACCCCCCTGCAACCCCCCACACCTACCCTACCCCCACCTGTAATTTTTGGAGGAAGTAGTAGCGTTTGGAGGAATGAGTAACCTTCAATATCTTTATAATGGGTTTGGATGAAATTGGAGGAAGCAAGCACCTTTTTAACTTACCAAGGTAGTAAATAATAATAATAATAATAGTAATAATAATAGCAATAATAATAATATATACCGTAGTAATAATAATAATAATAATAGTAATAATAATAGCAATAATAATAATATATACCGTAGTAATAATAATAATAATATATACCGTAATAATAATAATAATAATATATACCGTAGTAATAATAATAATAATATATACCGTAATAATAATAATAATAATATATACCGTAGTAATAATAATAATAATAATATATACCGTAGTAATAATAATAATAATAGAAATAATAATAATAATAAAAATAACAATAAAATAATAATAATAAAAATAACAGTAAAATAATAATAATAATAATAATAATATATACCGTAGTAATAATAATAATAGAAATAATAATAATAACAATAATAATAATAATAACAATAAAAATAATAATAACAATGAATAAATTACGTCGAAAAATAGATCAGAAGAATCGTTCTGTATTTCTATTTTCTATAGTATTTTCTCGACCCAATGGCTGTGTGTGTGTTTTTTTTTTTTTTGCCAGTGTGTGTGTGTGTGTGTGTGTGTTTGTCGCAATACTACACCTTTCCAGAATTTATTTTACCGTCCGTATTTCTGTTTATGTTTTTCCATCTGTTTGTGTACGGTTTTATTTGTATGTACGGTTTTTAGCTGTGTGTATGTACGGTTTTTATCTTATTGTATGTACGGTTTTTAGCTGTATGTATGAGTTTATTTGTATGTATACGGTTTTTTGTGTACAGTTTTTGTTACGGTTTTTATCTGTATGTACCGTTTTTATCTGTGTGTATGGTTTTTTGTGTGTACGTTTTTTGTATCTGTTTGTGTATGTGTTTCCATGTGTATGTACAGTTGGACACATGAATGGGTGGTACAGCCCCAAGTGAAAGATGGTCTATTTCTCCCAATAACAAGTTCCTTATTAGTGCCAAATAGGAGACATCAGGGGCAGAAGTCAGTATTGAGGATGGTGTGTGTGTGTGTGTGTGTGTGTGTGTGTGTGTGTGTGTGTGTGTGTGTGTGTGTGTGTGTGTGTGTGTGTGTGTTCTTTAGTGCCAAATAGGAGACATCAGGGGCAGAAGTCAGTATTGAGGATGGTGTGTGTGTGTGTGTGTGTGTTCTTTAGTACCAAATAGGAGACATCAGGGGCAGAAGTCAGTATTGAGGATGGTAATAAAAATCAAACAAGTACCTGATAATAGACACACAATGGTTACTCCAATGGGACAAGTATCTTTCACCTGGGCTGTACCACCCATTCATTCATTCATTCATGTCTCCAACTGTACATTAAAGGAGCTTATTTGTTTCGTGGGATAGTTAGGAGGAATCAGAAGCCTCCAATTTTCATACACGATCACAGGGTCCTTTAAGAGACCCTGTGACGCGTGTATGAGTCCTGAAGGCTTCTGTTTACTCCTGACTATGCCACGAAACAAATAAGCTCCTTTAATGTATGCAGGTGTGTGTGTGTGTGTGTGTGTGTGTACCACCCATTCATTCATTAGTCCAAGTGTACAGTCGCTGCAGATAGTCTTTAACCAGGCTTCCCCCACCCTTACTTACACCCTGTTCTAGGAGTAAGTGGCCACAACTGTACAATAGTGAAGACATAACCTGGTAATTTGACTCAGGAAAGAAATACATACATAGAGGAAGGGATAAGTGAGGAAGGGAATGAATAAGTGAGGATAAATGAAGATAAGTGATAAGGGATAAGTGAGGATAAGGGAAGATAAGTGAGGGATAAGGGAAGATAAGTGAGGGATAAGGGATAACTAAGGATATTGGAAAATAAGTGAGGGATAAGGGAAGATAAGTGAGGATAAGGGAAGATAAGTGAGGGATAAGGGATAAGGGAAGATAAGTAAGGGATAAGGGATAAGTGAGGATAAGGGAAGATAAGTGAGGGATAAGGGATAAGTGAGGATAAGGGAAGATAAGTGAGGATATAGGAAGATAAGTGAGGGATAAGTGAAGATAAGTGAGGGATAAGGGATAAGTGAGGAAGGGAATAAGTGAGGATTCAGGAAGCGAGAGTTGGTTATCTGTCTGTGAGGAACTGGAGGTGAGAGGACCTAAGTTGGCGACCTTGTGTGTGTTTGTGTGTGTGTGTGTGTGTGTAATGGTGAAGAGGGTTGGCTGGCTTGGAAGGTGGGTTGCTTACTTCTATATACATCACTTTTTTTTTTTTTTTTTTTTTTTTTTTTTTTTTGAGAAGGGTTGCTTACTTCTATCACTTTTTTTTTTTTTCATAGTGACGTGCAATTCCTTCGTCCTAGAGTCAAAATGTGGCATTCACCATCCTCCAGTTTATTGTGTGAGGAAGAGGACACCAGAATCTGAAAATATAATAGAAATAATAAATAAATAAATAAAACTTCGATATAAATATTGATTGTTGTAAGATTGATAAAAAAAACACACATGATGGAGTATTGGACCGTATGCAAGAAAATCCGTGGTGTTTACGATGGCTCCACATATAAACAAACAACAGGTTCATCGTAAATGTACTATGCCATCGTAAACACAATGAATATTCTTGCATAAAGCTCATTATATTCTTATGTTTGGTAATTTGGTATCAAGCCTGAATATCTTGTATTGTTTATTTGGTGTGTGTTTGTTTGTTTGTGTGTTAGAAAAGAGTTAGAGTGTGTGTGTGTGTGTTTGTTTGTTTGTTTGTGTGTGTGTTAGGGAAGAGTTAGAGTGTGTGTTTGTTTGTTTGTTTGTTTGTGTGTTAGGAAAGAGTTAGAGTGTGTGTGTGTTTGTTTGTTTGTTTGTTTGTGTGTTAGGAAAGAGTTAGAGTGTGTGTGTGTGTGTTTGTTTGTTTGTGTGTGTGTTAGGGAAGAGTTAGTGTGTGTTTGTTTGTTTGTTTGTGTGTTAGGGAAGAGTTAGTGAGTGTGTGTGTGTGTGTGTGTGTGTTAGGTAAGAGTTAGAGAGAGAGAGAGAGTGTGTGTGTGTGTAGGCTTGCCAAAATGGCGGAAGTGGCCAGTCGCTGTTTGTTTCTCAAGGGTCTCTCTCTCTCTCTCTCTCTCTCTCTCTCTCTCTCTCTCTCTCTCTCTCTCTCTCTCTCTCTCTCTCTCTCTCTCTCTCATGCGCACACACAAACACACTATCTCTCTTCCCTAATACACACACACTTTTTCGTCCCTATCACGCACATGCACACTCTCTCTTACTCTTCCCTAACACACACACACACACACGCACACACACACTTTCTCTCCAACTCTTCCCTAACACACACACACAACTCTCTCTCCAACTCTTCCCTAACACACACACAACTCTCTCTCTCTCTCTCTCTCTCTCTCTCTCTCTCCTTCCGCCCATTGACCACGAGCGTGTTATTGTATGGCTTGCCGACCGACCCCCCTGTTGTTGTGACGTCATCGAACACCACGTGGCTATTGTTTACATTTAGATGACCACGTGGGTTTGTTTACATTGATGGACAAGACGTGACATGTTGAGAGAGAGAGAGAGAGAAAGAGTGCGTGTTAGGGAAGAGAGATATAAAGTGTGTGTGTGTGTGTGTTAGGGAAGAGAGATATAAAGTGTGTGTGTGTGTGTGTTAGGGAAGAGAGATATAAAGTGTGTGTGTGTGTGTGTTAGGAAAGAGAGATATAAAGTGTGTGTGTGTGTGTGTGTGTTAGGGAAGAGAGATATAAAGTGTGTGTGTGTGTGTGTTAGGGAAGAGAGATATAAAGTGTGTGTGTGTGTGTGTTAGGGAATAGAGAGAAAGTGTGTGTGTGTGTTAGGAAATAGAGAGAAAGTGTGTGTGTGTGTGTGTGTGTTAGGGAAGAAAGAGAGATAGAGATAGAGAGTGTGTGTGTGTGTGTGTATTAGCGAATAGAGATATAAAGCGTGTGTGTGTGTGTTAGGGAAGAAAGAGAGATAGAGAGAGAGAGTGTGTATGTGTGTGTGTGTGTGTGTTATGGAAAATAGATATAGATAGACAGAGGATAATACAAGATACTCACCATTCTCAAATAATATACTTCATAATTTTAATCCACGATGATAATATATTTCTAAGAAAAGGTATACACATGTAAGATTTATTGTGACTTAGAAAAAATTAGTTATATCAAGTTAGTGTAAGAATGAATTAATTACGATAATATAATAATAATATAATTTGGTAGAATAATGTTAGAATTGAATGAGTAATTAAGAGAATGAGTAAGCTATGAATGTATGGATGTGTATGCTATTTGGTGTATGAATGTATGGATGAGTAAACTGTTAGATGTATGGATGTGTAAGCTGTTAGGTGTATGAATGTATGGATGCGTAGGCTATTAGGTGTATAGGTGTATGGATGAGTAGGCTATTAGGTGTATGGATGTATGGATGAGTAAACTATTAAGTGTATGGATGTATGGATGAGTAGGCTATGAGTAGTATGTATAAGTATAGCTAATATATAAGTTGTATGTATGAGTAAGTGTGAGTAAGGTATGAGTATATGAATATGGATTAACTATTAGTAAAAAAATAATGATATGAGTAGAAGTGAGTTAGTTAATTAGTTAAGATAATGATGTGTGTGTGTGTGTGTGTGTGTGTGTGTGTGAGTAAATGTGAGTAAGGAAGTACTGGGCTTGTGAGTGAGGGGAGAGTCTTGTGGATCAGTGCCAAGAGAGAGAGAGAGAGAGAGAGAGAGAGAGAAGGAAGGAAAGTACACATCACACTACTTCAAGATTAGCTTACATACATACATACAAGAGAGAGAGAGAGAAGGAAAGTACACATCACATTTCATCAATACATACATACATATATACATACATAAAGTAATGGTGTTCTGTTGCTTGAAATAGTTTAAAGGATTCAGTTGTTCCAGATTTACCAATACAAAATTTGCCCCCTAAAATAAATAATGGTGTGTTGTTGCTTGACCCCCCAACGGGAACCGCCTTGATGTGGTGGGGGGATTGTGTGTCTCCGAGACCTGGCCAGCTAGACTAGAGGGGGCTCCGGCCCCTGCTCTGCCCTGATTTCGTGGAGAGAGGGTTTCCCATGCTAGGAAGGTCGCCAGTGAGAGACCAGACTAAATGGTTCCCATCTTTTAGTTCTTCAACTTTCCCTCTTTTCTTTTTATTTCCTTCCTGCTTGTTGTCACACCTCTCTATCACCTTTTTCTGGCGCTATAGCACCTCCATGTTGCCAACCCTAATATCCAGTAATCAATCCTATTGCTTGGAATAGTTTGGATGAATCATTTACTCCAGATTTACCCAACACTACTTCCCTCTTAAAAAAACACACCTAATCCTGCACTCACTTGAAAGACGCATTTTGAGAGGTGATAATAATTATGAATGAAGTATTTAAATGAATGAAAGGGTTTATACATAGGAGACTTAAACAAGGTACTAAGGACTCTGTGATCATGTATATAATTATGAGAATTGGAGACTTCTGATTCTTCCTGACCATGCCACAAAACAAACAAACAACCTCCTTCCATATAGGTGTGTGTGTGTGTGTTTCGTGGCAATATTTGAAGGACTCGTTTCATTCCATTTTACCGACTACATCACACACAAGGTCCCTTGAATTAAAAACACACTCAAATGGATTCAAACGAGAAAATTACCGTTTTAAACACAAAATAGGAAAATATTGGTTTGGGAATACAGAAGTGGACGAGTTTATCAAAATTTCCAAGAGAGGTAATAAAATGCAAAAAATCACTGAATGGATTTAAAAACTGGTTAGATAGAAACTCAAAATGATGGGTTCAAATCCTGAGCTGCCCAAAACTGGGACAACAGGCCTTAGGTTATGTTATGTACAGTTGGGGAACAAAGTATCTGTACACCGTTGACGACTTTTAATTTATTACAAGCAGCTACACACTACCGGTACTTAAAACAATAACACACACACAGGTTAACTACCATCTTTTAATTTATTACAAGAAGTTACACAATACTTAAAACAATAATACACACACACACAGGTTAACTACCATATTTTAATTTACTACAAGCAGCTACACACTACTTAAAACATTGACTGTTAGTTAGTACATACATAACTACACACACAGGCTACAAAATCGTATCCATTCTGTACATACAGTCGTGGTCAAATATAATCATCCATATAGGGTTAACTCACGTAAGAGTTTGACAGCTTCCCTCTGTTCCTTAGATGATAAACTTTCCAATAAATAGGTTAAATACCGTCTTTTAATTTAATACAAGCAGCTACACACTACTTAAAACAATAATATCATATGTGAACGTGAAAACATTAGACAGTAAATTGGTTGAGATACCCATATGTGGATGATTATTATTGACCACGACTGTACATACTTACATAGATAATTACATGGATTTTTGTGTAACCCTTATATATATGGATTTTTTTTTGGTGGGGGGCTGATTCCATAAAATTAATGCCCCTTTGATTATTGGTGAGGAGTGAACATTTGGGACCAGAAGTTAAATAAAAAAGATGTGTTCTCTCTCTCTCTCTCTCTCTCTCTCTCTCTCTCTCTCTCTCTCTCTCTCTCTCTCTCTCACACATAAGAAGTAGAGATGTGTGTTCTGTTCTCCCCCCCTCTCTCTCTCTCTCTCTTTCTCTCACACACACGCACAGAAGAAAAAGAGATAGACTATGTGATATGTTTTCTCTCACTCTCTCTCTCTCATTATTATGCCCCTGGCCATGTGGGGGTGGGGGTAGGGGGGGGTAGAGGATGGGAGGGGTATGATAGCCTAGGGCGGGGCAGGATGGGTGATGTAGGGGGAGGGGGAGGAGCAGTATCTTATTTAGGGGGGTGGGGGGGAGGGGGAGGGGGGTTTAGGGATTCTTGGGGGGGGGGTAATCATGGAGGTGTGTGTGTGTGTGTGTGTGTGTAGTTGATGTGGGATGATAATTGGTTTGTGTGTGAAGTTGATGTGGGATGAAAAGTGTGTGTGTGTGTGTGTGTGTGTGTGTGTGTGTGAAGTTGATGTGGGATGAAAAGTGTGTGTGTGTGTGTGTGTGTGTGTGTGTGTGAAGTTGATGTGGGATGAAAAGTGTGTGTGTGTGTGTGTGTGTGTGTGTGTGTGAAGTTGATGTGGGATGAAAAGTGTGTGTGTGTGTGTGTGTGTGTGTGTGTGTGTGAAGTTGATGTGGGATGAAAAGTGTGTGTGTGTGTGTGTGTGTGTGTGTGTGTGAAGTTGATGTGGGATGAAAAGTGTGTGTGTGTGTGTGTGTGTGTGTGTGTGTGTGAAGTTGATGTGGGATGAAAAGTGTGTGTGTGTGTGTGTGTGTGTGTGTGTGTGAAGTTGATGTGGGATGAAAAGTGTGTGTGTGTGTGTGTGTGTGTGTGTGTGTGTGAAGTTGATGTGGGATGAAAAGTGTGTGTGTGTGTGTGTGTGTGTGTGTGTGTGAAGTTGATGTGGGATGAAAAGTGTGTGTGTGTGTGTGTGTGTGTGTGTGTGTGAAGTTGATGTGGGATGAAAAGTGTGTGTGTGTGTGTGTGTGTGTGTG
>JAWZYT010000492.1:100000-105000 GCA_034508575.1 Petrolisthes manimaculis | reverse complement strand
TACATAGGACCTACATACTCTCTACACACAAACACACACACAGTCTACTCTCTCTC
This sequence comes from Petrolisthes manimaculis, assembly GCA_034508575.1. Classification (NCBI taxonomy): domain Eukaryota; kingdom Metazoa; phylum Arthropoda; class Malacostraca; order Decapoda; family Porcellanidae; genus Petrolisthes; species Petrolisthes manimaculis. The sequence goes on along the minus strand of JAWZYT010000492.1, from coordinate 104,944 downwards.
TCTCTCTCTCTCTCTCTCTCTCTCTCTCTCTCTCTCTCTACACACATAGTCCTCACTCTCTTTTTACTCACACACATACTAACACTCACTCTCTCTTTACTCACACACACACATACACATACTCACACTCACTCTCTCTTTACACATACACATACTCACACTCACTCTCTCTTTACACACACACACACACACACACCATATTATAGCCTACACATGTACCCTTCCCCACCCCCTCCACTACCACCACCACTATACTCCACCACCACACACATACTCCACACCACTCCACATAATACTCCACACAACTCCACCCACACCACTCCACATAATACTCCACCACACACCTAATACTCCCCTCCTCACTCCACCCACACCTCCACATACCCCACCACTCCACATAATACTCCACCACACACATAATACTCCACCACTCCACTCCACCTTCACCCCGCCCTAAAGCCGACCACTCCACATCTCTCTCTCTCTAGTTTACTCAGGTGTGCCCCGTTCCACACTGTTCCGTTCCACCTTCCCTGTTTATTGTTCCATTCCACCTTCCCTGTTTATTGTTCCGTTCCACCTTCCCTGTTTATTGTTCCGTTCCGTTCCACCTGTTCCATCACATTCTACCCACCCCATTCCGTTCCGTCCTATTCACTCTCAACCAGTTCCGTTCCGTTCTCCTTCACTTCATTCCGTTCCGTTTCCTTCTCCACCCCGTTCCTCGTTCCGTTCCGTTCCGTTCTTTCACCCCGTTCCGTTCTTCTTTCACCCCGTTCCGCGTTCCGTTCTCCACCCCGTTCCTCGTTCCGTTCTCCACCCCGTTCCTCGTTCCTTTGTATGTACCCCACTTCCTGCCACAGTCTTCTTGCTCACAAATACCCCCCCACCCCCCCTACCCCACACAGACAGAACCCCCCACCCCCTTTTCTTTACTCCCCACCCCACCCCACCCCACCCCACAACCTCTCACAACTACTCACTCCCTCTCATAACCCCCCCTTTATTTTCCTATCCCCCACCCCACCCCACACAGAGAGAGAACCCCCCCTTGCTTTCCCCCTACCCCACCCCACAACCTCTCACAACTACTCCCCCCCACCCCCCACAGACAGAGAACCCCCACTTTTCTTTCCCATAACCCTCTCAACCCCACAACTACCCCCCCCCCTCCCTCTCAACCCCATAACCTCTCTCTCTCTCCCTCTCCACCCCACAACCTCTCTCTCTCTCCACCCCACAACTACCACCCCTCCCTCTCCACCCCACAACCTCTCTCTCTCTCCACCCCACAACCTCTCTCTCTCTCTCCACCCCACAACTACCCCCCCTCCCTCTCCACCCCACAACCTCTCTCTCTCTCCACCCCACAACCTCTCTCTCTCCCTCTCCACCCCACAACTACCCCCCCTCCCTCTCCACCCCACAACTACCCCCCTCCCTCTCCACCCCACAACCTCTCTCTCTCCCTCTCCACCCCACAACCTCTCTCTCTCCACCCCACAACTACCCCCCCCCCCTCTCTCCACCAACCCACCACAACAACCCCCCCCTCCACCTCCCCTCCCTTCTAAACCCCTTCTTTCCTACTCTCTCCTTCCTCTCTCCTCCAATGGAATTCGAACGAGAGAGAGAGAGAGAGAGAGAGTATAAAAAGTGGGACAGAAGAGAAAAAGAGAGAGAGAAAATGAAAAGCGGGACGGGGCAAAGAGAGAGAGAAAAAGGAAAAATGAGAGAATGAAAAGTGGAACGGGGTAGAGAGAGAGAGAGAGAGAGAGAGAGAGAGAAAGAGAAAAAAAATGAGAGAATGAAAAGTGGGACGGGGTAGAGAGAGAGAGAGAGAGAGAGAGAGAATGAAAAGTGGGACGGGGCAGAGAGAGAAAGAGAGAGAGAGAGAGAGAAAATGAGAGAATGAAAAGTGGGACGGGGCAGAGAGAGAGAGAGAGAGAGAGGTGGGTGGGGCGGGGTGGGGCTGGGCTGATGGCCGCTATAAATTGCAAAAAATCAATGACTAACGAGACTGGCTGGGGACTGGTGGTTGCAGGTGTATGTTGGGTGTTATTGCAACCGTGTGTGTGTGTGTGTTGGGTGTTATTGTGTGTGTATGTGTGTGTGTTGGGTGTTATTTCAACCGTGTGTGTGTGTGTGTTGGGTGTAATTGCAACGGTGTGTGTGTGTGTTGGGTGTTATTGCAACGGTGTGTGTGTGTGTTGGGTGTAATTGCAACGGTGTGTGTGTGTGTGTGTTGGGTGTTATTGCAACGGTGTGTGTGTTGGGTGTAATTGCAACGGTGTGTGTGTATGTTGGGTGTAATTGCAACGGTGTGTGTGTGTGTTGGGTGTTATTGTGTGTGTGTGTGTGTGTGTGTTGGTGTTATATTGCCATAAGAAACCAAAACACAATAACATAACATAACATCCACAGTAACATAACATAACATATATACTCCCAAATTACTACAGTAGGCCTATATATGTTCTATGTGTGATCATTTGCTACACACACACACACACACACACACACACACACACACTGACAACAAACGGTAGTCATGGACCTATTAATAATTCACAGCCATAGTGGTAATATTATAATGAATTTAATGACGTTAATTAGGATAATGTTGTGTATTTGTTTGTGTGTGTGTGTGTGTTTGTGAATGTACCATGCATATGTATTTTATGTGTGTGTAGCCTAAGTGTGTGTGTGTGTGTGTATATATGAATAGGTCTAGCCTGGGAAATTGTGAGTGTACAGTATATGTGTGTGTATGTGTGTGAGAGAGAGAGAGAGAGAGAGAGAGAGAGAGAGAGAGAGAGTGACTGACTGACTGAGTGAGTTAAATTGAGGAATCCCCATGATGTAAAAAATAAAAATGGAGGTTAATAAGTCATACAAACAGTGCCACGAAACACACACACATACACACACACACACACACACACACACACACACACACACCCCTACATTGAAAGAGGTTGTTTGTTTCGTGGCATATCATAGTCAGGAGGAATCAGAAGTCTCCAATTCACAGGGTCCTTAATTAAATATCATAATTATACCCTATAGCTAAAAAATACAAAATGATACAATAATATACATAAGTAACCTACTGTGTATGGATAGGAAAACCAGGCAGGTGTTAAGTCAAGGACACACACACACAGACACACACACACACACATACACACACCTGCTCAACACCTGCACACACACACACATCTGTCTCTCATACTACCAACTACTCCTCCTCTTCCTCCTCCCCCTCCCCCTCCCCCTCCCCCTCCTCCTCCCCCTCCTCCTTTTTATACCAGTTTATTTATCATTATTTTTATTTTCATTTATGTCATTAATTTTTTCAAGTTTAAGATCACAAAATTAGAAATACTAGGCCTATAGTCATAACATTATAACCCTTGCCCCTCTGTTGTTGTTGTTTGTTGTTGTTTGTTTATATGTGTGTACAGCCGACAGCATAAATCACCTCATTATGACTTGCCCTAAAATGTATCTACCTGGTGTTTTTTTTTTTTTTTTTTTTTTTTTTTTTTGTGAATACCATATGATGAAATGGTTTCCAAATAGACAGTTTAAAAAGGGGGGTAGGTTAGGTAGTATCCTTATATTATATTGGAGTGCCTTGATTCCTCCAAAATATGCCAGGAAACAGGACCAGATGAACAAAAATAATGGTGTTCTGTTGTTGTTTGGAATAGTTTGAAGGACTCGGTAAAATAATTGAGGTCCCTTACTGGAGCTCTATGATCCCTCCAAACTACTCCAGGCAACAGATTTCCTATTCGAAACACGGAAGCGTTCTGTGGCCTGGATTATTTGGAGGGTTCATAGAGCTCCAGTAAGGGCCCTCAAAGGTTTTAAAACTACGAGTGTAAGTGTTGTCATTAGTTCACTAGTGTGTCAAATGATTCGAAACTTTAACAAGACGTGGATACAAATATGAAACTTAAATATATCACAACAACCACTTCCTTCTCCTCCTCCTCTTCCTCCTCTTCCTTCTCCTCCTCCTCTTCCTCCTCTTCCTTCCTCTCCTCCTCCTCCTCCTCCTCCTCCTCCTCCTCCTCCTCCTCCTCCTCCTCCTCCTCCTCCTCCTCCAACAACCTCAACTTTCCCCTCCCCAACCCCCCCCTGCTCAACACAACCCCCCCACCTCATAAATAACCCCTACCAACCCCATTATTCATCCCTGTATTACCCTGTCATTACTCCCCCCTTCCTCCCTCCATCCCCTGCCTCCTTTCCTTACTCTGCACCTCACCCCCTTCCTCCCCTACCACCCCCTCCCTTCCCTGTGTCTCATACCATTACCCTACCATCCCCTGCTGCAACCCTACCCTTCATCTGAGTACCCTATTTAAACTATCTAACCCTGTCACACCCTGCTTTCCTCCTCTCTCTCTCTCTCTCTCTCTCTCTCTCTCTCTCTCTCTCTCTCTCTCTCTCTCTCTCTCTCTCTCTCTCTCTCTCTCTCTCTCTCTCTCTCTCTCTCCTTGTTACATCTATGAAGGAAAATAAGTCCACAATTTAGAATAGAAATATGGTAATTAAAGATATGTGAAAATTAGGCTAAATAACTGAAGATAATAAACAAAATTCAATGTGAACAGGTTTTGTATATTGTTGTGTGATGTTATGATGGTGGTGATGGTGATAGTGGAAATATTAATAGTAGTTGTGGTGGTGGTAGTGAAATATTGGTGATAGTGGAAATATTAATAGTAGTTGTGGTGGTGGTGGTGGTGGTGAAATATTGGTGATAGTGGAAATATTAATAGTAGTTGTGGTGGTGGTAGTGAAATATTGGTGATAGTGGAAATATTAATAGTAGTTGTGGTGGTAGTAGTGAAATATTGGTGATAGTGGAAATATTAATAGTAGTTGTGGTGGTGGTAGTGAAATATTGGTGATAGTGGAAATATTAAT
>JAWZYT010000492.1:90000-95000 GCA_034508575.1 Petrolisthes manimaculis | reverse complement strand
TAGGGAGAGGGGAGGGAGGAATGGAGGGAAATTGCTGACTGCGCGGAGAAGAGAGGGAGGGAGGGAGGGAGGGAGAGAGAGAGAGAGAGAGAGAGAGAGAGAGAGAGGGGGGGAGGGAGACAACCTTACTGGGACAAGGGAAGAGAGAGAGAGAGAAAGAATGAGAGAGAGAGGGAGAGATAGAATGTAGAATGAAATATAATAGAGAGAGAGAGTTGAGAAAAAGAGTAAGGAGTGAGAGGTAGAATAAAATATAGTGGAACGAGAGAGAGAGAGAGAGAGTGAGAGAGTGAGAGAGAGAGACAGTGAGAGTGAAAGGTAGTAGAAAACGTATGAAAGAGAGGCGGGGAGGGAGGAAGAGAGGGAGGAGAGGGAGAGAGTTAGGAAAGAAAGAATGGGATGGAGGGGGAGATGAAGGGAAGGAAAAAAAGGAAGGAAGGAAGGAAAGATAGATAGAAGGATGGAAAGATAGAATAAAGGAATAGATAGACAGAATGATAGATAGATAAATAGAATAATAGAGAGACTGAATTATAGTTATATTTATAAACAGAGAGAGAGAGACAGTGAGAGAGAGAGAGAAAGGATGATAAAGAGTGAGGGATGTAGGGAAAGAGGGAGTGAAGAAGGAAGGAAAGTGGGAGGGAAAGAGAGGAAGAAATGTGAGGTGTAAGGAGGAGACGGAAAATAGGAGGAAAGGAAAGAGAAAAGAAGGAAAATAGGAGGAAAGGAAGGAGAAGAAAATGGAAAATGGAGGAAAGGAAGGAGAGAAAGGAGGAAAGGAAGGAGAGAAAGAAGAGAAAAATAGGAGGAAAGGAAGGAGAGAAAGGAAAATAGGAGGAAAGGAAAAGGAAGGAGAGAAAGAAGGAAAATAGGAGGAAAGGAAAGAGAGAAAAAAGAAAAATAGGAGGAAAGGAAAGAGAGAAAGAAGGAAAATAGGAGGAAAGGAAGGAGAGAAAGAAGGAAAATAGGAGGAAAGGAAAGAGAGAAAGAAGGAAAATAGGAGGAAAGGAAGGAGAGAAAGAAGGAAAATAGGAGGAAAGGAAGGAGAGAAAGAAGGAAAATAGGAGGAAAGGAAGGAGAGAAAGAAGGAAAATAGGAGGAAAGGAAGGAGAGAAAGAAGGAAAATAGGAGGAAAGGAAAGAGAGAAAGAAGGAAAATAGGAGGAAAGGAAGGAGAGAAAGAAGGAAATGAAAGAGAATGAAGGAAAATAGGAGGAAAAGAAAGAGAACGAAGGAAAAGGGGAAAAAATTAAAAGAGGTAAAGGAGGAAAGATAAATATGAAGTTTCGAACCATAGATTTTCATAGACAAACTAAAATAGGCCTATAGAAAAATATTAATTGATGAAAGTGTTAGTGGTAGTGATGGTAGTAGTAGTAGTGATGGTGGTAGTAGTGGTGGTGGTGGTGGTGGTGGTGGTGGTGTAGCCTAGTTGTGATGGTGGTAGTAGTAGTAGTGCTGATAATGGTAGTAGTAGTAGTAGTGGTGGTAGTGAGGATGATAGTAGTAGTAGTGATGGTGGTAGTAGTGGTGGTGGTGGTGGTGGTGTAGCCTAGTTGTGATGGTGGTAGTAGTAGTAGTGCTGATAATGGTAGTAGTAGTAGTAGTGGTGGTAGTGAGGATGATAGTAGTAGTAGTGGTAGTACTGGTAGTGGTAGTGATGGAGTAGAGGAGGGAGACTTTGTAAGGAGGAATTCTAGGAAGGAAAATGAGAGGGAGGGAGGGAGGGAGGGGAAAGAAAGACTGAGGTAGGTAGGTAGGTAGAGAGAGAGAGAGAGAGAGGGAGGGGGGGGGGGAGTGGAAAGAATATGAGTGAGAAAATGTAGAGATAGAGAGTGAGAGATGGATAGATAAATTAACAGAGAAAGAGAGAGAGAGAGAGAGAGAGAGAGTGAACAGTTGTAATTATTCTCTAGTATAAAAAATAATAGTTGGTTTATTTCAGTGTGTGTGTGTGTGTGTGTGTGTGTGTGTGTACCCCTATTTCTTCCCCAACCACTCACCATCATTTCATTTCCACTTCCCTCTCCACACACACACACACACATACACACACATCCCTTCCCTCCCATTTCTCCTTCCCCTTTACACACACACACACACACACACATGCCTTCCCTCCCATTTCTCCCCCTCTACACACATACAAACACACACACACAAACAAACAAACACACACACACACACACACACACACACACACACACACACACACACACACACACACACACATACTTCCTCTGTGACTGTTGTTATTGTTTACGTTTTAATATCACCGTTTGCCTTTTGTTTACGCTTAATACAACTTTGTCTACATAACCTACTGGACATACTGTTTTTCCCTCCATCTGCATAAAAGGGGGGAGGGGGTTGTGGGAGGGAGAAAGGGAGAGGGAGGGGGTTGTGGGAAAGGGAGAGGAAGGGAGGGGTTAAAAGAGGGGGTTGTGGGAAAGGGAGAGGGAGGGAGGGGGTTGTGGGAAAGGGAGAGGAAGGGAGGGGGTTGTGGTGGGAAAGGGAGGGGTTAAAAGAGGGGGTTGTAGGAAAGGGAGAGGAAGGGAGGGAGGGAGAGAGGGAAAAAGAGGGGTTGAAGATGTGAAATTGAGAGAGAGAGAGAGAGAGAGAGAGAGAGAGAGAGAGAGAGAGAGAGAGAGAGAGAGAGAGAGGTGGAGAGAGAGGGGTACAGTTATATAATTGAGAGGAAAGTCTAGATATATATTTTTAATGTATTTATTATTTTCTTTTTTTTCTTCTTTTCTTCTTCATCATCATCATCATCTTTTTCTTCGTCTTCTTTGTCTTGTGTTTCTTTCTCTTCTTCTGTTTCTTTCTCTTTCTTTCTATTTCTAACTTTCTTCTCTTCCTCTTCCTTAATACATTTGTCTGATTGTTTTTGTGCGTATGTATGTGTGAGTAGGTGTGTGCGTTTTGTATGTACAGGCTAAGTGTATGAATGTGTGTGTGTGTGTATGTGTAGGTAGCCTATGTATGTGTGTGTATCATTTTTAATGTATACATGTAAGCAGTGTGTGTGTGTGTATGTAGGAATGTATGTGTATGTATTTTTTTATTCATGTATGTAGCCTAAGCAGTGTATGTATGTGTTTAGGAATGTACCGGTATGTGTGTATGTGTATGTGTATGTATATGTGTGTGTGTATGTGTATGTGTGTAAAAAGGTCATAAGATATATATATACACACAAATATCACCCCCCTAACACCACCCCAAGCCTATCCCCCTACTCCCGCACCCCTTTAAACCCCCAAGCTGTCCCCTTATTCCTGCACCCCCCAACCCCCCCCCCCCCTAGCCTGTCCCCCTATTCCCGCCCCCCCTTGAACATTAGTGAGGTATAAATTCCTGTAGCCTACCACGACACAAATGTTTCCTTGTATTGTTGTGACGTCAGGTTTGTTTACCTTTTACCTTCCTTCCTTCCCTCCCTCGTGACGTCACCTCCTCAGCCAACAACACCTAGACAACGCTGTGTGTAGACTAGGCTATGTAATGGTGAGTGCTGACTTGTTGGTAGGGTAGTAGTAGTAGTGGTAGTGGTAGCCTAGTGGTGGTGGAAAGGAAAGAAAGGGATGGCTGACTAGGCATTACACCCGTAGTTTTAAAACATTTGAGGGCCCTTACTGGAGCTCTATGAACCCTCCAAATAATACAGGCCACAAAACGCTTCAGTGTTTTGAATAGGGAATCTGTTGCCTGGAGTAGTTTGGAGAATTCATAGAGCTCCAGTAAGGGACCTCAAATGTTTTAAAACTACGGGTGTTAGCCTACTCACATTGTTTTTCCTTCCATTTCCTTCCCTGGTTGCTTGCTTGGTTGATGCTAGTGTGGAATTTAAGTGGAAAGAGGGTAGCCTACAGTGAATTGAAAGGTATTTGATTCCTCCAAACTCGGTTATGCTTGCTACGAAACAGATGCTGTATTTGTCATGTTGATGGGCGTCTGTTTTCTGGCATATTTAGGAGGAATGGGTAGCCTTCCAATTTACCAACAAGAGATTCTCCCCTCATCACACCTTTTTTTTTTTTTTTTTTTTTTTTTTTTTTTTTTTTTTTTTTTTTAAACACACCTTCTGACAGCCATCCTATCCCAGACTTGCTAATCATGAAAAATCGTTCTTTATCTCTATTGCGAAATTATGGAATGACATAAGATAATATACTGTGACGATGAAAACAACAAAAATAACAACAATTATCAGTACCATCATTACCACAATTTTTACCATCACCACCACAACAAAAACAACATTGTCCCAAACCATTATAATAGTACAACCATCACCACCACAACAACCACCATCACCACCACAACAACCACCATCACAACGACTACAACCATCACCACCACCACCACAACTACCACCACCACCACCACCACTAACATTGTCACTAACCATTAGGACCTATACTACAAGCGTCACCACAACAACTACCACCATCACCACTACAACTACCATCACCACTACCACTACCACCACAACTACCACCACCACCACAACTACCACCACCACAACAACTACCACCATCACCACTACCACTACCACCACAACTACCACCACCACCACAACTACCACCACCACCACTACCAACGCTGAGGCAAGTTCTCTCTTTAAAGTTGTAATTTTAATAAGAGAGGTGGGTTGGGTGTGGGACCGATAAGAGATAATGTGTGGTTGTGGGACTGTGTGTGTGTGTGTGTGTAGGGGTGTGGGAGTGTGTGTGTGTAGAATCGTGGGACTATGAGTGTGTGTGTAGGGTTGTGGGAGTGTGTGTGTGTGTGTAGGGGTGTGGGAGTGTGTGTGTGTGTGTAGGGGTGTGGGACTGTATGTGTGTGTGTGTAGGGGTGTGGGAGTGTGTGTGTGTGTGTACGTAAGAGAATGCATACAGTCTATTTATTTCAATATACTTTACTTAACATGTTAACTGGTACCGGTATGTGTGTATGTATGTATGTGTTTGTTTGTTTGTTTACTTGTTGGGG
>JAWZYT010000492.1:80000-82500 GCA_034508575.1 Petrolisthes manimaculis | reverse complement strand
TGTGTGTGTGTGTTCTGTTGGTGTGTGTGTGTTTTGTTGGTGGTGTGTGTGTGTGTGTTTTGTTGGTGGTGTGTGTGTGTGTGTGTTCTGTTGGTGTGTGTGTGTTTTGTTGGTGGTGTGTGTGTGTGTGTTTTGTTGGTGGTGTGTGTGTGTGTGTGTTCTGTTGGTGTGTGTGTGTTTTGTTGGTGGTGTGTGTGTGTGTGTTTTGTTGGTGGTGTGTGTGTGTGTGTGTTCTGTTGGTGTGTGTGTGTTTTGTTGGTGGTGTGTGTGTGTGTGTTTTGTTGGTGGTGTGTGTGTGTGTGTGTTCTGTTGGTGTGTGTGTGTTTTGTTGGTGGTGTGTGTGTGTGTTTTGTTGGTGGTGTGTGTGTGTGTGTGTTCTGTTGGTGTGTGTGTGTTTTGTTGGTGGTGTGTGTGTGTGTTTTGTTGGTGGTGTGTGTGTGTGTGTGTTCTGTTGGTGTGTGTGTGTTTTGTTGGTGGTGTGTGTGTGTGTGTTTTGTTGGTGGTGTGTGTGTGTGTGTGTTCTGTTGGTGTGTGTGTGTTTTGTTGGTGGTGTGTGTGTGTGTGTTTTGTTGGTGGTGTGTGTGTGTGTGTGTTCTGTTGGTGTGTGTGTGTTTTGTTGGTGGTGTGTGTGTGTGTGTTTTGTTGGTGGTGTGTGTGTGTGTGTGTTCTGTTGGTGTGTGTGTGTTTTGTTGGTGGTGTGTGTGTGTGTGTTTTGTTGGTGGTGTGTGTGTGTGTGTGTGTGTTTTGGTGGTGTGTGTGTGTGTGTTTTGTTGGTGGTATGTGTGTGTGTGTGTGTGTGTGTGTGTATATATAGCCTATACGGTATGTGTATGCATGTGGATGGTATTATGAGTGTGTGTGTGTGTGTGAGAGTGAGAAAGAAAGAGATGTGTAGGCTAGCGTATTTGCGTGCGTGTGTATGTATGTATGTAGCCTATGTATGTATGTAGGCTATGTGTGTTGTGTATAGCCTAACAGTGTGTGGATCCTGTGTGTGTGTGTGTCTGTGTGTGTGTGTGTGTGTGTAGTATTGATTGTGTTGTGCTATTTATTATATGTGTGTTCGTCGCTATTCCTGGTGTGTGTGTGTGTGAGAGAGAGAAAAAAAAGAGAGAGAGAGAAAGAGAGGGGGATAGAGAAAGAGAAGGGGTAGGGGTGAGAGAGAGAGAAAGAGATGGGGGAAAGAGAGAGGGAAGTGGAAGGGATGAGAGAAAGATAAAAAGAGAGAGAGAGAGAGAGAAAGAGAGAGTTGTACCGTATTATAAAATTAAAATGTGTTGTCAAGTGATTTTTTGTGTTTTTGAGATTATAGTATTTATTTGTATATTGTTACTTGTAGTATTGTATTTGTAAATATTATGGTACTGTATGTGTGTGTGTGTGTGTCCTTTTGTTGTGTTATGTGTAGGGGTTTAAATATAGTTTTGTGTTTGTGTTTGTGTGTGTGTGTTGTGTTGTGTTGTGTTGTGTGTAGGCCTATTGTAATATTCAAGTGTGTGTGTTGTAGTGTTGTGTTCAAATGTGTTATCGTATGTGTGTGTGTATTGTAATATTCAAGTGTGCGTGTGTGTGTGTGTTGTATGTGTTGTGTGTATTGTAATCAAGTGTGTGTGTTGTAGTGTTGTGTTCTAATGTGTTATCGTATGTGTGTGTGTATTTTAATATTCAAGTGTGTGTGTGTGTGTGTGTGTGTGTGTGTTGCATTAATCAGTCTGCAGTGAGAACATATCAGCCAATTATTGCACAAGAATTTAAATTAGTCAAGCCTCACTATTTTGTGTATATTTATGTGTGTATGTATGTATGTATGTATGTGTATATGTATGTGTACGAGTAGGCTATGTGCGTGCTATAGGCTGGTGTGTATGTATGTGTGTGTATGTGTGTGTGTGTATGCTGGAGAGAGAGAGAGAGAGAGAGAGAGAGAGAGAGAGAGAGAGAGAGAGAGAGAGAGAGAGAATGAGAATGAGAGAGAGGGATGTAATGTTATGAGTTGCTGTTGGTATGTTATATTGTTTGTTGTTGTCATCCTGTCTGTTTGTATGTCAATCCCTAGCTCTTTCATCCATACATCCATATTCCCATCCCCCTCTCTCATCCATGTAGTCAAGGAGTGTGGATAATAATAATGTTTTATATAAATTATAGGCTATATATATAAACAATAGGGTTATTTATACCTAGGCTATACTCACAACAGACGATTTTATATGAAGCCAGAAAAAAACAACATTTTATTTTATTTTTTCATTTTAACTTGGTTTCACTGTTCAATATTAGAGTAGGCCTATCCAGTGTGTGTGTGTGTGTGTGTTGGTATGTGAGTAGCCTATCTATCTATGTGTGTGTGTGTGTGTGTGTTCGTATGTGAGTAGCCAATCTATCTATCTGTGTGTGTGTCTCAATTAGCCAAGCTTAGGCTAGTTAAAATTTGTCTTTATTTGACTGACTATAGACTATCTGTGTTAGGATTAGGCTATCTATGTTAGGGCTATAGGCT
>JAWZYT010000492.1:70000-72500 GCA_034508575.1 Petrolisthes manimaculis | reverse complement strand
AACCCCCCCTCCACTCCCTACCTACTCTCCCAACCCCCCCTCCACTCCCTACCAAACCTAACCTAATCTAATCTAATCTAACCTAACCCAACCTAACCTAACCTTGCCTCACCTAACTTAACCTAACCTAACTTAACCTAACCTAACTTAACCTGAGTGTGTGAGTGAGACAGGGAGAAAGAGAGTGAGTGAGTGAGTGAAGCAGGGAGAAAGAGAGTGAGTAAGTGTGTGAGACAGGGAGAAAGAGAGTGAGTGAGTGTGTGAGACAGGGTGAGGCAGGCAAGGCGAGGCAGGGGTGAGCCAGGTCAACTCCTCCCCACTCTGACCTCTCACCACTCATGTTTGCCATCTTAAGGGGGGGGAGTGGTGGGAGTGTGTGTGTGGGGGTGGACTGGAGGGGGGAGTGGTGGTGGTGGGGGGTAATACACTCTTGGTACATTGGAGTGCCTTGATTCCTCCAAAGTATGCCAGGAAACAACAGGACCAGATGAACACAAATAATGGTGTTCTGTTGTTGCTTGGAATAGTTTGGAGGAATCATTTGCTCCAGATTTACCAACAAAAGTGTATTATAATATCCCCTTAACCCGGTACAACAGAGGGGGGGAGGGGGGAGTGGGGGTTTGGTGGTGGGGGGACAGGAAAGGAGTAGGGATAGGAGGACGAGAAAGGCAGGGAAAGAGTAGTGTGGTGGTGGGGGAGAGTAGTCTATAGTGGGTGGTGGAGGAGAGAGAGAGTAGTGTGGTGGTGGGGGAGAGTAGTCTAGTGGGTGGTGGAGGAGAGGGAGAGTAGTGTGGTGGTGGGGGAGAGTAGTCTATAGTGGGTGGTGGAGGGGAGGGAGAGTAGTGTGGTGGTGGGGGGAGAGGGGGGGTATGGTGGGGGAGAGTACTGTGTGGTGGGAGAGGAATGTGTGAAAAGGAGTGAGAGTGAGAGGGAGTGGTGGAAGAGGAATATGTTAAAATGAGAGTGAGAGGGAGTGGTGGAATGAGAGTGAGAGGGAGTGGTGGAGTGAGAGTGAGAGGGAGTGGTGGAATGAGAGTGAGAGGGAGTGGTGGAATGAGAGTGAGAGGGAGTGGTGGAATGAGAGTGAGTGAGTGGGTAGAGTTCGGCAGGGAGTGAGAGACGAGTTAGGTAGGGTGTGTGTGAGAGGGAGAGAGAGTGAGGCAGGGTGAGTGAGTGTGTGTGTCTGTAAGTAAAATTAGGGTGAATGTGTGTGTGTTTGTGAGTAAAGGTAGTGTGAGTGAGTGTATATGGGTTTCTGTGAGTAAGAGTAGGGTGAGGTATATAGTGTGTGTGTCGGTAAGAGTAGGGTGAGGTATATAGTGTGTGTGTCGGTAAGAGTAGGGTGAGGTAGTACAGGGTGAGGTAGTGTGTGTGTCAGTAAGAGTAGGGTGAGGTAGGGTAGGGTAGGGTGAGGTGAGGTGAGGTATATAGTGTGTAAGGTGAGGTATATAGTGTGTGTGTCAGTAAGAGTAGGGTGAGGTAGGGTAGGGTAGGGTAGGGTGAGGTGAGGTGAGGTAGTGTGGAGGGAACATACCCCTTCACATTCACCCCATGATATGTCAAAGGTCAGGTGAGGCCAGCCGGGCTCAGGTAAGGTGAGGGGCCTCCACTCTCACTCATACACACACACACATACACACACACTCACATTACACACATACACAAACACACTCACCTTACACACACACACACACTCACTCACTTATTTGCTCTATATATCTACACACACACACACACACACACACTTGCCTAATTCATCTCACACAGGGAAAATAGGTGAGAGAGAGAGAGAGAGAGAGAGAGAGAGAGAGAGAGAGAGAGAGAGAGAAGAGAGAGAGAGAGAGATGAATAAGACAAATAAGTGTGTATGTGTGTGTGTGTGTGTGTGTATGTGTATGTGTGTATATAGCCTAATAGTAATCACGTATATTCATTAATTAATTCATTCATATATTTATACATTTACTTATATATTATTTATTCATTCATAAATTTAATATATTTATAGTTTTACATAGTGTGGCTTTTTTTTATTATTTCCATTAATATAGTTATAGTTTATTGTCTTAGGCTATTTGATATATTTTTTATTATTTTTTCCCTTTATTTTTTAGTTATAGTTTTATTTATTGTGATATATTTTTTATTTCCATTTATATAGTTATAATTTTAGTTATAGTTTTGTAGTTATTATGACATTTTTATCATTATTAATATAGGCTATGGTAGTTATAGTAGTTATGGCAATAGTTTTAGTTATAGTTTTATAGTAACTTTTATAGTAACATTTGTATTATTATTTGTATTATTATTATTTCCCTGGGTAGTAAGTGTGTGTGTGTGTGTGTGTGTGCATATGATTATGTGAGAAGGAAAAGATGTCGTTATAAACCACTACCAACCCTCTTATCATAACAGGAAAACACACACACACACACACACACACACACACACACACACACATACACACACACACACACACACATACACACACACA
>JAWZYT010000492.1:15000-65000 GCA_034508575.1 Petrolisthes manimaculis | reverse complement strand
GTGTTTGGATATTGTGTAAGTGTGTAAATATTGTGTATATGTGTTTGGATATTCTGTAAGTGTGTAAATATTGTGTATATGTGTTTGGATATTGTGTAAGTGTGTAAATGTGTTTGGATATTGTGTAAGTGTGTAAATAATGTGTATGTGTGTTTGGATATTGTGTAAGTGTGTAAATAATGTGTATGTGTGTTTGGATATTGTGTAAGTGTGTAAATAATGTGTATATGTGTTTGGATATTGTGTAAGTGTGTAAATATTGTGTATATGTGTTTGGATATTGTGTAAGTGTGTAAATATTGTGTATATGTGTTTGGATATTGTGTGTGTAAATATTGTGTATATGTGTTTGGATATTGTGTGTGTATATATTGTGTATATGTGTTTGGATATTGTGTAAGTGTGTAAATGTGTTTGGATATTGTGTAAGTGTGTAAATAAGGTGTATGTGTGTTTGGATATTGTGTAAGTGTGTAAATAAGGTGTATGTGTGTTTGGATATTGTGTAAGTGTAAATAAGGTGTATGTGTGTTTGGATATTGTGTAAGTGTGTATATAAGGTGTATGTGTGTTTGGATATTGTGTAAGTGTGTAAATAAAGTGTATGTGTGTTTGGATATTGTGTAAGTGTGTAAATAATAATGTGTATAACTGTGTAATGTAAAAATGAGAATCCTTTGCCCCTCCCTCCCTTTCTCTCCCTTTCTCCTCCCTCACCCTCCCTTTCTCTCCCTCACCCTCCCCTTTCCCCCTCTCCTTTCTCTCATTGGTGGTAGAGGTAAGGGTAAGGAGTAAGAGGAGTAGGAGTAAGGAGGGGTAGGAGTAAGAAGGGGTAGGAGTAGGAGTAGGAGTAAGGGTAAGGAGTAAGAAGGAGTAGGAGTAAGAAGAAGTAGGAGTAAGGGTAAGGAGTAGGAAGGGGTAGGAGTAAGGGTAAGGAGTAGGAAGGAGTAGGAGTAAGGAGTAGGAAGGGGTAGGAGTAAGAGGAAGGGGTAGGAGTAAGAGGAAGGAGTAAGGAGTAGGAAGGGGTAGAGAGGAGGAGTAAGGGATAGGTTTGGACTGACTTCTTCCACATTTGGCCAAGCAATACAATTTAAGGCAACAATATTACCATTTGTCTTATTCTTATTTTGGGATGGGTAGGGGGGAGGGGAGGGGAGGGGAGGGGAGGGGGGCAATATGGGGGGGGGTGGGGGGCTACTGAATCCTCCAAACCCTCCCGAGAAACACACCAACACAATATTAGCAATAAGTAAGGGGGTGTGGGAATAGGGGGACAGGCTTGGGGGTTGGGGGTTCGGGAGTAGAGGGATAGGCTTAGGGAGGGCAAGGGGGGTGCGGGAATAGGGGACAGGTTTTTGTGTTGGTAAATCTGGAGCAACTGAATCCTCCAAACTATTCCAAACAACAACAACAACAACAATAACAAAAGAACATCATTATTTATTTTTACTCTCCTGGTGCTGTTGTTTCTTGGCATACTTTGTAGGAATCAGAAACACTCCTATTCATTCCACAACAACAAGAATCTCCCTTTTAAACACTTCATTCTTATAACAATAACAACAACAACAATAACAGTAACAACAATAACCATAACTACAACAACAACAACAATGACAACAACATCAACAACAATAATAACATATACAACTATAATAACAACATCAACAACAATAACAACAACAAGAATAACATAATTAACAACAACAACAATACGACCAAAACCTGACGCCCTATTCGTTTTCAAGGTCACCATTCTAGGGTTGTATGTGTGTGTGTGTGTGTGTGTGTGTGTGTGTGAGAAAGAGAAGCTAGATGGGTGAGAGAGAGAGAGAGAGAGAGATAGAGAGAGAGAGAAAGAAGGTAGTCTAGGTGTGTGTGTGTAAGTTAGTGTGTGAGTATAGAATCGGTGTTTGTATGTATGTAAATATTGGGTAGGCTAGGTGAGTACTATGTGTGTGTGTGTGTGTGTGCTCTCTTACCCATCCCTACCCTCACTTACCTTACCCTACCCTACCCTACCCTACCCCTTGCTATATATATATAAGCCTTATTTAAAAACACAACCAACTCACCTCTCACTCACTCTGTTTCACTCTCACTCACTCTGTTTCACTCTCACTCACTCTGTTTCACTCTCACTCACTATGTTTCACTCTCACTCACACTGTTTCACTCTCACTCACTCTGTTTCACTCTCACTCACTCTGTTTCACTCTCACTCACTATGTTTCACTCTCACACACTCTGTTTCACTCTCACTCACTCTGTTTCACTCTCACTCACTCTGTTTCACTCTCACTCACTATGTTTCACTCTCACTCACACTGTTTCACTCTCACTCACTCTGTTTCACTCTCACTCACTATGTTTCACTCTCACACACTCTGTTTCACTCTCACTCACTCTGTTTCACTCTCACTCACTCTGTTTCACTCTCACTCACTATGTTTCACTCTCACTCACACTGTTTCACTCTCACTCACACTGTTTCACTCTCACACACTCTGTTTCACTCTCACCCAATCTGTATCACTCACTCTTTCCATAATTTATAACCTATGTAAGAATTATGTGACCATCTATATTATTATTATTATTATTGTTATTATTATTATTATTATTATTATTATTATTATTACTATTACTATTATTATTATTACTATCATTATTATTATTATTATTACTATCATTATTACTATCATTATTACTATCATTATTATTATTATCATTATTATTATTATCATCATACTTATTATTATTATTATTATATCTTCTATACATAGCTATAATAATTAACTAACAATAACTGCTATTAACCCTCAAACCAATGCTAATGATACCTCACTAATTACCCTAATATTACTCATTAAAAACTTATAATTGCCCACCCATAGACGATAATTTCACGTCATCATTAATTAGCAATATTACTATGTTATTATTATTATTTATTATTATTATTTTACTAATTATTATTATTCAACTGATTATTATTATTATTATTATTATCATTATCATTATTATTATTATTATTATTATTATTTATTATTATTATTATTATTATTATTATTATTTATTATTATTTATTATTATTATTATTTTACTAATTATTATTATTATTATTATTATTATTATTATTATTATTATTATTATTATTATTATTATTATTATTATTATTATTATTATTATTATTACAGGTAAGACTACTTGATGCTGACTGCTTAGACTCCATAAGGTAAGTTGATGAATAATTGATTTTTTTTCACCACTGACGAATTTACTTACATTATTATTATTATTGCTATTATTATTATTATTATTATTATTATTATTATTATTATTATTATTATTATTGGTATTATTTTTATTATTATTATTATTTTTATTATTATTATTTTTATTATTATTATTTTTATTATTATTATTTTTATTATTATTATTTTTATTATTATTATTATTATTATTATTATTATTATTTTTATTATTATTATTATTTTTATTATTATTATTATTTTTATTATTATTATTTTTATTATTATTATTATTATTATTATTATTATTATTATTATTATTATTATTATTATTATTATTATTATTATTATTATTATTATTACTACTTTAACATGGAAGGAGGTTGTTTGTTTCTTGGCATAGTCAGGAGGAATCAGAAGCCTCCAAATATTCATACACAATCACAGGGTCAACGTTGGTAAATCTGGAGAGCAACTGAATCCTCCAAACTATTCCAAGCAACAACAGAAATCACCATTATGTTTGTGGTTCTGTTTCCTGGCATACTTTGTAGGAATCAAGGCACTCCAATGTAACAAAAAATATTCATCAGTGGTGGAATATTATTTCGTTGATTTTATATATATATATATACTGTATACTTTCTTTTTTGTTTTCGTTTTTTGTTTTGTGTGAAAAAAGAAGAATTATTTGACTATGTATATTTTATGTATTTTATTTATTTTTATGTATTTTATGTATTATGTATCCATTATAATAAGAGTGAGAGTGACACAGATTGGGTGAGAGTGATATAGAGTGAGTGAGAGTGATATAGAGTGAGTGAGAGTGATATAGAGTGAGTGAGAGTGATATAGAGTGAGTGAGAGTGATATAGAGTGAGTGAGAGTGATATAGAGTGACACAGAGTGAGCGAGAGTGATATAGAGTGAGTGAGAGTGATATAAGATGATTTAATTTAACACCTAATTATATTCTTTTAACACAAGGTTCAATAAATCACTTATATAATATTATACAGTAGACAATTGATAAAAGATGATTAAATTTAACACATAATTATCATATCTTTTTAACATATGGCAGTAAATAACACACACATAGCCTATATATAATAAATCCTTCATAAAACATGATTACATTTAACACCTAATAATTCTATCCTTTTAACACACTTATACACTCTTTATACACTCTTATTACACTCTTATTAGTGTGTTATGGTAATGAATAACAAGCCTGGTGAAAAACAAAACAATGGGTGATCTTGAATGAGTGTAAAATAAAGTAGGTATTGGTGGATACAAGTATTTTATTCACACCTACAAATGTATATGTTATTAGGCCTATAAGTATTATATTCACACCTACAAATGTATATGTTATTAAAATGATTACTATGTTATATATAATTATGTCTTGTTGAATTATTATTGAGTTATCTGTGTTGAACTGTAATTGGGAAGGTGATTAGGAATTTCTCTGTTATCCATTTATTAATTGTTTTATATTATATTAGAATGTGGAGTACCTAGTGTGTTTGTTAGTGTGGAGTAGTGTGTTTGTTAGTGTGTGGAATAGTGTGTTTGTTATAATGTGTTAAAGAGTGTGGAGTTGTGTGTTAAAGAGTGTGGAGTTGTGTGTTAAAGAGTGTGGAGTTGTGTGTTAAAGAGTGTGGAGTTGTGTGTTAAAGAGTGTGGAGTTGTGTGTTAAAGAGTGTGGAGTTGTGTGTTTGATAGTGTGGAGTAGTGTGTGGAATAGTGTGTGTGTTAGTGTGGAGTAGTGTGATGAGAGGGAGTAGAGAACTGTACACACTTTGGATTATGTAATGACTTGTGGCAGCTGTTACGTAGTAGGTGGAAGAGGAGTAGTGTGGAGTAGTGTGTGTGTATGTGTGTGCTGGAGTGGTTAAAGGTGGATGGATATGGAGTGATGTAGTGTAGAAGTAAGTGGAGTGGTGTGGAGTGTACAGAGGAGTGAAGGAATAATGTGGAGTATAGTGGAGTGCAAGGGAGTGTAGAGGTGAGTGACTATATAATATGGAATGGAGTGAATGTGGAGTGGGGTGAAGTGGAGTGGATTGAAAGTTAGTGACTAAAATGTGGAGTGTGGATGGAAGTGAATAGGTGGAGTAGAACTGAATTATATATGCGGTTGATTGACTGGAGTGTGGAGTGTGTGAGGTGGAATGGAGCGGTGGAAGAGTGGAGTGAGGTGGAGCAGCGAGGGAGTGAGAGTGGAGTGGAGTGAAGGCCGGAAGAGGTGGAGTGTAAGTGGAATATGGAATGTGTATAGATCTATTTATAATGTGTATAGATCTAGTATAATGTGTATAAGTCTGATTATAATGTGTATATGTATGGTATAATGTGTATAGATCTGACCTAATGTGTATAGCTCTATTTATATTATGTATAGATCTTATATAATGTGTATAGATTTGATATTATGTTTATAGTCATATTATAATGTGTTTATATATATTTTCTCCGTCCTTCATCACATCTTTGGTTTCCTTCAGTTCTCTAACAACGAGTTGGAGAACGAAGGAATCATTAGTATTTATATCAGAGTTGATGAAGGAAGCTGTATAGCCTATACTATCTATAAGTTAAATTTCTGAAGTAATTAAATTGATAAAGTATAATATATTAATAAGAGAACGTAATGTGCTTTATATATATGTAATACAGATTAATACATTTTAAATAGTATATAATATTTGATAACAAGATGCCAGCCAGCCAGCCAGCCAGTATTTCAATAATGTTATGATTTGGTTATAATATTAGACATTAAATCAATTAATTAAACTTGTGTATGGATAAGAAGATAACATTACGTAAAAGTCAAAATTTATTATCGCACCTACACTTTATGAGAGATTCTCGTGTTGGTAAATTGAAAGGCTACTCATTCCTCCAAACTATACCTAAAAACAGACGCCTTCAAATGGTACTTATAAGGGATGTGTTTCCTGGCATAGTTTGGAGTGTTTAAAGACCATCCAATTCACCTTCAAATGATACTAATAAAGGATGTGTTTCCTGGCATAGTTTGATGAGTTTAAAGACCATCCATCCTATTCACCAACAAAAGAATATCATCCCTTAATTAAATAACAGAGAAGAATATAATTTAAATAACCACTCGGACTACTACGATACTACAAAACAACGTGGAAAGTTACTGTTGCAAGTGTTTTGAATTTTGGCGCGGCCTGTGCATTTAAAGACCCACCCCCACACACAGGCAGGCTCCCGTCAGCTGATCGCCTCTTTGACATGAAAACAGCACCTATACAGACTCCGAAAAGCGCCGCCACGGTTTGAAACGTAGCAGAGATGGGGGCCAAAGTTTTGTACGGCAGGCAGGCAGGCAGGCAAGTCAAGGGAAGGAAGGTTGGGTTGGCTGGCTGGCTGGCTGGCTGACTGACTGAGAATCCGTCCGTCTTTCTTGAATATAACCGGCTGGGATACATTTCCTTACAGTATTTCCCACTGTTCATTTCATCTACTACTACTACATCCCTCAGACCGTCATTAGACCTTAGTTGATTTGATACATTCCTAGTTGTTTGATATATTATTAATGTTGGTGGCGCATATAAAAAAATTTATATCATCCAAGCCGAACAAGGTCTTGCCGAGCTACGCGTAGTGTTGCCATCCCAGTCTGAACGAAACTTTGTGCAAGGTTGACGCCAATTGTATAGGAAATGTTAGAGAGGTTATGCAGTTTATGCCAAAATAAAACAACTTAGCATTAATTTTAACCCATGGGAGGGAAGGAGTAGATGTATTGTAATTATATATACATGTTTGGTGAGGTTTGAGTCTTGGGTATAAGGGAATAGAGGGTAAAAGTCTATAATGAAAAGAGGTCTAAACGTGGTGGAAGGATATGTCTCCGACTACGTGATTCAGCCAGTGGACTCATAGTGGCTGGGGACGACGCCAGCTCCTATCGACCAGCTTTCAAATTTTTATATTTTATTCAGGAATCTAGCTAGTATACGGAATTGGGTTTTCTATTAATGTTCCTATGTATATATACTGATCTAGCTAGTATGTCTGAATACATATAGGTGTATTTTAAGGTATATAGTAAGGTCTTTATAAGGAAAATTCCACAATACAATATTAGAAGACAATGATAATTACTCTGTCTTTAAGTGTATTGGGAGCTTTGAAAATTAGTTCAGTTCATTAGTATTAATTTACTTATTATATAGATGACGTTTTTAAATGTCGCTGTATGAAATTATAGGGGAGATTTATTTTATAGTTTGTGTGTGTGTTTTAGGTACAGCCCGTTCGTTGTTGGCAGCGTAGGTTGAGAGTAGCTGGGGACGAGAGCAGTAATGGTCCAGCTTTGTCCGACTCTCTCTACGTCACGCCATGTCGTCACCACAGACACACGAACGAACATACCCGTGCCGCGCCAGGCTCCACATCCTGCTAAGGCTGCTACACACTCACAACTCATAGCTATTTATGCTACATTATACAACTTTATAATAAACAAAACGAATTAACTATAACTCAGATAATCTATACTAAAACACTCATAGTATAACAAGTGTCCAATACCAGAGTAAATGTGTGTAATATTGTAAATAATGTTGTGAAATGATAAGGTTTGCTACATAGAGCGCGTCCTGCTACACTCCCCTAGGCATGTAGTGGGGACTTTGTTGAACTTGAGAGAGTCAGAGCGACCCAAGCTGGCGCATGACGTAGAGCAGTGGGACTGTGTGTGTGTGATTGTGATTTCCGTCATCACTCGCCAACCTTTGCTGTGTGGACTTTTCCCCAAACCTGAGAGTGTAATCATGAGATCGTCAAAGCGACTTGAAGACCATCATGTGAGCTGAAATGTCACAGCAGAACAAGGTAGGTCGTGATAATATTTAATGTGTTTTGAACTTTTTAAAGTGTCAAATTGATGCTTGTTGTGTTAACCTACCCTGTGTATGTGTAACCAATCATTTCAGTGTCATTTTTTTATACGTGTGTGGTGAGGAAATTCGGTATATATATGGTAGTGGTGTTTGTTTGATATATTATAAATGAAATTGTGTTCTTGTATGCTGTGTTGACCTAATACTGAAACTCGTGTCAATCCCATGTGACTTGGAACATACCGTATTGCCATTAGGCTACAAGAGTTTAGGAGTTCCATACATGTGTGACTTATGAACAATGAACAAATGGACACTGAAATGTACATAATGTGAATACTGTGAAATGGCTGGTTGAACTTTTATCAGTGCATAATGAAGGTGTGTGTGTGTACCTGGTTGGTTGACTATAAGCTGGTGCAGTGGTGATTGGCTTTCTTTATAGATATGTGTGTGTTGTGTATGTGTATTTTATGTGTGTGTGCAAATCATATATATATTCTCAGGGTATACCATGTATCCGTGACTGAACATTACCTCCCCAATCCTAATCCTCAACCCACAGTCCCTGATCCAATCCACCCTCATCCTAACCCCCTTCCTAATTCTACCCTGGATCCCTAAAATACCCCACACAACCCCCGTATATACTGGTGCCCATGAACAGCCCTCTACGGGACCTCATTACTTGAATATTTACATGAAATATGGGAATTTAAGTTGCGATATAGGTAACATAACGTTTAAGACAATATTGTTTACATAAGTATTTAAGTAGTGTAGTGTGTATGTGAGAGGCATAGGCACTAGTAGTAGTAGGAAGAATGTGTTGGTTTGGATGTGTGTGTGTCACTAAAGAGAAGCATGTATTAGAATCAATATTAGAATGAAATATATATATATGTTTTGAAGCAAATGATTGAAGGAACCTGGTGTTAGTTATCATTAAGGTATTACTTCAATGTACAGTCACGTGCACTAATAAGTATAAAGGTGTGCTTCGAATACCTAGAGACAGTCAATAGATGCATATTAAGATCTCTATTGGAATTACTTCGTTGGTGAATAATTGGATAATAATAATAAAGCTGTATACATACTTATTAGTGCTCGTGAGTGTACAGGAACGAATTGAGGAGTCGAGGTATACTGATTCCTCCATAGTGTGTCGAGAAACAGACCAATATTAGGGCAGATAATATAACATATATATATACACAAATTCCCGGTGTAAGATTTTCATTCAGTACAGTCGCACATATTGTTTTAATCTGTGTGTTTAGGATTTATAGGGATGTGGAAGGTTTTGTGGTCAAGAGTTTGTTTATTTTGAAGTTTGTAAGCCATCGTAGCGCATTGGCAAGTGCTTTACCTGTGTGTGTGTGTGTGAACGAGAGAGAAGAGGAATTGGAAGGCCCAGGTGTGTCATGAGAGAAAACGCTAGAGCCTATGTAATGGTGGGACTATGTTATTCTGTCATGGACCTCCTCTTTCTTACACACATATTTACCACACTGTTGAGGGACTATGGTGTTTGTTTGTTCTACACACACAGCAAGTAAAGTCACACATACACACACATACAGCTTGTTTAGTCACACACACAGAAAATTTAGTCACATACACACACAGAATTTTGGGAGGAGACTACAGTAGTATGTTTAGTTACACACACACACACACACACATACACACACACACACACACACACACACACACACACAGACACACACACATACAGACACACACACACACACACACACACACACACACAGACACACACACACACACACACACACACACACACAGACCTTAACACCTGCATATGTAGACACAGGTGTTTGGGGATTAGCCTACCTGGATAATTTTTCAACACTGGTTGTATTTACTTACCACAACCAAATATGATGCCAATTAATAAACTATTACCTTGGGGTCCAGACGAACTTATAAAGGGGGTATATAGCACTTTGTTTTTTGGTTAGGAGGATAAATCTGGAGTAAATTATTCCTCCAAACTATTCCAAGCAACAGAACGCCATTATATTTGTTCATCTGTTCCTTATTCGAAGCAACAGAACGCCATTATATTTGTTCATCTGTTCCTTATTCCAAGCAACAGAACGCCATTATATTTGTTCATCTGTTCCTTATACCAAACAACACAACACCCATTATTTTTGTTCATCTGGTTTTGTTTCCTGGCATAATTTGGAGGAATCATGACACTCCAATGTAACAAAAAAAGTGAATTAGGCTACCCAACACCTTAAACATTTCAACACATGAATAGATAATCTTTCCCTTCCTTTCCTGTCCTGAATAAAAGTTGATTAATAAATAAATAAATAAATAATAAATAAATAAAGATAGATAAATATTCATGCTCTGTGTGTGTGTATGTGTGTGTGTGTGTCTGGATTCAGGACACGATTGATTATTTACTACCAGTGTACAGTTACGAAATATAATAAGTATACATGCAAGTGTGCTTCGATTAGCTTGGTCGATTAGTAAATGATCTCGAGTTTAATATGAAGCAGGTTTTTAAATGATGTATAGAATGGGTTCACTAGTGGTGTGTGTTAGGTGATTCCAAAACTACACACACACACGCTTCTACAAACACCTGCATAATAGTTACTAGTTCTCGAGCACTAATTAGTATCCAGGTGTGCTTCGAATATCGACCTAGAAACAGTAAATAATAAATACATAATAAGATCTCCATTGGAATTATAGAGTTCGTTGGTGAATTGGACTGTTTCATAGTATCAATCCAAACTGTATACTTACTAGTGTTGTTGACTGTACAGTTGGACACATGAATAGGTGGTACAGCCCAAGTGAAAGATGGTCCATTACTCCCAATGTCAAGTTCCTTATTAGTGCCAAATAGGAGACATCAGGGGCAGAAGTCAGTATTGAGGATGGTGTGTGTGTGTGTGTGTGTGTGTGTTCCTTAGTACCAAATAGGAGACATCAGGGGCAGAAGTCAGTATTGAGGATGGTGTGTGTGTGTGTGTGTGTGTGTTCTTTAGTACCAAATAGGAGACATCAGGGGCAGAAGTCAGTATTGAGGATGGTAATAAAAATCAAACAAGTACCTGATAATAGACACACAATGGTTACTCCAATGGGACAAGTATCTTTCACCTGGGCTGTACCACCCATTCATCCATTCATTCATGTCTCCAACTGTACCGCGGTGTAAATATCGATTAAGATTTCCTGTCATTTGATAAGACTAATTTAATGACTCTACTTCAATCAATTATATGTTTATTGGTGGGTGGAGATGGTCGATATTATTGATTACATTACGCTAACCACTATGATATTGCAAGGAAGTGTGTGTGTATGTATGTATGTAATTAAGGGAAGATATGTGTGTTGCATGTAATTGACTTATCAACCACTTGTTATGTAATTATTATATATATTCCTTGTGTAGTTAGTTCGTTTATGTATTATTATTATTATTTATTGTTATTGTTATAGGTAATATTCTCACTGTATTGTATACTCGTTTAACCAATGGTGTATTATGTATGTATGTATGGTATGCATATGTATATAGTTTTAAGTATTCATTTATCGATTAGAACACACACACGCACACACACACACGAAACATTACTCACCATCTTCCAATAATATACCTTTATTATTATTATTTCAGTGTATTGTGTGTGTGTGTGTGTGTGTTAGGCCTTTATTTTATTTCTGTGTGTGTGTGTGTGTGTGTGTGTTCGTTCATAGCTCGTGCGGCCAAACCTCACAACTTCTCAAGGTCGAACCCTCCATTATTCTATAGAACTACACAAGGTCGTTTACCATACACACATACATACATACATACATGCATAGGTTACTCATCCACACACATACATACAAACATACATGCATAGGTTACTCATCCACACACATACATACATGGGTTACTCGCATCCACATACACACATCCATACATGTATTGATTACTCATCCACATACATACATACATTCATATATACGTGGGCTAACATACGTGGGCTCATCACATGCATACATACATTTATACATATCTAGGTTTTCATTAGTTTTCATTATTATTTTTTTCTATTTTTTTTTATTTTTTTCTATTTTTTTTTTTTTTTTCTATTTTTTTTATTATTATTATTTTTTTTCATTATTTGTTTTGATGTTCATTTGATTGTAAGGTGTTGTGGTGCTATAATGTGTTTGACTGTACAGTAGACAGAGAGTGACTGCAATGGTAAGTGAAAGTGAGAGGAGGGGGGGGAGGTAGGTAGGCTAAGGGGTGAAGGTGAGAGAGAGAGAGAAAGTGGAGAGGTGAGGGAGAGTGAGAGTAAGATCAGAGTGAAAGTGAACGAAAGAGAGAGAGATAGAAGGAAAATACACATCACACTACGTCAAGATTGCCTTACATATATACATACAAGAGAGAGAGAGAGAGAGAGAGAGAGAGAGAGAGAGAAGAGGATAGGACAGATCAGGAACACGTGTAATGTCTTGTTGTTGTTGTTGTGATAATGTGGACGAGGGCAATACAAGTCAGAAAACATTACTATATTATTATTATTATTATTATTATTACAACTACTACTATTACTATTACAACAACTACTACTACTAGTATTACAACAACTACTACTACTACTATTACAACAACTACTACTACTACTATTACAACAACTACTACTACTACTACTATTACAACAACTACTACTACTATTATAACTACTACTACTACTACTACTATTATAACTACTACTACTACTATTACAACAACTACTACTACTATTACAACAACTACTACTACTACTACTATTACAACAACTACTACTACTACTATTACAACAACTACTACTACTACTATTACAACTACTACTACTACTATTACAACAACTACTACTACTACTACAACTACTACTACTACTACTACTATTACAACAACTACTACTACTACTATTACAACAACTACTACTACTACTATTACAACAACTACTACTACTACTACTATTACAACAACTACTACTACTACTATTACAACAACTACTACTACTACTATTACAACAACTACTACTACTACTATTACAACAACTACTACTACTACTATTACAACAACTACTACTACTACTATTACAACAACTACTACTACTACAACAACTACTACTACTATTACAACAACTACTACTACTACTATTACAACAACTACTACTACTACTACGATTACAACAACTACTACTACTACTACTACGATTACAACAACTACTACTATTACAACAACAACTACTACTACTACTATTACAACAACTACTACTACTACTATTACAACAACTACTACTACTACTATTACAACAACTACTACTACTACTATTACAACTACTACTACTACTACTATTACAACTACTACTACTACTACTATTACAACTACTACTACTACTACTATTACAACTACTACTACTACTACTATTACAACTACTACTACTACTACTATTACAACTACTACTACTACTACTATTACAACAACTACTACTACTACTATTACAACAACTACTACTACTACTATTACAACAACTACTACTACTACTATTACAACAACTACTACTACTACTATTACAACAACTACTATTACAACAACTACTACTACTACTATTACAACAACTACTACTACTACTATTACAACAACAACTACTACTACTATTACAACAACAACTACTACTACTACTACTACTACTACTACTATTACAACAACTACTACTACTACTATTACAACAACTACTACTACTATTACAACTACTACTACTACTACTACTATTACAACAACAACTACTACTACTACTACTACTACTACTATTACAACAACTACTACTACTACTATTACAACAACTACTACTACTACTATTACAACAACTACTACTACTATTACAACTACTACTACTACTATTACAACAACAACTACTACTACTACTACTACTACTACTACTATTACAACAACTACTACTACTACTATTACAACAACTACTACTACTATTACAACTACTACTACTACTACTACTATTACAACAACAACTACTACTACTACTACTACTACTACTACAACTGCTACTATTACTATAACTATACTCTTTCATTCACCTGATTTAAGTAGAGAATAAAATCATTAAAGGGGGTGTGGGAGTAGGGGACAGGCTTGGAGGGGGGGTTGGGGTGTGTGTGGGAATAGGTGGACAGATTTGGAGTAGGTAGAAAGCCTGTCCCCTATTCCCGCACCCTTCTAACCCCACCCTAAGCCTGTCCCCCTATCCCCACACACCCTTTATGCTTATCTCTCATCTTTTACATTTATCATTATTTTTTTTTTTTTTTTTTACCAATGCACTTAATCTCAATCAGTCCTGTCAATCTAATTAATTCCCACACCTTATTTACATGCCTAGGTGTTACTAAGATAAGAGAGAGAGAGAGTGTGTGTGTGTGTGTGTGTGTGTGTGTGCGTGCGTGCGTTCATTATTCTCCACTTTCTACATTATTGATTCTATTTCACTGGAAAGAGAAGAAACACGTACGAGAAATGTTTGTGTTTAAATCATTACCTTTACCCAGAAAAATTACACTTATCATCCCACCCTCAAAAGTATAGAAATCAATCGACTTAACATTGTCCTTACCTTTCTTAATTCTCTTCACTATAGAAATTTAAATACACATTATTTTTTCTTCTTTCTTTTTCACCTCTGCTTTTCCCTCATTTCAAGTTACACTCTATACACACACACACACACACTATATTTCACACTCACACTATATTTCACACTCAATTCTCCCTCCATTCCAAGTTACACTACACACACACACACACACACACACACACACACACACACACACACACACACACACACACACACACACATACATACATATACACACACTACATATACACCTCACTTCGCCCCCCTTACCCCCCCCCCCCCTCTCTGACACCCCCTATGAATGAATGAATGCTATACAACAACAAACAAACAACAACAAACAACAACAACAACAACACAAGGTCGTTCACTCACTCCTTGGCTTCCCATTCACAAGTGTTCATGTGTAAATATTTGATTCTTTGTGTGTGTATGTGTGTGTGTGTGTGTGTGTGTGTGTTCAAGCAGGTGGGGGGAAGATTGTCTCGTATTGTATAAGGTCATATAGTTACGCCTCAGGTCATTATATCTCTCTATCTCTATCTCTCAATTTTATCTACTTTTTTTCTTTTTTTTTCTATCTCTTATTTTCTCTCTGTTTCTCTTATTTAAAATGTATGTCCCTATTTAGAATGACACATAAATGGGGGATAAC
Source organism: Petrolisthes manimaculis (assembly GCA_034508575.1). NCBI lineage: Eukaryota > Metazoa > Arthropoda > Malacostraca > Decapoda > Porcellanidae > Petrolisthes > Petrolisthes manimaculis. Next base: position 49,489 of record JAWZYT010000492.1, on the reverse strand, counting down.
TTTGTGTGTGTGTGTGTGTGTTTTGTGTGATTGAAATAGGTTAAAATACGTGTATGTGATTGAAATAGATAGAATAGGTAAGGTGTTGTGTGTTGTGTTTGTGTGTGTGTGTGTGTGCAGCGTATGGGGTCTCTACCGTATTTTATGACGTGAGGGATGATGACGTAAGCTGTATATGACGTCATGTAGAGTAGAAGAGGAGGAGGAGTAGGGAGAGAAGGAGGAGGAGGAGGAGGAGGAGGAGGAGGAGGGTTAAGAGATCAGGGGTTGACAGTATAGAGTGAGTGAGTGGTGATGGTGGTGATTTCTACCTGTGTGTGTGTGTGTGGCTCCTTGCTCTTTACAGGCTAAATGGGATTGCTGACCTCTCTCTCTCTCTCTCTCTCTCTCTCTCTCTCTCTCTCTCTCTCTCTCTCTCTCTCTCTCTCTCTCTCTGTGTGTGTGTGTGTGTCAGGTTATACAATGGCGTGTGCATGTATGTGTAAGAGTAGTAAATTGTGTGTGTGTGTGTGTGTGTGTGTTTGTAATTCATCCTGTCTCCCTATTCACCACAACACCCCTATCTGTCATTTCATCATAACATCCCACTCCACAACTCACAACTCTGCTATTTTAACCACAAAAACAACACCATCTTTCTATAATATTTCACTCTACTACTACTCCCACTACTACTACTACCACTACTACTACTACCACTACTACTACTGCTACTACTACTATTACTACCACTACTACTACTACTACTACTACTACTATTACTACTACTACTATTACTACTACCACTAATACTACTACATCTTTCTATAAAATTTCACTCGACTACAACATACTGTACACTACTTTATAAATTATCATGCCATTACACACACACACACACACACACACACACTAATGTACATACCTCCCACACCTTGTCATCCCAACATCAAGCACCTGCTACTCCTTCTGCAGACACACACACACACACACACACACACACACACACACACACACACACACAACAGTAGGGTACAAGATATTCCCACTTGACATAGAGTGACGATGGCGGAATACTCCCAAAGTCAGTAAGGAATTATTTACTTCAGCTCAGGTACAAAAATAACACCAGTGGGCAGGGGAAGGGCACATATGAAAAATACAGTAGTGTGTGTGTGTGTGGAGAGAGAGAGAGAGAGAGAGAGAGAGAGAGAGAGAGAGAGAGAGAGAGAGAGAGAGGATGTGTGTGTATGGAGAGAGAGAGAGAGAGAGAGAGATAGAGGGAATGTGTGTGTAGAGAGAGAGACGGACTGACACTGTGTGTGTGTGGAGAGAGAGAGGGGGGATGTGTTTGGAGAGAGAGAGAGAGAGAGAGAGAGAAAAATGGACTGACTGACTGACTGTGTGTGTGTGTGGAAGGAGAGAGAGAGAATGTGAGTGAGGTGTTTGTGTGTGTTGCAACTTAATAATAATGGTGGGGATGGAGAGGAGGGTGGTGGAGAGAGTGTGGTAGTGGTGGAGGTTGGTGGAGTGTGTGTGGTAGTGGTGGAGTGTGTGTGGTAGTGGTGGAGAGTGTGTGGTGGTGGTGGAGAGTGTGTGGTGGTGGTGGAGAGTGTGTGGTAGTGGTGGAGAGTGTGTGGTGGTGGTGGAGTGTGTGTGGTAGTGGTGGAGAGTGTGTGGTGGTGGTGGAGCAGGGTGTGGGTGTGGTGGTGGTGGTGGTCACGCCTCGCCGAGCCTTTAATAACGGAGTGGGTGGGGTGGGTGGGTGGGTGGAGTGGGTTGTCTGGGTGGGTGGGGTGGGTTAGAGAAGAGAGGAGTGGCTAGTCGACTGGCTGGGTGGGTGGAGTGGGGTGGGTTAAAGGAGACAGGGGGAGTGGTTGGGGGGTTGGAGGAGAGGAGTGGTTGGGTGGAGTGGGTAGGGTAGAGAGGAGTGGGTGGGAGAGAGAGGTTGTGTTAGAATGTGTGTGTGTGTGTGAGTGGTGGTTTGTCTGTGTGTGTGTGTGTGTGTGTGAGTGGTGGTGTGTGTGTGTGTGTGTGAGTGGTGGTTTGTCTGTATGTGTGTGAGTGGTGTTTTGTCTGTGTGTGTGAGTGGTGTTTTGTCTGTATGTGTGAGTGGTGGTTTGTCTGTATGTGAGTGGTGGTTTGTCTGTATGTGTGTGTGGAGTTTGTATGTGTGTGAGTGGTGGTGTGTGTGTGTGTGTGAGTGGTGGGTTGTCTATATGTGTGTGTGTGTGTGTGTGTGTATTCACTGGTATTCCTGGTATAGTTGTCTTATGATAAGGCTATTTAATATCTAATCTGTAGTCCTTTATCACTCGCTTAACACAACACACACACACACATACACACACATACAGACAGATATATGCACACGCTATATATACCTTCTGACACACACACACACACACACACACACATAATATTAACTCATACATATACAGAAAATTATATATACACACTATATATGTATAACCTCTCTCTCTCTCTCACACACACACAATATTAACTCATACATATGTAGATAATTATATGTATAACAATATGTATAACTTCTGACACACACACACACACACACAGTTCACATCACCTCACCTCTCTCACACACACACCCCAGCTGTCACCCCCACCCCCCCACCTCCAACATCCTACCTCACACTTTCTCTCCACTCTCTCCACCTGTTTCCTAATCATACTCTCTCTTTCTCTCTCTCTCTCTCTCTCTCTCTCTCTCTCTCTCTCTTTCTCTATCTCTCTTTCTCGTATATTAATCACTAAGATCGGGTCAAAAGGCGTTATATAGTACACACAAACACACACACACACACAGACACACACACACGCACACACACACACACATATCTTTCCCATGCACGATCTTCACAAGGGAGTAAATAATATGAATGTGAGATTCTATTAACTATAAATTATATGTCTCCTGATTCCTCCTATCTGTGCCACAAAACAAAACACACTCATTTGTAACTTACTCTTAGGGGATCAGTCTGTTTCGTGGCATAGTTTGGAGGATTCACAGACCTTCCAATTTATATTATATAGAATTATAAATCACGTGATACCCTCCTCTTACAGTGTGTGTGTGTGTGTTTGTTTGATAAAAAAAAGGCGTGCAAGTGTGTGTGTGTTAGATAAAAAAAAAAGGCGTGGAAGTGTGTGTGTGTGTGTTAGATAAAAGGGCGTGGAAGTGTGTGTGTGTTAGATGAAAATGACGTGCAAGTGTGTGTGTGTTAGATGAAAATGACATGCAAGTGTGAGAGAGAGAGAGAGAGAGAGAGAGAGAGGTAGGTAGCATCTCTGGCTGGCTAGCGATGAAGTTGACTATGTTTAGCTCACCCTCCATCACTACCACCACCACCACTACTACTACTACTACCATCACCACAACCACTACAACTACCACCTTCCTCATGTCACCAACCAGCCAACCAACCACTCCACCTCCACCACCTCCACTGCCTCTTCCACCTTTTCCTTTTCCACTCTCCCTCACTCTCCAACCAACCAACCACCCACTCCACTTCCTCCACCTCTTTCACTGCCTCCTCCACCTCTTTCACTGCCTCCTCCACCTCTTTCACTGCCTCCTCCACCTCTTCCACTGCCTCCTCCACCTCTTCCACTGCCTCCTCCACCTCTTCCACTGCCTCCACCTCTTCCACTGCCTCCTCCACCTCTTCCACTGCCTCCTCCACCTCTTCCACTGCCTCCTCCACCTCCTCCACCACCACATCCACCTTTTCCACACTCCATCTCTTTCTTTTCATCCTCTTCTTCCTCATTCACAGATCTCTTTACTAAACAGACATAGACATAGAAAGTATAGATAAATAGACAGAGGAATAATAAGATAGATAGATAAAATAGACAGATATAAACAGAGCAATAGAAAGCATATAATCATAAGCTAAAGACAAACACACACACACACAGACAGAAAGAAAGCAAACAAGCAGACAGACTTACACAGAGAGCAGTAAAATAAACACAGGAAAACAGAAAGCAGTTACAGACATAAACAGACAGTAAAAGCAAGCAACCACAGAAAGACAGACTTACAGAGAGACCAGTACAATATAAACAGACAGACAGACAGACAGAAAACAAATATATAAAACATAGGTGTAAAGACTAAAGTGACATACACACATATATTATTATACAGTATAGGCCTATAGCTAGTCAGAAAGACCTTGCATCATAACACTAGATATTGAAGGTGAAAAGGTACACACACACACACACACACACACACACACACACACACACACAGCAACCCACAAAACCTCTCTCTCTCACACACACACACAGCAACCCACAAAACCTCTCTCTCTCTCACACACACACACACAGCAACCCACAAAACCTCTCTCTCTCACACACACACAAACAGCAACCCACAAAACCTCTCTCTCTCACACACACACAGCAACCCACAAAACCTCTCTCTCTCACACACACAGCAACCCACAAAACCTCTCTCTCTCACACACACCTCTTCCTACATCAACACCCAAGACGGACCTATGCCCCCCCCCTCTCTCTCTCTCTCACACACACACATACACACACATACACACACACGTACCAAACTCTACTATCAAGTGCCATGAAGTGACCTCTACATCCCCTGTTTTAGCACCCATCTCGTCAAATGGTGATAGTAGACTGTCGTGTGTAGGGTATTGTCATCACTCCGTCGACAGGTGTATGGAACATTGGTGGTGTGAAGTGAAGGATGTCCTGAGGGTCGTCGCTTTTCTGATGCAGATTAACTACTGGGTTTGAATATCGTGCGTAGGGGAACTTTTTTAGAGGATATGTCGTGAATGGGGTGGGATGGTTTGTTGGAATGGGTCGTGAATGGGGTGGGATGGTTTGTTGCTTGGGTTGGAATGGGGTGGGATGGTTTGTTGGAATGGGTCGTGAATGGGGTGGGATGGTTTGTTGGAATGGGGTGGGATGGTTTGTTGCTTGGGGTGGGATGGTTTGTTGCTTGGGTTAGGATGGGGTTTCTTCGTCACTTTGTATTGTTTGCTGTTAGTCGAAGTATGAAATTAAGTTTATTTCTTGGATTAATACTACTACTACCATTACTGTTACTACTACTACAACAAGTACTACAACTATAACTATTACAACAACAACTACTACTACTACTAATACTAATAATAATAATAATAATAAGCATCATGTAATTTTAACCCTTCTGTGTGTGTGTGTGGTCACCTTCCTTGCCTTTCCTACTGTTATATCATGCATCGTCATCGTTAGTGTGTTGTTGTTGTTGTTAGTAGTAAATGTTCACGTGACAATTTATATTATAGTTTTAATTCTCTTTTCTTCCTTTACTCTCTTATTTTCATCCTCGTCGTTTTCTCCTCTTTCTCCTTCCATTTTCTCCTGTCCATCTCTCTTTTCTTCTTTTATTTCCCTCCTCCTTTCGTCTCCTCACTATTTCTCCTGTCCCTCCACTTGCTACTACTACTACTACTACTATTACTACTACTACTACTACTTCTACTTCTTTCACTTATTCCTCCACCTCCTCTTCCACCATGAGTCAGCTTAGGTGTGGAGTGAGGCAAGGTGCGGCCAATTCCACCTCTCTCTCTCTCTCTCTCTCTCTCTCTTTCTCTCTCACACACACACACATATTGTAAATAGTTTGTCTCAAGTTATCATACATCATTCAAACATTCATATCATTTGTAAATTTTTATATATATTAATAAAAACTTAGAATCATTGTACCCAAGAATATATTATTATTATTATTATTATTATTATTATATTGTTGGTAAATTTTGGGGCTTCTGAATCCTCCTAACTATGCCACGAAACAAACAACCTCCTTCCATATAGATGTGTGTGTGTGTGTGTGTGTGTTTCGTGGCAATATTTGAAGAACTCATTTATCTCCAATTTTCTGACATCACAAACAGGGTCCACTTAAAATCGTGTATGAAAATTGGAGGCTTCTGATTCCTCCTGACTATGCCACGAAACAAACAACCTCCTTCCATATAGGTGTGTGTGTGTGTGTGTGTGTGTTTCGTGGCAATATTTGAAGGACTCGTTTGTCTTCAATTTCCCCTAATGAGATGTTTTGTAAATATTGAGGAAAAGAGGAGGGTGGGAAGGGTGGGGGGGGGGGGTTGGGGGTTGAGGGGCGGACAGATGCAGAGGCGGGACACGTGTGATGGGGGGTGGGGAGGAGGGTGTGGTGGGATCGAAGGTATGGGGGGAGAGGTGGTAAAGAGAGAGAGAGAGAGAAAGGGAAGAAATTGGTGTGTGTGTGTGTGAGAGTGAGAGAGGTAGAGGAAGAATGTAAGAAGGGGTGTGTGTGTGTGTAAGAGAGGAAGAAGGGACATAAAGTGTGTGTGTGAGAGAGAGGAGGGGGAAAGAAATTGTGTGTGTGTGTGTGTGTGTAAGAGAGGAGGAAGAATGTGAGAAGGGGAGTGTGTGGGAAAGAAAGGAAGAGGGGACAGAACGTGTGTGTGTGTGAGAGAGGGAGATGGGGGAGAAAGAGAAGAGAAAGGGGAACCAGTGAAAAGGAAAAGAGGGGAAGGAAGGGAAGGGAAGAACAAGGGGAAAGAAAGAAGGGAAGGGAGGGAGAAGGGAAGGGAAGGAGATGTGAGCGAGGGGAAGGGAAGAGCGAGGGGAAAGAAAGAAGGGAAGGGAGGGGAGATGTGAGCGAGGGGAAGGCCATATGGAGAGAGAGAGGGGAGAATGGAGGAGGGTTGGGAATCAAAGGGAATAGGCAAGTATGAGAGAGAGAGAGAGAGAGAGACAGGCCTTTTTCATTCTACATACTTTTGATAATCTCTTTCTCTCTCTCTCTCGTGGTAACTTCAACGCGTGTTTGGCTGGCGAGACCTTGGTTGCCAAAGTGAGGGGGGGGGTGAGGGAGGGTAGGGTGAGAGTCAGGGGGGGTGAGGGAGGGTAGGGTGAGAGTGAGTGAATCATGGAGGGTAGGGTGAGAGAGTGAGTCAGGGAGAGTAGGATGAGAGTAAGTGAGGGAGGGTAGGGTAAGGGAGTAGGTGAGGGAGGGTAGGGTAAGGGAGTAGGTGAGGGAGGGAGGGTTGAAGGGTGAACAGAGGAGAGAGCGTAGTATCCCCCCCCCCCATCCTTCAATTCCCCTCCTCCATCTCTCCCTCCTCTCTTCCCTCCGTCTCTCCCTCCTCTCTCCCCTTCCTCCTTCTCTCCCTCCTCTCTCCCCTTCCTCCTCCTCTCTCTCCTCTCTTCCCTTCCTTTCCTCCTTCTCTCTCCTCTCTTAACATTATGTCTGTTTATCTATCTATCTATCTATGAGCGTGTCTGCGAAGCTTGCCTGTGTGTGTGTCTGAGAAGCTTGCCTCTGTGTGTGTGTGTGCGAAGCTTGCCTGTGTGTGTCTGCGAAGCTTGCCTGTGTGTGTCTGCGAAGCTTGCCTGTGTGTGTGTCTGCGAAGCTTGCCTGTGTGTGTTTGAGAAGCTTGTGTGTGTGTGCGAAGCTTGCCTGTGTGTGTGTGTGTCTGCGAAGCTTGCCTGTGTGTGTGTGTGTCTGCGAAGCTTGCCTGTGTGTGTGTGAGAAAGAGAAGGGACTGGGAGCATGGCATTTCCTGCTGTGGACCGTGTGTGTGTGTGTATAAGAGTATATGTTAGTAATCGAGTGTATGTTTGTGTGTATATACATATGTGCGTGCGCGCGAGAGTCCCAGACGTGTTCCGTTCCGTTCCACTTGTTTCCCCGAGGCTCAGAAGATCGATTTTTTTTATTATTTTTTTTTCCAAGGGACTTAAACGTAGAGAATCAAAAGCCAGGAAGGACCACCATTCTTATAGTATTAATAATAAACAATAATATGTAAGTTTAGACCACGAGTAAGGTTAGGTGTGTGTGTGTGTTGTATTACTGAGAGAAAGAGTGTGAGAGATCGAAAACTATATGTAACTTTAGGCCGCGAGAAATTGTATGTGTGTGTTGTATTACTGAGAGAGAGATAATAAACTATATATATGTAACTTTAGGCCACGAGTAATGTTATGTATGTGTGTGTGTGTTGTTATACTGAGAGAGAGAGAGAGAGAGAGAGAGAGAGAGAGAGAGAGAGAGAGAGAGAGAGAGAGAGAGAGAGACGGGAGCCAACCCTGTCCATCTGACTCTTATCATGTTTGGAATCGGTGGAATATACCAAATTTATCGTCGGACTGACCACACCACCACCACCACCACCAAGGCAACGACAGGGGTGTATAGAGGTGAGGCAAGGGTTAGGAGGTGTATAAAGGTGAGGAGGAAGGCTATAGAGGTGAGGGAAGAGGTGAGGAGGTGTAGGAAGAGGTGAGGGAAGGGTGGAGTAAGGGTTAGGTGGTGTACAGAGGTGAGGGAAGGGTTAGTAGGGGTAGGGAGAGGTGAGGAGGTGTGGAGGGATAGGAGGTGGAGGGAGAGGTGTGGAGGGATAGGAGGAGGAAGGGTAAGGAGGTGTAGGGAGAGGAGGTGTGGAGGGATAGGAGGTGGAGGAGTCTGGTGAAGTGAAGGAATTGAGGAGGGGAGTGGAGAGGCGGAGGAGGGATTTTGAGAGCTGTGTGTGTGAGGGAGTAGGGTGGTGGGGGAGGGGGGGTAACTTCCAGGTGCGGGAGCCCAGCTGACCCTGGTGTAACCCCGCCCCTAACACCCCCCAACCCACCCCACCTTTTCTCTCCCTCCCTGTTCCTTGTACCTCCTTCCTGTCCCCCCCCCACTCTCTCTCTCTCTCTCTCTCTCTCTCTCTCTCTCTCTCTCTCTCTCTCTCTCTCTCTCTCTCTCTCTCTCTCTCTCTCTCTCAAACACATACATACATCATCAAACTAACACATACACACATGCAATATCAAACGCACACATACACCACACACAATATCAAACGCAGACACACATACACCACACATAAAATATCAAACACATACATACATCTTCAAACACATACACACATACACAATCTTTAGTATCAACCCAAACATTCCTCCTGTAAATTACCAATAAACACAAAATAAAATATACAACATTTCGAACACACACACACACACACACACACACACACACACACACACACACACACACAGGTTGGGGAACAGTGATATCTTTTAGAACTCAGGTATTGCTTTATTGATAAGAGATTATGACGTCCACTTAATTTGCATAGGATTGTTCATAATAATAATAATAATAATCACAATAGACCCAATAATAATAATAATAATAATAATAATCACATTAGACCCAATAATAACAATAATAATAATAATAATAATCACATTAGACCCAATAATAATAATAATAATCACATTAGACCCAATAATAATAATAATAATAATAATAATCACAATAGACCCAATAATAATAATAATAATCACATTAGACCCAATAATAATAATAATCACAATAGACCCAATAATAATAATAATAATAATCACATTAGACCCAATAATAATAATAATAATAATAATAATAATAATAATAATAATAATAATCACATTAGACCCAATAATAATAATAATAATAATCACATTAGACCCAATAATAATCATCATCATCACATTATTCCTTGTATTATCTCGACTATAGTAATGATGAAGAATTATGAGCCTTATTGTAACTGTTATATAATATTATTATTTCTTTTGTTATCGTTGTTTGTGTTTTGTTTTGGTTAGTCTGAGCGAAGTGTTGAGACTCCTCCCTATATGTGGCCTCTCTCTCTCTCTCTCTCTCTCTCTCTCTCTCTCAGTTCTCTTATTCCATCCCTCAAATTTTCTCTTCCCTCCATCCTTCCTCTCTCTCCCCTCTTCTATTCTTCCCTACAATCGTCCTCTCTTTCCTTCCTTTCCACTTGTTTTCGTTTCCCTTACATCTTTCCCTACATTCGTTCTCCCCTCCCCTCTCCTCCCCTCAGTCGCCCCACCCTCCCCTCTCCTCCCCTCAGTCGCCCCACCCTCCCTCTTTACTTGATGATCTCCCTCTCTCCCCTCCCTCCCTCCTTTCCCCGTCTTCTCCCCTCTTTCCTTTCTGTGGTTCCTCCCTCTCTCTCTCCCCTCATTGAAGGTTCTCCCCTCTTTGGCCTCTTTCCTTCCCTCACTCACTCACTCAGTTCCCCTCCCCTTGATCTTTCTCCCTCGTTCCATCACAAGGCTCTCTCTCTCTCTCTCTCTCTCTCTCTCTACTGGGACAAAAAATGGTACAGTCGAGGGCAAAAATTCTCACGTGTCGAAGTGACAGCTGCTGGAGAGAGAGAGAGAGAGAGAGAGAGAGAGAGAGAGAGAGAGAGAGAGAGACAGACCTTCCTCTTCCTGTTCCACTCACAACCAGTACCAAGCAAGAAATATCAGACTACCCCCCCACCCCAAACCCCCCTCCCAAACCCCCCCCCTCGTATGGAAAGTGCTTGCTTACCCTTCTGATATGTATAAATATGTATTGTTTAATTTATTCTTGGTGAAGATGCACCGAGTCCCTTCTAAGATACACATTTTGCATATATACATTCCACTTGTTTATAATTATATTGCAAGTAATCATCACTTACAGTAGTTTTGTAAAGGTGTATTTTATTGGATTATATTACATTTACTGAAAACAAAAATGTAGGAACAGATAGATTTCGGCCGTGTTAAACAATTGGAGTGTTGTGTGTTGTGGACGTATTGTATATAAATTATAACTATTGATTTCTACAAATTATGTCACGAAACAGCTCCACAGGTGAATTTGTAATATGGTACATCAGAAGGAATCAGTCTCCTCCATAATATCATGCCTCTTCCTATTATCAGTATAGGCTTGTATTATGTGTGTGTGTGTAGTCGTATTCTTAGTGGTGGAGAGAGAAGAATGTGTATGTGTGTGTGTGTGTGTGTAGTCGTATTCTTAGTGGTGGAGAGAGAAGAATGTGTCCGTGTGTGTAGTCGTATTCTTAGTGGTGGAGAGAGAGTGTGTGTGTGTGTAGATATAGTCTTTGTGGAGCAGTGAGTAGTGTGTGGAGATGTATACTTTATGGAGTAGTTGTGTGTGTGTGTGTGTGTGTGTGTCAGAGAGAGGGAGCAGTGGATCTCACCCGACCCGAGCAAGTGGCCAGGTGTAACTGCAACCTACCAACCCGAGGCAGCAGCAGATAGATAGGTTCAGCTGATGTGTGTGTATGTGAGTGAGTCATGACCTCTAGTCGTAGTAGAAGTGTTTTCGGATTCCCTCTCCCCACCCACCCCTTCCCTCCATCCCTCCCTCCGTGTGCACGCATCCGAACAAATGTCCATCCGTCGCTAGTGGTGGTAGAAATAGAGGGTAGGGCCAGGGAGCCAGTTGGTCCACAGACAGCTGCGAGGGAAGAGAGAGAGAGAGGTACAGTCTCGACGTAGTGGTGGTGGTGGCCTCGCTGCTCCTCCTCCTCCTCCTCCGGCCCCAACCCCACAAATACCAGAGTTGGGGGGCCACGCCATTCTCGTCCCTGGGTCCTCCTGCTGTAGCGACCACATCCCCACGCCCTCACCTCGATGAAGCAAGTCTGGGGCTCCGAGGCGGCGCACGGCACACTCGATTCTATGTACGACGCGATAGAATTTACAACTGTCCACCCCGAGTATCTAGCGACTAACATATGACAGGAACAGCAGGGGACTTGGGTCCGTATGTGCTCTGTACTGAAGGTTGGGTTTTGCTCAACACACACCACTCTCCACGGCCAGTCACCGTTGGTTCTCCCTCTCTTTCCCCTCCTGTCCCCCCCCCTCCCCTCCCCTCCCCTCCCCTCCCCTTGACTACTACTCCCTTCTACCACTCCACCACCCAGACTCCACTCCAATATCACCCCAACGCTGCTAGCATATAGGTGTCTAAATTGTATGATGTGGGTTGTGTTCCCCTAGGCGCCAGGCAGCGGCGCAGGGAGGAGGGATTTTCACCTCTACGTACCCAGAGCGCAAGAGCCAAAATGGTGCAACTAGACGCAGGCGCAGAGCCATTCTACCTCTTGGTCGAACAATAAGTTAGCCAATGGGACGGGAGTTCAGCCCTCACGCGCGGGTGACTCACAGACCAAATTGGAATAACGGCGTTGGTTGGTTGCTACGTGGGTCGGACAAAACACCAGCCAGACACACCAATCTCACCACTACGGAGGGCTGCCATAGGGTCCAAGTTTGAGGGTAGCGGACGTGCGGGGGCGCCACAAGCCGAGTCTAGCAAACAGAGCTGCGAGGAAAACAAGAAAACACGCCTCGCCGAAATATGGACGAATCAAAACAAAGAAATTAAAGACAACTAACTCACTAATCCGACATATAGACTAGTTGAATGCTTTATATATTCTCTCTCTCTCTCTCTCTCTCTCTCTCTCTCTCTCTCTCTCTCTTGTTTGGGGTTTCTCTATCTTTACTGAAACTAATTCTCTACACAGTTTTTCTTTCAGTATACAACACTCACTCTCTCTCTCTCTCTCTCAGGAGGTACACAGTTATTCTCTCAGTTTACAATTTCTCTCTCTCTCTCTCTCTCTCTCTGGTTAGTGAGAATGTATGGTGTGGGTGTCTCATTTGGGCCACGTGTTTTACTTTGGTTTACTGTCCCACCCACACCTCTCTCTTGCTATCTATCAATCACCCTCCCTCGTCACATCACAGAGGGGGAGTCTTCTCTTGATAATCCTCAAATCTGTCAACTCAGATAATTATAGTCCTGAGGCCGTATATATTATTCCTTATAGTACAGCGAAAACACACCCAAACATTCATACATACACACCAACCCACCCACCCACACAAACATGCACATAAACATCAACACACCAAACCACACACACACACCACCACACCCAACCACACACACACACCACCATACCCAACCACACACACACACCACCATACCCAACCACACACACACACACCACCACACCCAACCACACACACACACACCACCACACCCAACCACACACACACACACCTTTGCACCCACCCTACACACACACACACACACACACACATGACATCCCCCCACCTCACACATAACCACCACCCCCACCACACACACACACACACGCACGCGCACACACACACACACACACAGCCGGAACAGGAAAGTTCATATCTACCGTATACTTTATTTATTTATATTTTAGTTGCCTTATAATTTTTCTCTTGACTATAGGATTTTTTAGATCCCCCCCCCCCCTCATATAAGGCAGGATTTATATATGCTTTCTGTATGATGGTAAGGAGTCAGTATCTAAAATTTGAGAGAGAGAGAGAGAGAGAGAGAGAGAGAGAGAGAGAGAGAGAGAGAGAGGAAGGAGCGTGTGTGTGTATGTATAAGGACCCTGTGTTGTAGTCGGATAATTGGGGGTAAATGAGTCCTTCAAATATTGCCCTGAAACACACACACACACACACACCTATAGGGAAAGAGAGCTTGTTTGTTTCGTGGCATGGTCAGGAGTAATCGGAAGCCTCCCCAAATTTTCATACACGATTTGTACAGGGTCCTTAAAAAAAAAAAAATATCCATCCCCATAATTAATTAAAGATATTTATTATGTGATCACAAAAGTCGAAGAGCTCACATGAAACTTAACCTTTTCCCGCCTAGTTTTTCGCGCCAAATCGGAATCTCGCGGGAAGTAGCGGATTTAAAAGTTTTGCAAGGTGGTGGTAGTTGTGCATGCGGGCGTGTGTGTGTGTGTGTGTTGAGAGTGAGGGGAGGGGAGGGGGGATGAGGAGGCCAACAGGTGGTAAAGGAGGAGTGTGTGTGTGAGGAGGAGGAGCAGCAGGAGTAAGAGGAGGAGGAGGAGGCATGTGCGGTCATTGTGTTGTTGGTACTGCTGTTAGTGCTGCTTCTTCCCTCTTCTTGCCTGCCACGTTCCCTCTCTCTCTCTCTCTCTCTCTCTCTCTCTCTCTCTCTTGTGTGTGTGTGTGTGTCTGTCCTCTCTCTTGTGTGTGTGTGTCTGTCCTCTCTCTTGTGTGTGTGTGTCCGTCCTCTCTCTTGTGTGTGTATTGTGTGGATGATGGTGTGTGTGAGAGAGAGGGAGAGTGAAAAAAAGTATGGATGTTTGTGTGTGTTGTCGCACCTGTTGTTACGTCATGGCCAGAGAGGGAGAGAGAGAATATGGAACAAGAGTCAAAATAAATATCAAGTTACATAATATATATACACAACACACCAGAAATATTATACAGGCTAAAATGAATAAGAAAATAAACGGAAGGACAAGCGAAAGAGGGCTAAGAAATTTGGAAAAGGGCAATAGAGATAAACTTAATAGGAATAAATTAATTTTGTATAATTGGCTGTAGAAACTGAAATTGAGGTCTTGAATTAATAAAAGTTGAGTGGGTCTAGAATCCTCCTATGAAATATTGTATTAAAAAAATAAAATAAGTGGTATGTATTATTAGTGTAAGTATTCGTGTGTGTGTGTGTGTGGAGAACCATACATGTACCGGTAATTAATTAATATATATTATAGAGTATACTTCAGGAGAGAGAGAGAGAGAGAGAGAGAGAGAGGAGAGAGAGAGAGAGAGAGAGAGAGAGAGAAAATAGAAGCTGTGGTGGGAATACTAGTCGGAGTCGAAATTTTGGATAGTAGTAGTAGTAGTAGTGGTAGTGGTGGTGGTAGTAGTGGTGGTGGAGCTCTTACACAAGGCGAACTACTACTACCACCACCACACCACCATCCACAAGGGCCAAACTCCCTCTACCCAACACACAACTCTGACCCTTACAGTCCCCAGTCACCCATCCGGCTCTGGCACGGATCCAAATGAACGATTTTGAGGACCCGTAATTTATTGTTAGTTACACATTAATGTCCCTGGCCCAAAAACAACGGAGGTGATTTTCGTTGATGTAATATTATCTACTATACTACTGTACTTTAGAGAGAGAGAGAGAGAGAGAGAGAGAGAGAGAGAGAGAGAGAGAGAGAGAGAGAGAGAGAGAGAGAGGTGGAATGGAGGTAATGTTGAGAGAGTCAGAGGTGTACTGGAGGTAGAGAGAGAGAGAGAGGTGTACTGGAGGTAGAGAGAGAGAGAGAGTAGTGGAATTAGTGTTGGCAGAGAGAGGTGTAGTGTTGGTGGTGTTGGCAGAGAGAGAGAGGTGTATTGGAAGTAGTGTTGGCAGAGAGAGAGGTGTAGTGTTGGTAGTAGTGTTGGCAGAGAGAGAGAGAGAGGTGTAGTGTTGGTGGTGGTGGTGAGAGTGAGTTGGCTGGTAGGAGAGAGAGAGGTAGTGTTGGAAGTAGTGTTGGCAGAGAGTGAGGTGTAGTGTTGGTGGTGTTGGCAGAGAGAGAGTGAGGTGTAGTGTTGGTGGTGGTGGTGAGAGTGAGTGAGTTGGCTGGTAGGAGAGAGAGAGAGGGGGACGGACTGACTGGGAGGGTTGGTTGGTAGGTAGGTAGGTTGGTTGGTAGGTGGCTCTGAGTTCGACGCATGCGCCATCCGTCATCTACAAAACACTACTATTTACATCGTCGCCATGGTAATGCCTCTCTCACTTGGACAACATTGCTCAAGGTTTATCGACTCTCCCTGGCTGCTAGTGCCCTCAAATAGTAATAGTAGTATTATGTATGTCAAAAACCAACCTACCAACCAACCAACCAACCAACCATTTTGGATTTGAAGTTTTTTTTAAAGTAGATGATGGGAAATGGTAGACGTGTTGGTTGGTTGTGGAGTGGTTAGGCCCAAACCTCCTCCCCCCCTTAATTTTCTTTTTATGAGCCCCCCCTGCCCCCTACCCTCCCTCCCCTCCCCCCCACTCCCTTCCCTCTGCCTACCCGAATTGATCCCATTTTCTGTGGCTCGGCGCCTGGGGGGCGG
Organism: Petrolisthes manimaculis; assembly: GCA_034508575.1. NCBI lineage: Eukaryota > Metazoa > Arthropoda > Malacostraca > Decapoda > Porcellanidae > Petrolisthes > Petrolisthes manimaculis. The sequence continues at coordinate 33,673 of JAWZYT010000492.1, read as the reverse complement.
CATCCCCTGCGAAGACTGGTGTGTATGTGTGTGTGTGTGTGTGTAGTCGTTAGTGATGTGTGTGTGTGTGTGTAGTCGTTAGTGATGTGTGTGTGTGTGTGTAGTCAGTGTTGTGTGTGTGTGTGTAGTCGTTATTGTTGTGTGTGTGTGTGGTAGTTATTGTTGTGTGTGTGTAGTAGTAGTTATTGTTGTGTGTGTGTGTGGTAGTTATTGTGTGTGTGTGTTAGTTCCCACATTGTGTCATCGGGTTTACTGGCAAAACCAAAATAGGCCGATCGATGGGGTTTGTCAATATTAATCGTCAGTAGTCAGTCAACCCAAATAAATAGTCTCAACACACATTGTAATAAACTCTTAAACACCAATGATGGAGAGAGATTAAGTCAGAGAGAGAGAGAGAGAGAGAGAGAGAGAGAGAGACCCAAAAAATTCAGAGAGAGAGAGATACACCCAAAAAATTCTTAAGAAAAATTGTGAGTGTGACTAGACGAAGTAGGAGTAGGAAGAGTGAGTGAGTGAGTTGGAAGAGTGAGTGAGTGAGTGGGGAAAGAGTATAAGAGTGAGGGGAGTGAGTGGGAGTAGAGTAGAGAAGAGGGAAGAGTCAGAATGGAGCACTATACGTTTTTTGCCTCCTCACTACTCTTTTCCTTCTAACACACACACACACACGCACGAGAGAGAGAGAGAGAGAGAGAGAGAGAGAGAGAGAGAGAGAGAGAGAGAGAGAGAATGTGTGAATATGTGAATGTGTGTGTGTGTGCGTGTGTGTACTGAAAATTGCACATCTGTAATCATCAAAAACAACATTGTTTACATTTCACCTCCTCACCTCACCTCATCTCACCTCACCTCACCTCACCTCACCTCTGATAATCCAATAACCACATTCAACACCATTCCAACCCCACCACACCCCACCACACCCCACACCTTCACAACCACACCCACCACCCACAAACGAACCACATCCAACCACACACCCACCCACCCACCCTCAATTTCCCACACTCCTTCCCTCCCAAATACAATATACCTGCCCATGTAAATGCAGGTATATTTACCATCTAATAGGACACCATTTAGATAGTAGTAGTGATAGTAGTGGTGGTGGTAATAGTAGTGGTAGTGATGGTAGTATAGTAGTAGTAGGATAGTGGTGATATTAGTAGTGGTGGTGGTGGTGGTAGTAGTAGTAGTAATAATATTAGGAAGTGATAGTAGTAGCGTGCTAGTAGTAGTAGTAGTAGTAGTAGGATAGTGATAGTAGTAGTAGTAATATTAGGATAGTGATGGTGGTAGCGTGTGGGTTCGTAGCTCGTGTCACGAAGGGTTAAACCTCGTGTTGGTGTTGATGTTGGTGGGTGAGAGGTGTTTGTGGGTGAGAGGTGGTGTTGGTGTTGGTGGGTGAGAGGTGGTGTTGGTGTTTGGGTGAGAGGTGGTGTTTGTGTTGGTTGGTGAGAGGTGTTTGTGTTTGTGGGTGAGAGGTGGTGTTGGTGTTTGATGGTGAGAGGTGGTGTTTGTGTTAGTGTTGGTTGATATGGGGTACAGAGTGATACAGGAATGGGGCAGAGTGGTACAAGAATGGGACAGAATGAGGGAGGATTAAGCAGGAATGAGGACAGAGCTGAAGTAGGAATGGGGGTAAGAGTAAGACAAGGGTGGGGGCAAAATGAAACAGGAATGAGGATAGAGTAGGAATGGGTGAGATTATAAGTTGAGTGAAGGAAGGAGTAGCTAGCTAGGGCAAGAGTGCATGAGTGAGCCACAAGAACTGTACCCAAAACAAGGCATGCTCTGTTCTAGACCAAACCCTCCATGGTGTAAAGTCGATTGTGTGGCGTGGTGTGCATGTCTCTCTCTCTCTCTCACTCTACACACACACACACACACACACACACACACACACACACACACACACACACACACCGATATCCTGCCGCAGTCTACGCAACTTTGCCGCAGCTAGCCACTGAACGATATCACCTAATGCTGGTTATACTGATAGTCCCCACAAGTGTTTCTTTTCTTTATACAACAACATTGTCTCAAGCCAGTGATAAGAAACTAATATACCCCAGTGTCCTCAATGTTGTTGAAGCTATATCGATATCCTGTCGCAGTCCCCACGACCTTGTAGCAACACCCGTCGATACTCTGCCGCAGTCCACACACACACACACACACACACACACACAACCCATGCCGCAGATCTAGTTAGAAAAATACCCTCACTTAGTTGGAACTTTGCTACAGCTCTGATAAACACACACACACACACACCCACACACACACACACACACACAACCCATGCCGCAGATCTAGTTAGAAAAATACCCTCACTTAGTTGGAACTTTGCTACAGCTCTGATAAACACACACACACACACACACACACACACACACACACACAACCCATGCCGCAGATCTAGTTAGAAAAATACCCTCACTTAGTTTGAACTTTTGCTACAGCTCTGATAAAGATGGTCTGTAGGCAAGAATATTCATCCATGGTGTTGACTATATGTGATGGATGGTGTGTTGGTACGGGTACGATGACTCCATAGACATAATTACACAGCCATCGTATCACTATATAACTAAAAGACATTATTTTTGCCAGTGTTCTGTTGCTTTTGTGAAAAATAATAAACATAAGGTATGCTTATTCATATTGTTAATTTTGTATAATGAATGCGTTTATATGATGATTATAAATCTTTTGTTATTGTATTGTACTTCACGTGGGATTTGGTAGAGCAGTATTGATTATTGTTAAGTTTGTATAATTGTGGCAAATAGTATCTTTTTGGGTTTAGAGTTTTGGACAGACGAGGGTGAATAAGAGGCATTGAAGTCTACGGTATTTGCCCGTGGTGTTTCACTAACCCTGCACACACACACACACACACACTCTCTCTCTCTCTCTCTCTCTCTCTCTCTCTCTCTCTCTCTTTACTTCACTGCGCATCAGGCCCGCGCACCTCCCTCCACCTCCTCCTCCCTCCTCTCCACCACCTATAATTCATTCGTCCTTCCTCTCTCCCTCCCTCCACTCTCTTGCTCTACCTCCTCCAGTCCTCCTCTTCTTCTCCCTCCTGTCTCCTTCTCTCTCTCTCTCTCTCTCTCTCTCTCTCTCTCTCTCTCTCCACTTTATCAATTCTTGTTTTTGTGTTCTCTCTCTTTGTTTGACTTGGTTTCTATTCTTTCCACACTCGACCTCAAGTTCTCTCTCTCTCTCTCTCTCTCTCTCTCTCTCTCTCTCTCTCTCTCTCTCTCTCTCTCTGCGTCACATATTCCTCTGTTCTCGTTAACCCAATCTCTCTCTCTCTCTCTCTCTCTCTCTCTCTCTCTCTCTCTCTCTCTCTCTCTCTCTCACTTTTAGTAACATTAGGATAGATGGATGTAATTATATCGATTAGAAAGAAGTAGGTGAATAGAGATAATTCGAAATGTATGTATGGATAGATGTATAGTTGGTGTGTATGTATATATGTATAGATAGATGCATAGTATTGGTTGAATTGTGTGTGTGTGTGTGTATGTATGGATGGAGAGATGTATAATATGGATATGTATGTATAGTATTAGATGTATGTATGTATGTATGTATGTATAGTTTTAAATTCCTAGTTCCATGTAGTATAGATTAATATAGAGTAAGGTTTGTCTGAACTGCACCAGCCAACCAGTCAGCCAATCAGACAGCCAGCCAGCCAGTCAGTCAGTCAGTCAGGATAGAGGCTGGCTGGCTGGCTGGCTGGCTGACTGACTGGCTGACTCCACTCGTCCCAATGCCTTGACTAAATTATAATATTCTCCATCATATATTTACAACAGTGGGATGCCTTTCAATATTATGCTGATGGATAATTGGTGTAGGAGACAAAATGTAAACACAATATTTACTCGCTATCGGATATTTAGACGTGATTAAATGAAGCCAAAGCCCAGGTCGAGGGAGTGGAATCGAACGTGGTGGTGGTGGCAGCCCAACCCGCCCTCTTTACCTACTTCCCTCCCTCTCGCTACACACACACACACATACACACACACACTCATATATATATATACTGTACACGCACACACACTCACACACATACTCATATATATATATATACTGTACACACACACTCATACTCACATACACACACATATATATATATACTGTACATGCACACACACATACTGTTCACATACTGTACATACAGTACATACATACTGTCCACATACATACTGTACACACACATACTGTACACACACATACTGTACACAATCTCTCACACACACACTGTGCACACATACTGTACATACATACATACTATACATACATACTGTACACACACATAATGTACACAATCTCACACACATACTGTGCACACATACTGTACATACATACATACTGTACACATACATACTGTACACACACATATATTGAACATATACTCATACACACATACACACTCCGGTTTATAGTTCAGTATAGGTTATATTATCCGAATGCTTTATGATAATACAAATAGTTGTATTTAATATATATATATATACACACATACACTCATACACACACAAATAGTTGTATTAATACCAAGCAATAAGCACACACGTATATATACACACACACACATACTGTACATACACAAATAGAAGTTGTATTAATTAATACCATGCTATAAACACACACACTCACACACACACCAGTATAAGTCATAATTATTACTCTAATGCTTTATAATACAAAATAACCACTAGTAAAAACAAACAAACAAACATGGTGTTGTATTCAAGGACATTCATGGTGTATACGATGGTGTGGTACTGATACGACGACACCATAGACAAACAACAGCCATCGTATAGGTACCACGTCATCGTATGTACCACGGTTGTTCTTGAATACACACATACACATACCGATGTAGAAATGTTCACACACATACAAGTTTGTTAATACAGATATACAGAGATACATACATACATAACACATACACACACACATTGACACATAGGATTCTTTATATTCCTATGAACATGCTTAAAAAATGTCTGATGAAACATTTAAAACTAGTAATCCTCACACTAGAATAAATTGTATGGTAATGACAAAGTTACTTAATAATAATGACATGTATTAATATATGTATTATTTTATACACTCGGTTAATGATGAGGGCATTATTTTAGCAAGAGGTAGATTGATTAATGTAACTTTTATTGTAACTAATACAGTATTTGGTTATATAGTATGTGTGTGTGTGTGTGTGTGTGTGTGTGTGTATGTGTGTGTGTGTGTGTGTGTGTGTGTGTGTGTGTGTGTGTGTGTGTGTGTGTGTATGTATGTGTGTATGTGTGTGTGTGTGTGTGTCTGGTATTGCTGTAAACTAACCCTTGTTTATTCTTCTAGGGGCATTCGACGATGGGGCTTCCTCGAGCTAGTGGCAAGCGTGGGTGGTCAGGGGAGGAAGGTGAAGATAGTGTTCCTGCAGCCAAGGTTCTCTGTACATCCCCACCACACGCCCTCTGTGCTGAAGATGTATTACAACACCCCGCCCTCACCCACGCCCACGCATCAACACCCGCCCTCGAGTGTGAGCTGACCAGCGGGACCAACGACACCACCTCAACGCACCTGGAGGAGGAAGAAGAAGAGGAAGAAGATTTACACCGTAGAGTATCAGGCCTGCCCGGACATCACCACTTTACCCACCACCACTCCGACGACGAGGACCCATCCGACGACGACGACTTTATTGACGACGAGGAGGACAAAGATTCTGGATTCATTGACAGTAACTCTATAGACAACTCCTCTGATGATGAAGTGGAGACACGAACCTTAACCTCTGACTCCAGGGGTTCTTGTTCCTCCAGTGGTGCCTCCACTTCCCTCCAGCTGTCTCTGTCTCAAGTGTTAGCACCAGTATCACCCCAACCTCCCACCACTACCACCACCATTACCACCACCATTACCACCACCATCTCCTCCACCACCTCCTGTACTCTAAACAATACCGTCACAAACTTTGTAACTCCAGGGTTAACCTCATCTCTCCCTGGTACAACCCCTGCCCCACTCACCATAACCTCCCCTGGCACTGCCCCTGCCCTCACCATAACCACTCCCAGCCCTGCCTCTGCCCTCACTATATCCTCCCCTGTCCCTGCCCCTTCCCTCACCATAACCTCTCCTGGCACTCCCCCTGCCATCAACATTCCTGTTCCTGGTCCTTCCCTTTCTCCAGGTGTTACAATGCTTACATCTTCTACCCTCACCACTCCTATATCTTCACCAGTCACCTCACCTGTCCTTCCTTTACCCACCACATCAACACCACCATCACCAATCACCATCCCCATCCCTCCACCATCATCACCACCATCACCACCCCCATCTCTTGTCATCCCAGTCCAACCTTCTTTGCCATCTGTGGTGACCAATACTTCCACTACCACCACTCCATCTGTCCCTCTCACCATTACCTCTACTAGTACCTCCCCAGCCCCTATTACCCCTCTCCTTACATCACCAACATCACCTCTTCTTCCATCACCACCAACATCACCTCTCCTTCCATCACCACCAACATCACCATCCCCACCTCTCCTTCCCCCATCACCATCACCACCTCTTCTCCCATCATTGCCTTCCATGTTAATCTCTCATCCTATGTCCCCTTCCCCCACCACATCCACAGTCACCACCATCACTACCACCACTACGGTAGGATGTGAGGAGGAAGGTGAAGCCATGACTCAGTGTGAGAATCAAGAAGTGGCTGTTACAGGGAGAGAGGAAAGTAGTGGAGTGAGTGTGACAGGAAGCCTCACCACCGTCACAGCTATACAAACAGGTACGGTAGTGACCAGTGCCTACCAGGGAGCCCTTCCATCACCTACATATGAACCACATCCCTTCACCTACACCGGAGAAGGTTACCCTGCCAGACCTTCCACCCCGTCTTGGGAAAGTTGTAACTATTATGATGGCTCTCAACAACCTACCACCAATAAATACATGGAGATTTCACCCAGTAAGTCCTCCAGTAGTCAGTCCATACAATGTGATGAGAATGGCAAGTCTTATCTGGAGTTAGGTAGTGCCTCCCCTTATACACACACCTACTCCAGTGAATGTGGAAACTACACCACTTCACCCTCCACTTACCACTCTCAACCTTATAACCAGACCTATACTAGTTCCAGCTCCTATGCTCAGCCCAATGTCTATTACAACCCCAGGCAGAGCTACAGCCCCAACCCTTATAATGTCTACCCAGCTGGTGAAAACTATACAAACTTTGAAGGAGAGCCTGGGTGTAGTTATGGTTATGGTGGTAGTGCTTACAATGGTAGTAGAACTGGCCTTCCTCCTAACCGTGGACCTCCCAGATGTATGTCTCCTTACTGTGACCCCACTAGAGGTAGTCCCAGGCCTTCCTGCTACCACCAACAGCGCCTCTCAGTGCTCAACTTGTCTATGTTCAAATTAAACAGATTTCGTCAGTTCCCGGACCCCAGCCTTCACCGGTCCGTACTTATCTGTAACACCCTAAGACACATAGAACGAGAACTGGAGGCAGAAGGTGTGAGTGTGGCATCATTGTTAGCCCACTCCCACACCCACACTGCTCACCCACACCTGCAGGGGGCCTCCTCTACCCCAGGAACCCCACCCTGCCCGGAGCCCATTCCGTCCTCGCCGCCCTCATCTCCCACACCCACGGAGGAGGGTCCACTACCCCCCATGCACAGCCCTCTGGTGGGGTCCCCGCTGGCAACACCACCTCCGTCCACACCCACCAGTCCAGCAGTCACCCATTATAATCCCCCGGTGTCTAGTTACCCAGCAGTGCAATATATGCCCAGTGACCACACACCCGTATATGACGGCAGGGAAACTGTACACCTACGTCCTTATCCTACCCTGCCTACCACTACACACACACAGACTGAGGAAGGACCATCAGGTGTGGAAGAGAATACAGCTGAGACAGAAGATACCCCAACCCCTTCCTCACCCAGACCTTCCCCACAACCCCAGGAGGAGAGAACAGACGCCATTAATTGGTGCTCAGTGTTAAGTCTGTCCTCCCAGACTGACTTGGATTCAATGAACAATAATGAGTACGGTGATTGGAGTGGTGAGGGCAGCTCCAGTATGGACTACAGCAGGACAGAGGATGCACCTAACCTTAAGCTGCCCTCCCTCAGTGCTGATGATGTGCTCAAATCTTTTCCCGAGGCCTCTAAAAGACTGGAAGCAAATGAGGACCTTGATTCTATAATAAATGTGTTGGTTGGCTCTTAGCATATAGTGTAGTTTAGTTAATTGTTAAATTCATTCCAAAGGAATTGGTGTTAGAACTTTGCCGCCATGCTGGCAGAAAGAATACATCGCAATCCAGTGCATTTTGTGGACAACCAGACTTTGCTCAAGTGTTGGCTGGCAAGATGTCCCTCAGGCCACCATTATGTCCCAAGGCCAGAGACACAGAGATGTCCCAAGATGTCCCAAAGGCCACCACAATGTCCCAAGGCCGCCGACACCAGTATGTCCCAAGCCAAGTGATAAGTTTCAGCACACACCCTCACCTGTCGGCAGCCACCTTCTTATTAAGGTTACTAAGTGTACCTGCATATAAATACATTAATTAAGTTCTCATTGATGTAACAGTGGCAATAGGAAAGGTTCCGTACCAGAGTTTTTAGGCAGTAATATGCCACAGTATTTTTATGCTTCATTACAAATATTAGTGCTGATTTTCCTTAGGGATAATGGTGCTTATATTCAGTTTTAATTATAATTAATAATTGATTGTTCATTAGAAGTTTTAAATCTCAAGAGCGGTTGTGTCTTAGCATCATTCAACAATTTACAGATGATTGATACAATTATTTACTATAATGGAATCCCTTGGGTACGAGTAATGGGGGACTTAAAGGTAGAGTATACTTTTGATAGATTGGAGCACCTTGATTCCTCCAAAGTATGCCAGGAAACAGACCCAGATGAAGAAATATAATGGCATCCTGTTGCCTGGAATAGTTTGGAGGAATCATAATCTCCAAAAATGTCAAAACTATGCCCCTTCCCCTTAAAGGAGAGAACATTGTTTAGCTAAAATGAAGGACTACTGATTACTCCAACTTACGGGAAGAAACAAATAAACTCATTCTTACTAACTGGGTATCTGATGTTTTGTGACTTATTTTGGAGTGTTCAGTAGCCTTCAATTCTACCATTATGAAATTCTCACCTTAACACAGCAGACAATAATGACAGCTTATCATTTACTATTTTTTTTTACCATCTTGGTATTAAATGCTCTGTTTGGCCAGAAAAAATAATTGCAATATCAATTTTTTTTTTTTTTTGTCAGTGTAAAATAGTTAATATTTTTATGCACATCCAAATTTAAGTTTATGATGCTACTTGTGCTTTTTATAACTTTGCTTCCTTGCAGTCATTCTAAATCATCTCTGGGTGTTGTTAGGAAATTTAACATCAGAAATATTATGCTCATTGAAACATAATATTAGTTTGACATTGGTAAGGGAATCAGTTACAGTACCGACCTCTCTTACAGAAGGATAATTATGTTAATGAAATGGTGATTACTGATTCATCCAAAGTTTGTCCTCAAAACTTATTGCCTCTGTATAAACTTTATCATATTGTTTTGAGGCAGAGTTTGTATGAATCCGTAGCCTTCAATCTGCCAACAGTGTATTATTATTATTATTATTATTATTATAGTGCAAGAAATATATTTGTCTGCAATCATACAAAAGACATTAATATACAGTACCACTATAGCTTACTGTACTGTATACCCAACTGCATTCTCGTACTTAAGGGGTTAACATACATCATCATAGCCTGGAGCACATTATTGGAACTGTATGTATGTATGTATGTATGTATATTTGCTTTGGGCCACACGCAACGTCAAATTTTCGCTCCCTTTATAGATTTATTACCATATATTCTTTCTTTAATCCAATCAATACTTCCTATGTAGCTGATAGATTCTGAGTTTGGGATACTGAGTTGCCCTAATGGAACAATAGAAAAAGATGACAACAACTAGCTTATTACACCACCAACCCATTATCCTTCCCAAACCAAAGTTGTGGCCCTAACAAAAGGAGACAACTAACACCAACCCACACCAACCCATTCTCCTTTCCAAACCATTTTAAATTAGTTAGTTGTGGCCCTAACAAAAGGAGACAACTAACACCAACCCACACCAACCCATTCTCCTTTCCAAACTATTTTGAATTAGTTAGTTGTGGCCCTAACAAATGAAGACAACTAACTATCTTATTATATGACTCACACCACCACCACTTTCTTCCCAAAACCATATGAAGGGGAGAGTATACTTTTGTTACATTGGAGTGCCTTGATTCCTCCAAAGTATGCCAGGAAACAGAACCAGATGAACAAAAATAATGGTGCCCTGTTGGAGTTAAGAGTTTGGAGGAATCATTATCTCCAAAAATGTCTAAACTATAGCCTCCCCTTAAGTTACCATAGTTTGTTAGTTGTGGCCTAAGCAAGTACTCATCATATTGGGAATGTTGTTGTAATTTGGTGCCAATGGGGAAACTTGACTTGTCTATGCCAGATGCTCTTAATTAAACCTCACTCACTCATATAGGTAGTAAAAAAGACGACTCCTTTGTGTTGGTTTTTATATATTATAGATTATGGTAGAAGTTAATGGTTTTGTGCTATCTGCCTCTTGCTTCTTGACACATTTAGCAAGGAGAAGCAGCAAGCAGTAAGAAAGTCATTAGCAAGCATTCTTTGTTAATTCTATATTCTCCTAACTATGATTTTTATTATTATTATTATTGATTATTATTATTAATGTTTATTTCCTATTTGTTTGTTAACCATTGTATGAATTTTAACATTATCTTTGCTATACACATTTGCTTCTAGTGTTGATTTCTTGGTTGAAAAGAAAGGTTGTGTATTTTTTTCATTATTATATTATTTTTGTTTTGTTCAATCTGGCGTAAACAAAGTTCAGGTGTACCCAGCTTGTTACTTTGATCTCTGGTGATTATTATTATTATTATTTTATCTTACATTATATATATATAATTTTTTGGACCCATTGATTCTAGTCGAGGTAACCGCCATAGACAGACGACATGATGTTAATGAGGGAGGACAATGATAATAAAAAGATATTGGGTAGTACTATTAAACTTGCTCTTTGATGAAAAAAAGGCTCAGACGCTAAATTCCCATTTCAAAATACATGTTGTAATAGGAATTGAGCGACAGAGAACTTTTCTTGAGGAAGTAAGTTTGAATACTATGAGCCATTACTCTTCCATCAACCAACAACACTATTAACACACCTCAGTGCTGTCCACACCCGGTATTCATAAAATTTCTGTGTAAGTGTTTTCTGTTCTTTGCTTGTGGTGATTTAAATCTGAAGAAAGAATTATTATGGTCATATTTTCATAAGAGGTACAGTAACATACAGTAGCTTGTTGGTTAATTGTAGTCTGGTGATATATATACATGTACCTTCAAATGTTGTCATAAAACACAAACCACCTTTATCAATGTAGTGATGGTTGTTACATGATAATAGTTTGAAGAATCATTATATACCATATGTCTTCAATCATCCATTAAATTAGCTTTCTTTACATTCAGCAGGAACAACACTGCAGTCTGTGATTTAATGTCTTGAATATTATTGTTATTGTACTTGTTTCTATAATTACGAGTCAAGCAGCAATTTGAAGTGTATAGTATAGAGTAAGAGTCCACACACAGATTGTATAAAATAAAATACTCTACATGCGAATAGTCAAAATAAGTTCCTTTTCGTATAGTGTTTATTTTAAATCTATATATCATGTTGAAGAATATTGATACAAATTTCCCGACCAAGGTTTTATGAATACTGGCCCGTGTCTAATACACAGATCTATTGGTGATGGTGTTAGGTTTTCATTTTTCCAGTGTCCATATTGTCTCCCACAAGATATATAAAGTTTCCGGTTTACTCTTGTCCAGATGATGTGTTCTCTTAGTGCATTTGTTTGTCTCCATATGGCTTGTCATCTTATATATTTTGGCATCTTTACTGATGGAAAATTATAATGATTTTCAGTTCTTAAAACCAACTTGGATTATTTTATGACCTTTTTGTTTTTAATACTTGGCTGATGGAAAAAAAAAATTATAATTAGATATTTTGCTGATGTGGAAATATCCTTATTAATCTCTGTTGTAGCTGCCTCCTATGTGCATTAATGGGTGTGGGTGTGTGTGTGGGTGTGTGTGTGGGTGTGTCCTGTACCACCCCACCCTCACCTACCAAATCACCCACACCCACAACCACACTTACTTACATAGCCTACACACAGTCGTCTCTACATGAAAGTGCCACTTCTTAAATAAATAGTATATAAAGTTATACAGAATATTATATCAGACTTTGTAGCTAAACAGTTTATTTCAAATTTCACATTTTTGTTCATCTTCTGTAGATTATTAATGAAGAAAGAAAAGAGGAAATTATATACAGTGCTAATAATATCTATGGGCCTTTAAGAGGGTCACTTTGTTGTCGATTTAATTGGAGGACTACAAATTTCCTCAAACTATTACCAGGAAACGACCAATGAACCTCACGTGTTACTAATTGGGGATTGGTTGGTTTGATGACTTATAGTTTGGTTGAATCTGTAGCCACCTTCTACTTACCATCAGGAATAATCCCCTTAAAGTTGTTGTTATTATTTGACACCTTCACCTGGAGACGACCGTAAATATTTAAACCCATGTCTCATTTTGATTCAGTCAGCACCATTGGTAACGAGTACAAGTACAAGTTGGCGGCAAAAGTCGTGTCGTCTCACTCGGCACTTCTTAAAAGATAAACATAGAGGTTAATCATCGAATAAACACATTCACACATTTTTCCAGTTTACGAGCCCGTGAAGCTTCTATTTCCATACTTACTTCATGACTTGGTAGATGTGGCGACAGGACATTTGTTACCGACTGTACTGTACACGTACTACAGTAGAAAGCAGAGCCCACAACACCGCCGTTGCCAAATTAGCGTTTTTTCTCACGGCTATTATATATGTATGCAATTTAGTCAATTCCTGATATTTGCAAGACTACTTTGAAAACTTAGGATTGACTTTGGTTGTGTATAGAAAAAAGAAAATGAATTATCATTTTCATTTGCCCAGGGAATTGTATATATCATGTAGTTACTTACCAGTTTACACTTAGATATCATTATGAAAACTAAATTATATCCTTCTCATTACCACCATGGAATTATAAAGTTGCCATGGAATGTTTACACTTTGAGCCGTTATAAAAAGCCCTAAGTTAGCATCAGTTAGGAAGATGGAGAGGTATTGCAAGAAGTACAATGGCACTGCCTTAAGGACCCTATGATCGTGTATGAAAATTGGAGGTTTCTGATTCCTCCTGACCATGCCACCAAACAAACAAGTTCCTTCCACATAGGTGCGTGTGTGTGTTTCGTGGCAATATTTGATGGCCTCGTTTATCTCCAATTTTCTGACTACATCACAGAGTCCCTTAACAATGATGGATATTAGTTAGACAATATTTTAAATTGGCTGTGATGTTATAAGGATGTTCCCCTCAACGGTTTATAATAATAATTCTATAGAGAAGCTGGGGGAACTTTTGTAACCTCGGTTGTGCTCTATTCAAATTCTCAACCTCTGAACACTATTGTGATACCATTGCTCATTATGTAGTCAAGAGAAGAGAACAGATAGTCTTTATAACACATTTCTTTGGTAGAGCCCAAGGTTATGTATGGAAGAGTCCCCATCTGTGTCCTGCCCTGCCCTTGCCCTGCCCTGCCCTGCCCTGCCCTGCCCTGCCCTGCCCTGCCTTGCCCTGCCCTTGCCCTGCCCTTGCCCTGCCCTGCCCTGCCCTGCCCTGCCCTCTCTTTCCTTGCCATCCCTTGCCCTGCCTCTATCTAACCAACCCTGCTATTCCTTGTCCTGCCTCACATCACTTCTATCTAACCATCCCTACTCATCCCTGTCCTGTATAATGCCCTGGTAATGTCTCGCCCTTTTCTCATCTTATCCCAAACCTTTCTATGTTTTGTCCTTCCTCTCTGACTTCCATCCAGGATATTCTTTATAATTTACTGGTGTGTATTAAACAGACAACACAGTATCTACACCTACACTCAACTCAATAACCCTCTCGCTCTCTCTTGCTCTCTCTATCTCTCTCTCTCTTTACCTCATGACCTTTCACTCACACCTAAACCCACACTTAACACACATATTGGTATTTACCCACACACACACCCACAGTTCAGTTATTGCACACACATAAGTTTGTCTTTTTACAACCACATTTTTAATTTCTCCCTCATCCACACACACACACTCAAACTCACATACACCCCCACACTCACATACACATACACACCCACACTCACATACACATACACATCCACACTCATCCACATACACACCCACACTCACACCCACTTTCACATTCACCCACACATTCACCCACACTCCACCACTGCCTAAACCAAGTCTGGGCTGGCTGAGGAAGGGAGCCTGAGTACATACCTTCAATTATTAATGGGTGTGTAAAAATGAGGGGGACTTTAGAGAGAGAGGGGGGATGATGAAGACATTTCCCTCCCTTCCTTCCTTCCTTCCTTCCTTCCTCCCTCCTCCTCCTTACTTCCTTCCTTTCTTTCTTCCTTCCTTTCTTTCTTTCTTTCTTTCTTTCCTTCCTTCCTTCCTCCCTCCTCCTCCTTACTTCCTTCCTTTCTTTCTTCCTTCCTTTCTTTCTTTCTTTCTTTCTTTCCTTCCTTTCCTTCTTACTTCCTTCCTTTCCTTCTCGATTTCATCCTTGCCTTCTTTTGTCCCCCACCTCCTTCCCCCCTCCCTCCCTCCCTCCCTATTTCGTCTTTCCATTCCCTCCCTCATTTTCTCTTTCTCCTCCCTTCCTCCCTTTTTCTTTACCCTCCCTCTCTCTGTCCTCTTTCTCTTCCCTCCCTCCCTCCCTCCCTCGTAGTATTGATTAGGTGAGAACTGGTCCCTCCCTCCTGCTTGAGTTGCGACCTCTTTATCCCATTGATGGATGGCGAAGGAGGAGTAGGTGAGGATGGGGGCTCTCCTGACACACACACACACATACACATACATATACACATACACATACACATACTCACACTTTTATGATTGTGTGGGGAGAAATGCCACAAATAATTATCCCTATGAATGCAACCCACAACATTCCCAGCACCTGATGATTTATAATGCTCAGCCTGACATACATACATACAGTACATACATACATACAGTACATGAGTGTGGGCTAATTGTACAGAGTAAGGATTGCAGGGAGTGACGTGGGTCTAAGGAGTGGGTTGTATGCAAGAACAATCCGTCCGTGGTGGTGTCGACAACGCCGTGGTACCGATACGACAACTCCATAGACAAAACAAAAGAGCCATCGTACCTGTACCACACCTGTTGTCAACACCACCACCCACAGATGTTCTTGCATACAAATATACAAACTCCAAGTCTGTGGGATGTTGTATACATGGTTTATTTCTCCTTGACCAGTTACATACATACATACATACATACACTGTGTATATATATTAAACACACCATAATTATTGTCTGTGATCCTTGTCCCGGGATAACCTAATGTTTATGGTAATGAGTCTTTGGGTGACGTCTCACTTATAACGGTGTTACAAGAATTTTAAAGCATCTCCAGGGTGTGGTCAAAAAAGAGTATAGTATATATATATTGTTTAAGGGAAGATTATCATGTTGGTGAATTGGAAGGTGTGTGATTCTGTATTTCCTTCAAACTATGCCATGAAACACACCAACTTAATTTGACTTCAATGAGGTACCGGTATATATTTGTTTCATGGCAAAGTTTGGAGGAATCGGTATCTCTTCCATTTACCCTCGGAAGAATATCCCGTCAACATCATAATTATATTTCAGTCGCCATTAGTAGTGGGTGTGAAGGAAGGAGTACGAGAGTGTCACACCTGTCTCCTGTTCTCATAATACAACATGAAGGTGTAAGGAATGGAAGGTTAAACTGTGTAACCTTTATATTATGTAGTGGTACAGCTGCAAACAAAATTATTTAGCCACACTTTGTATTATTAAACAGCTGGAATTAATCTGCAGAAACCACATGAGCAGTGATGTTTACATTTTTTGTCTGGCTTGGGTTTGGTGGTGTGGTACAGACTTATATATTGTACTGTACTGTAGTGTCATATCTGTTCTGTACATCATCATCATCCTTCATATTAATTAACAGTGCCATGAGTTGGGTCACACACGCACCTATTTCTTTCGTCTTGCATCGTTTATTCTTGTGAGTCGGTGAGTGTGCAGCAGATTGTATCACTGAGACCATTTGGGAAGTTGGCTGAAAAACTTTGGGCCGTATTCAAGAACATTCGTAGTAGAGCATACGATGGCGTGGTACCGATACGATGACTCCATATACAAATAACAGGGCCATCGTACCGGTACCATGTCATCGTATACACCACAGAGGTCCTTGCATACAGACAACCCATTAAATTTCAAAAGAGGAATGAACAAAGAAGAGTGTGTGTGTGTTTGTGTGTTAGCCGATTGCCTGTACCCGTCATTGGAAATGTGAATAATAATAAAATGCACCATGAGAAGAACCCCAAAGACAGTGACCTTGTGTATAAATAAATAAATAAATAAATAATGAATATTTCCCATGACCTTTGGCCCTCCCTGTTAGGTTACATGTTGTTGTGGCTGATCCAACCAATGTGTACTTTAAAGCGGAGGGAACAACAACAACAACAACAACACCAGCAAGATGATGATAATAATAAGAAAGGATATCTCAAGCCAAAGATATTTTCCGCTCGTGTGAAAAATATTGAGGTGACAACATTTTTTTTTCTCTTTTTTTTTTCGCAATTTTCATAGATGGCTTTATGAAGCAAATGAAGTGTATTTTATATAGATTTTGTGTATATATTTATTATTTGTAAATATCTGTAAGTAATGTCGAAATGATAAAGCAATAAAATATCAAGTGTCTACAAAATGTTTCTTTGACAATCTCCAATAACATTTTTTTTAAAGGATAATAATATATCAGTACCAAACTATTTTCATTTAATAAAGTTTAATTTGTTCACACATACATTATACAGTTTATATAATTTTATATAACAATGATGGAATGTTGATAAGTAAAATTAGTTCAGTGCTGTATATAAGGAAGATTAGTTTTATTAATAACAACTTAACTTAAATCTTGGTGATAATATACTGTACAGTTTTTAGTTCTCTCCTGACACATAATAATACCTCCTATACTATACTGTACTGTATATACAATGTGTTAGGTGTAAAGTAAACAAATCTTTACTGTTTATTAAATATGAGTGTGAAGACAAGATGAAGAATTATATCGTGTATATTTGGAAGCATTAGTATTGGTATGAAATGAAAATGTGTTGAGTATTGACTACCGGTACTTGTATTACTTTTTTTGGATACTAAACTGACCAGAATTAGGAATGTTATGTGGGAAAAAGTTCATTAGTCTACTGTATTAATATTTATGAGGTGGTGGTATTATATTATTATTTTTAGTTTTATTATTGGAGTGAGGAGTAGGCCTAGTACAGTATTATACTTATAAAGTTATCACAATATTAACCAAACTATCACAGACTTATTATCAAATGTCTACACAACTCACTCTTCAAAACAATAACACACACACACACATGAATCTTCTACAATATATTTACTACAAACAGCTAACCAACTCATCTTTCATTACACAGACACACATGAATCTTCTATTTTACTACAAACAGCTAACCAACTCATCTTTCATTACACACACACACATGAATCTTCTATTTTACTACAAACAGCTAACCAACTCATCTTTCATTACACAGACACACATGAATCTTCTATTTTACTACAAATAGCTAACCAACTCACTCTTTCATTACCCATACATGGATCTTACAATTTACTACAAAATATTAGACCACAATTTGTATTGAAACTTAATAAACCCTAAAATATACAAGTGTCTCCCATCACATCACATCACGTCTTCTCTCCCACCAGGCTACTCTTCATTTTCTGTTTTTTATAATTAAACTGATCATAGTGACAGCATTGCTAATTAACGTTTGCACATCTTTTACCAACAACTTGAAGAGCCCTGTGTGTGTGTGTGTGTGTGTGAGAGAGAGTTGCTGGAGTCTTCTGCTTCCTCCAAACTATGCCACGAAACAAAAACTCATTCACTGGTGTTTGTTTCGTGGTAGTGTATGGAGGACACAATTCATTCACCTCCACATTTCTTACTATCGTATCATTTGAGTTCTATATATAAAGGGTGAAGAGTGTTTTGTTGGTGGAGTCTGCATGCTGCTGATTCCTCCAAACTATGCCACGAGACAACAGACAGATACATTATTTAGTCTTCTGTTTCATGGCAAAGTTTGGAGGAATCAAATCAAGGCAGCACTCCAATTAATTAACCAACAAAAGAATCTCTGGCCATTTATATACGGTGGTTTGTGTTGGGTGGAGTGGACTGT
>JAWZYT010000492.1:5000-10000 GCA_034508575.1 Petrolisthes manimaculis | reverse complement strand
CCAAAAGTCCCCCAAGCCTGTCCCCCTATTCCCGCACCCCCTTAAACTACTCACTTGTACTACTATAATTATATACTCACAATACTACCCACTTGTACTACTACTACTACTACTACTACTACTACTACTACTATACTCATTTGTACAACACACACACATATATTTGCCCACCATTACACACACATGTATTTGCCCACCATTACACACACACATACATACACACATATATTTGCCCACCAATAACACACACACATACATACACACATATATTTGCCCACCAATTACACACACACATACATACACACATATATTTGCCCACCAATTACACACACACATACATACACACATATATTTGCCCACCAATTACACACACACACACATATTTGCCCACCATTACACACACACACACACACACACACACACACGTACATACCTGGGGCAGTAACAGCGTCTGGGAAGTGGTGATGAATAGCAGCAGTAAGTAGTCTCCAAGCAGGCACATGTGGACCGTAAGGGGAGATGGGAAATGCCTCTTTACCTCTCATTAACGTCACCTGTTATAGGGGGAAAAATGTATCTATGTATGTATGTATGTATGGAATTGGTTAGATTAGGTTAGGTTGGGTGTGGTTAGGTTTGGTTTGGTTTAGTTTGGTTTGGTTTGGTTGGGGTTGGTTTGGTTAGGTTAGGTTAGGTTAGGTTAGGTTAGGTTAGGGTTAGGTTAGGTCAGGTAAGGTCAGGTTTGGTTTGGTTAGGTTAGGTTAGGTTAGGTTATGTTAGGTTAGGTCAGGTCAGGTAAGGTCAGGTTTGGTTAGGTTTGGTTGGGGTTGGTTAGGTTAGGTTTGGTTTGGTTTGGTTAGGTTAGGTTAGGTCAGGTAAGGTCAGGTTTGATTTGGTTAGGTTAGCTTGGCTTAGCTGTGATCACGTTATATCAGATTGAAGTATAACCAAAACACACACACACACACACACACAAACATGAAAACAACACTTATATTACTAACCTTGACACTAGGATCGTCAATAATGTATTTGTCATATTCTAAGACACTCTCGATGGATTGTGAAGGATGGACACGATGGTTGACTATAGCTTCAGCAGAGACAGGACAACATTATCCTGTAGAAGGGTATACAATGACCAAAAGGGCGTCACGCTACTGAAGGGGTTGTTGGGTGGGATATATGTGTGTATTTTTTCAACTTATTATTATTATTATTATTATTGTTGTTGGTACGTATATGGTAATTACTGTATTCACACGTATACATACATGAGTACACACACACCAAGATCTAGACAGACACACACACACAAACACATATATGAGTACACACACACACACACACACAAACACATATATGAGTACACACACAATCACATATATGAGTACACACACACACACACACACACACACACACACACACAAATACACACACACACACACACACTAACCTTGACTCCAGCTCTGACAATAGTAGTAGAGGTAGTAGTACGTATGAGAGCATTAGACTCCCCTACTATTCGACATCACCATTTCCAAAAAATGTTTAAAGAGCCATGTGTTAGCGAAGATCAATTTGTGGGGCCATGATGCCTGTGGATAGATGGATAGATGGATAGATGGATGCATGGATAGGTGGTTGAATGGATGGTTGGATGGATGGATGGATGGATAGATGGTTGCTTGGATAGGTGGTTGAATGGATGGTTGGATGGATGGTTGGATGGATGGATGGATGGATGGTTGACTTGGTGGATAGATGGTTGGATGGATGGTTTAGATGGATGGATGGATGGATGGATGGATTGATGGTTGGATGGATTGATGGTTGGATGGATGGATGGTTGAATTGGTGGATAGATGGATGGATGGATAAATGGATAGATGGATAAATGGATAGATGGATAGATGGATTGGTGGATAGATGGATGGATATATTATTTGTTTCTATTTTCTATTATTATTATTATTACGTTTGTTAGTTGGTTTTGTTTGTATGTTTGTGTTTGTTTCGTGTGTTTTTTTATTTGTTTATTTGTTTGTTTGTATGTGTTTGTTTATTTGTTTGTTTGTTTTTGTTTGGTTTTTATTTTTGTTTGTATGTGTTTGTTTGTGTTTGTCTATTTATTAGTTTGCATGTGTTTATTTATTAGTATTTGTGTGTTTGTCTATTTATTAGTTTGCATGTGTTTATTTATTAGTATTTGTGTGTTTGTTTATTTATTTGTTTGTATGTATTTGTTTAAATTATATATATATATTTTTTTTTTTTTGCATGTATTTGTTTATGTTATATTGTTGTTTGTTTATTTATTTGTTTGCATGTATTTGTTTATTTTATTTGTTTGTTTGTTTATTTATTTGTTTGCATGTATTTGTTTATTTTATTTGTTTGTTTGTTTATTTGTTTACCTTGGGTGCAATATAAGCGAGTAGATCAGCTTCGGGACCTGTACCAAACATGGATGCTGTGGGTGAGTCTCTAGTCTGTATATGGCTGAGGCGAGGCGAGAGACGGCTGAGTTGTGTGGAGGCATGGATGAGTGACCTCCCTCTCCCTCAACCTCCAACTTAACCATCATCCAACCTTTCTCTGTTACACCTATACTGTTGTTGTTGTTGTTGTTGTTGTGAAGGGGGGAGGAAGGAAAGGAGAAGAGGGTTACTAAGTGGTAGGTTGTTGTTGTTGTTGTTGTTATTATTATTATTATTATTATTATATATGGTGGTGTCGAAAATATTCACTCATTCATTTCCTTCTAAATCGTAAAAAAAAAAAAAAAAAAAAAAATACAACTTTCGCTTCTTTCGACTTTTTTTTTTTTTTTGTGTGTGTGTGTACATACGCAGCAAGGGGGAATCCCGCCCCCTTCAACGCCCCCTCTAGGATGGGCACCCCCTCGTCCAGTACAAACTCCAGTGTGACATTTCGTTCGTCCATTAACTTGGCGATGTGTTTAGCGCCCGTCCTCACCATGTACCTGTGATGGAGGACGAAGGAACCAAGCTATATGTCAGTCGTGTTGGTAGGTAGGTAAATAGATAGATAGATAGATGGATAGATAGAGAGGTTGATGAAGGAAAGAAGGTACCGCTATATGTCAGTCGTGTAGGTAGGTAGGTAAATAGATAGATAGATAGATGGATAGATAGAGAGGTTGATGGAAGGAAAGAAGGTACCGGTATAAGTCAGTCGTGTAGGTAGGTTGGTAAATAGATAGATGGATAGATAATAGATAGAGAGGTTGATGGAAGGAAAGAAGGTACCGGTATAAGTCAGTCGTAGTGGTGGATAAATAGATAGATAGATAGATAGATGGCTAGATAGATAGATAGATAATAGATAGATAGGTAGATATTCTGGGTTACAGGATGAAGGAAGGAAGGAAGGAAAGAAGGAAGAAATCAGTATTAAATAAGATATAGTTACGAATATTAATTATAAATAATAATATACTCTCTTCACACACACACACACACACACACACACACACACATACACACACATACACACACACACACTTATACTTACTTCCTCATCGTGTCCAAAAGCGACGTAAAAGGTTCGGGTTGGTTGAAAGTCGGTGAGTGTAAGATAGTTGAGTGCCATTATAATCCCCTGTTAATAGAAGGAGTGTGTTATGTTAATAGTACAGTACATACATACACACACACACACACACATACATACATACATACATACACATACACATACACATACACACACACACACACACACATTCATACACACACACACACACACACACAAACAAGTTACCATCATCAATGTCTTGGCATTAAATAGCACCTCTCTGTTTGACACACACACCAGCTACAATAATGCCCTCACCACCCTGAGTCTGCTCAGACTGACAGCCATGTATGAGCAAGCCCTTAGCAAGTTCGGGAAAGGCTTGTTAAGTAACCCACGTCACCGTCATCTACTACTGTACCACCTAACGCTCCACCACTAGCCAGGGCTACCAGACACCAGAAAAAACTGGTGCCACTCAAAGCCCCTCGCACTGACCACTATCGCCATACCACTATTCACACTTTAGTCCCAAATATTAACACCTAAACTAGTAATGTATGTCTCCAAGTTGTAGCCAATAGATCTTAGTATTAATATTAATGTAATTTCCCCCTATGTATATTTTCAGTCTCTGACTGCTATGTAAATAAACCGTTAATTATTATTACACACAGCTGTTAATCCACCCACGACATAAAACACTCCTTCTACCCACCATATACCCAAACCCCGTCATCACGTCTCTCACTTCAACCCATTACAGCCACGACAGACAGATACAAAAATAGTCCAATCCCCACAACAGTAACATTAATAAACCAAAAACACAAATAAATATATGTACCATAATATATGTCCATGTGTGAGTGAACATGCGTGATTGTATCTGTGTACGTCTGTGTGTTGGTTTGTGTGAATAAATATTATGTGTGTGTGTGCGAGAATGTATTTGTGTATGTCTGTTCATTCATCTATTTGTGTCCATACAACATCATCTATTCCATCACCATTTTATAATGTATTATTTTTAGCCCTTGGCAGCGCTTGGCTGCCTTACCAAATAAACCTTTTATTATTATTATTACACAAACAATCACCATCACTCCAGCCTTGTCATCTATAACACCTCTCTCTCTCTCTCTCTCTCTCTCTCTCTCTCTCTCTCTCTCCTCTCTCCTCTCTCTCACACACACAAACAAACAAAAACAAATACCTACAACTCACCATCATCCTATCATCTATCGCTCCTCTCTCTCTAACAAATACACCACACACAAACACACACACACACACACACACCCAAACAACTCACCATCATCCCAGTCTTATCATCTATCACTCCTCTCTCTCTCTCTCACACACAAAAACACTACACACACACACACACACACACACACACACACACACACACACACAACTTACCATCACCCCAGTCTTATCATCAATAGCTCCTCTTCCCC
>JAWZYT010000492.1:0-2500 GCA_034508575.1 Petrolisthes manimaculis | reverse complement strand
CCTTCAGGTACCACTCGGGCAAGTCTTCCACAGGACCGAGGTCAAGGGCGCCTTCCTGGTAGTCTATATCCTGTGGTAGAACGCAGAAGAAGGCAATGGGTGGATGGGTTTGAATAGGTGGGTTGGTCGGTGGGTTAGTTAGTTAGGTAAATTGAGGGTTTTTTTTTTTGTGTGTGTACGTGTGTAGTTGTTTGTTTGAGAGAGAGAGAAAGATTATTATAAAAGTAGTAGTAGTAGTAGTAGTAGTAGTAGTAGTAGTAGTTGTTGTTGTTGTTGTTGTAGTACTAGTAGTAGTAGTAGAGAGAGAGAGAGAGGAGAGAGAGCAAGGAGAACAGAGGGAGAGAGAGAGGGAAGAAGAGAAAAAGAGAGAGAAAGAGAGTGAGAGAGAGGGGAAAGACAAAGAAAGACAGAGACGCAGAGATTATGCATACGATAATGAAAATGTGAAGGGTTAGGGGAGAGAGAGAGAGAGAGAGAGAGAGAGAGAGAGAGAGAGAGAGAGAGAGGGAGAGGGCGAGGGTGGAGATAGGAAGGGAGAGAGAAAGAAGAAGTAACATAAAACGGGGTGCTATATAGGGAGAGGACAAGGAAAGACAAAGAGAGAGAGAGAGAGAGAGAGAGAGAGAGAGAGAGAGAGAGAGAGAGAGAGAGAGAGAGAGAAAGAGACCAACACAATAAAAAACAACTATTATCATTATTATTATTATTTATATTATACTATTATTATTATTTATATTATTATTATTATTATCATTATTATTATTGTTCTTATTAATATTTTTATTATTATTGTTGTTGTTCTTATTATTTTTATTATTGTTATTGTTGTTCTTATTATTGTTCTTCTTATTATTATTATTATTGTTGTTATTATTATTATCATTTTTATTATTATTATTGTTGTTATTATTATTATCATTTTTATTATTATTATTGTTGTTGCTATTATTATTATTATTATTGTTTGTTTGTTTGTTTGTTTGTTTACCTTGAGTGTGAGTGCCTTGATGGTGGCTGCTAGTAGTAACACACCCACCACACCCAACACCACGCCTATCACCACGCCCCACCACACACACCACACACGCCTCATTACCAACACATCCTGAAAAAAAACAAAACACACACACACGTTTATTATTTGAATTAAACCGTTTATTATTATTATTATATTATTATTATTATTATTATTATTATTTATCTATTTATTAAGGGGGTGCGGGAATAGGGGTACAGGCATGGGGGGGGGTTTAGAGGGGTGCGGGGGCTTTAGGGGGGTTGCAGGAGTAGGGAGACAGGCTTGGGGGGGTGCGGGAATATGGGGACAGGCTTGGGGGGTGCGGGAATATGGGGACAGGCTTGGGGGGTGCAGGAATAAGGGGACAGGCTTGGGGGGTGCGGGAATAAAGGGACAGGCTTGGGGGGGGTTGGGGGGTGCGGGAATAGGGGGACAGGCTTGGGGTGTGTAGAAAGCCTGTCCCCTAATCCTGCACCCCACTAACTCCCCCCCAAAGCCTGTCCCCTACTCCCGCACCCCCCTAACCCCCCCCCCAGCCTGTCCCCTACCCCCGCCCCTCCCCCCCAAGCCTGTCTGGTTGAACACACGGAAGATTAAGTTGGGGATAATTTGAGTCAAGATGCTAATTTGTTTATTCTTACGCATCGTCATCTTTATCACTTTCTTGTTTATTCTCTTTCTTTATTTGTTTATTCTTATATTCTTCTTCTTCCTCACTTTCTTTTTTATTATTGGAGAGGGGGAGAAGTATATAGTACAGTAAGCACCACAGCTGTCTTTATAAGTCAACAAACACAACTGTCAAGGGGGTGTGGGAGTAGGGGACAGGCTTGGGGGGGTGCGGGAGTAGAGGGACAGGCTTGGGGGGGGGTGCGGGAATAGGGGGGCAGGCTTGGGGGGGGGGTAGAAAGCCTGTCCCCTATTCCTGCAACCCCCTAATCCCCTCCCAAGCCTGTCCCCCTATTCTCACACACCCCTAAACCCCCCCAAGCCTGTCCCCCCTATTCTCACACACCCCTAAACCCCCCAAGCCTGTCCCCCTATTCCCGCACCCCCTTAATTAAATTCCATCTCTGCATACACGTAACAATTTTATATAATAGGAAAAAAATATACATACAATCATAATATTAATACATATAAAAATCACCAACAACATGTATATAACTACTGTGTGTATGGTTCATTAAATGTGTGTGTGTGTGTGTGTGTGTGTGTGTGTGTACAGAATTTATAACTAACCTAGTAACTAATAACTAACAACATGTATATAACTACTGTGTGTATGGTTCAATAAATGTGTGTATGTATGTGTGTGTGTGTGTGTGTGTGAAGATAATTTATAACTAACCTACCAGTATAATTTGTTGCTTGGAGATAGAAGAGTGAAGATGACTCAAGTTGTGTGGTTGATTGGAAGTAACTGTTGGTCTGAGTCAAGGTGATTTGGCAGCTCTTACAAGTTCAAGTTTCAGATACCAC
>JAWZYT010000491.1:0-40653 GCA_034508575.1 Petrolisthes manimaculis | reverse complement strand
AAGAAAGAAAGAATAGGTGGAAGGTGAGTAAGAAAAGTGAAGAGGAGAGAAAGAAAGAGTGGAAGGTGCAAGAGTGAAAAGGAAGAGAGAGGCAGGTTAGTAAGGAGACTAGAGAAGGGGGGATGGAAGGTGATGGAGAGAAGGACGAGAAAACAGGAAGGGAGAGAAAAAGAGGGGGTATAGGGGTCAGGAGAAGTAATATTAAGCGATCACGGTGTAATTAATGAGTGGAGAAGAAGGTGTAGTTGGGACCATGGTTGGGACACACACTATTTAAGGGTCAACAAGGCCAGGGGGAGGAGGAGAGGAGGGGGGATGGAGAGAGGGAGGGAAAGGAGGGGGAAGAAGAGAGAGGGGTAAGGGGTAGATGGGTGAGCTATATAGTAGTGGTGGAGATAAGATGGAGAAGGGGGTGGTACTAGTGAGTGTAGGAGAGGAAGAGAAGGAGATACAAGATGCTGTAGGTTGGGTAGTAAAAGTGAGGGTGAGTACAGTACGGTATAGGATAGAGTAAGACCTGATAATTATATATACAGTAGAGAAGGAGAAGAGAAAGTAAGAGGAAGAGAGAGAGAAGGTAAGATAGATGTATGGATATCAGATTTGAAGAAGGCTAAAATGGGTGGAGGAGGGAAGAGAGAGAAAGAGAGAGAGAGAGAGGGGGTGGGTAAGTGCAGGGGGTTGAGGGGGGGGGTGGAGGGGAGGGGAGAATTAGATGTACTGAATGGGGAGGAATGAGGTGGGGGGTGGGAATGACTGGCTGGATTGGGAAAGGAGTTGAGGGGTGGGGGGACAAGGGTATAAGGTTAACTGGATGGGAACTGAGGTGGAAAATGGCAGGTTTGGGGAAAGGGGGGAGACAAGTAATAAGATGAAGTTGGAGAAAGGCGTTGGGTTGGTGAGGTATATAAGGTGAGACTGGGTTGGTGGGGAAAAGAGGCTGGAATTATGTATTGTTGGGTACAAGGAATTACAAGAGAACTTTAAATCCGACGACAACAACAACAACAACAAACAAATTAGTCCCACGAGGATGTCTGTAAATCATCTATGGTTCTTATACTCTTAGTGCCAGGAAAAGTATGTCAGAGTACTTATATAGAAGGTAGGAAAAGTAATAGAAAGTAGAGAAGCATGATGGGACAATATAAGAAAGTAGAACCTGCACAGTAATGATAGAATGGTTTGTGATTGAGAGTAGGATATGGTGGTAGGAAGGTGGGTAGATGGATAGATAGAAAACAAAGAGAAAAGAGGAGAAGGAGAGGAGTGTTGGAGAGACTATAGGTAGGGGTCGTTAGGGGCAAGGTGTGTGTGTATGTAGGGGACAGGTAGGTAGGGGTCGTAAGGGGCAAGGTGTGTGTGTGTGTGTGTGACAGGTAGGTAGGGGTCGTAAGGGGCAAGGTGTGTGTGTGTGTGTGTAACAGGTAGGTAGGGGTCGTAAGGGGCAAGGTGTATGTGTGTGTGTGTGACAGGTAGGTAGGGGTCGTAAGGGGCAAGGTGTGTGTGTGTGTGTGTGACAGGTAGGTAGGGGTCGTAAGGGGCAAGGTGTGTGTGTGTGTGTGTGTGTGTGTGATAGGTAGGTAGGTGGTAGAGGCGGAGTGACCCTAGGGTTGAGAGTAATGTGGCATTGTGTGGCACGCTCTCTCTCTCTCTCTCAGTTTAGCCCCTCTCCCTTTCTGGTTTATTAATTTTCCTCCCTTTCCTCCTCTCTTTCCTCCTCTTCATTTTCTTTTCCTCCTTTATTTCCTCCTCCTTCTCCTTTGCCTTCCTCCACTTTATTTCCTCAATCCTCCAATTCCTCCTTTGCCTTCCTCTTCCCTCCCATTTTCTCCCCTATGCATCTTTCTCCTCAACCCGTGTCCCTGTTTATCCTCTACTGCCATTTGTCTTCATTACCCTCGCCTCTACGTTCCCCTACATTCATCAGCCTATACCTCTCTCCTCATTAATCTTCCCACCCTTCGTCAACCTTGCATTGCTTATCTCTTCTTACTAATGTTTTTTTTTTTTTTATTTATATCCCTTTTAAACGACCATTACCTTCCTGTGTTCGTGGGGGGAAATTCTCTCGTTTTTTCATCCCTCCTTCCTTCGTGTACAGTACTTTGTTTTTGTTCAATTTCTTGGGGGTTTACTTTGTCACTCTTTTCTCCCTTGAGTGCATTCCCTTCTTGGTTTGGTTATACATTGCTTTGGGGTCTTCTATCACCGTCTTTTCTTGCCTCTCCTCTCCAGTTCTCCTTTTTTTTTTTTTCAATCTTTTTTCACTTCTTCATTTCATTTACTCTACTCTACCCTTCTTTCTGTCACCCATCCTTCTTTTTTTTTCTCTCATTCTCTCACTCTATCCCTCCCCTTCCAACACCCCTTCTTCCTTCTCTATATCTCCCTTCATTTTCCCTTCCCTCACACCCCTTCCTTCCTTCCTTCCTTCCCTCCCTAACACCCCTTCCTTCCTTCCTTCACACCCCTTCCTTCCTTCCTTCCTTCCCTCACACCCTTCCTCCCCTCACACCCTTTCCTACCTTCCTTCCCTCACACCCCTTCCTTCCTTCCCTCACACCCCTTCCTTCCTTCCCTCACACCCCTCCCTTCCTTCCTTTCCTCCCCCTCCCCCCCCCCTGCCTCCTTGACCCCTCCATGCCTTCCTACACCCAGGGCGTCTCCATGGTCAGGTAGGCAGGGGTGGTAATGTGTGAGGCAGGTGTTATTAATTACCTGCGTGTCCGGCCGAAGGTGTAACAGGATATGATTGGGATGTAGAATGTGTGTGTGTGTGTGTGTGTGTGTGTTTGTGTGTGTGTGTTAGAGAGGAGACTTTTGTATATTTCCTCTTTTACTCCATCTCCAGTCTCTTACACACACACACACACACACACACACACACAAACACACACACACACACACACACACACACACACACACACACACACACACACACACACACACACACACACATTTTTGTACATATATATGTGTGTGTGTGTGTTTGTGGGTGGGTGTGTTCATAATTAGTATGTATGTATATAAAATTATGTAGACATAATAGAGGCGGGTTAAATAATATAATACCATATTAAAGGAAGTACAATGCATAATAATATCAAGATAAATATAAGATACTGGGACAGGCAAGCAAGCAGTGGGTGAAAATTAAGGTAGTAATCTGCTGTGGCTTCTAATTCCTCCAAAATATTCCAGGAAACAAAAGTCCTTATTATTAATACTAGGGGATGTGTTTCGTGGCAAAGTTTGGAGGGCTACAGTTGCTCTAATTTAATACACAACTTATTATGATTTTCCTTTATAGGGACGACGTATTATGCTGCCTACAAAATTGAGGGATACTGATTCCTCCAACAATTGCTAGGAAACAGCAGATCCCCTTACTGGTATTCAGAGGCCGTGTGTTTCCTGGCATAGTTTGTAGGAATCGGGTGACTCACCAATTCGTTCCCTTTTAAGTTGAGGCTGCCCAAATATCTCTCAAGCCAGACTAGTGAACTTTGGCCGCAAAATTTCTTGCCCCGTGTAATTATTTTCACCAAAGAGATTAGCTATGCCTGAGAGAGAGAGAGAGAGAGAGAGAGAGAGAGAGAGAGAGAGAGAGAGAGAGAGAGAGAGATTAACAAGACCAATATTTAACCATCAATAATAATAATAATATAATATCGGTAATCCCCCTCTCATATCTCCCTTTCTCTTCCTCAATCGTTCCTTCCCCTTCCTCAACTCTACCTTCCTTCCTTCCTTCCTTCCTCACCATCCTCTTCCTTCCTCATCCTTACCATCCTCCTCCTTCCTTACCATCCTCCTCCTTCCTTACCATCCTCCTTCACCATCCTCTTCCTTCCTCACCATCATCTTCCTCCTTCCTCACCACGTAGGCTATGTACCCTCTTCCTTTTCCTTGCTCCCCAAACCTTCTCCCAATTCTGGTTTCTCTCGCCAAAGGTCCACCAAACTCTAATAATTATGCCTTCATCCCCTCCCCTCCCTCCCCTCCCCTCCCCAGCTCTAATGAAGCGCTAAGGAGGGTAATTTGCACACACCACTCCTCATTAATCCATTATCAATTAGTCAGTGGGCCAGACGTATTTATATATTAACAACGGGAGAGGCGAGGAGTTATTGTCCAACTAATATTTTCCCAAGTCTGGAGGTGAAAATGAGGGTGTGCTTGGTTGGTGATGGTGGTGTGTAAGAGAGAGAGAGAGAGAGAGAGTGGGGAAGGGGAGGAAGTGTGAAGGGAAAAGAAAAGAGAGGAGGAGGAGGAACAGGATAAGATTTTATAAAGAGGAAATGCATAAAGGAAAATGTGGAGAAAGAGAGAGAGAAGTGGGGAGAGGGAAAAGAGGAGAGAGAGTAGGAGGATTAGTATAGTATATAGATAAGGTTTTGTAGAGAGAGAGAGAGAGAGAGAGAGAGAGAGAGGGAGTAAGAAGTGGTATAGAAAGTGCTTTAAAGATCTATTAAATCTCCTGTTGTTTGACACTACTTTATATTCTTTTGACCTCCTTTGTGCTCGTCTAAACCAGAACATCTTCCGCCTAACACACTCACTGCTGGCAATGAATACCCTCCCCTCACCTCTTCCCCTACCCTCCCCTCTTCCCCTACCCTCCCCCACCTAACACAACCCTCACATTTTATACCCACGCCTCTCCTCCTCACCAGGCCCTCTTCCCCTCACTTCCCCCACCTCTCACTATCCTCACCTCTCCCCCTCACTTCCCAACCAGTGCATCTTCCGGCCATCACCTCACCTCACCTCACCTCACCTTACCCTCCAGCTCACCAACTCATTGAAGAGCACCGTAATATCCCATCTCAGTTGACCGTGGGAGAGTTGACGGCGCTACCAGCTAAGCTACATGAAGGAAAAAACACCCAGTGGTCCGGTTCAGTCAGTGTCGTAGAAAAAAACATGTTATTAATGTGTCTTGATCCACCTGGAGTCTGGAGTCTCGCAGGAACCAACCAACCAACCAACCAGCTCGATAAAAAAAAACCTTTGCTGGGAGACGAAGTGCCAGAAGGAAGATGTAATGGGGTAACCTAACCCATTGTAGGCGACAAAATAAAAGAGTTCCCTCCTTGTCGTTTCGTGGTATAACTTGGGAGAAACTGTGGCTATTATGATCCTCTATTTGACCACTATACACAGGAGCATGACATTGTTATACTGAGTACTCGGGTAATTCTGATGCCACCCAAACAATATTATATATGTGTGATTTTTTTTAGATATTGGAGTAAGTGTCACCATTGAGAGAGACTGTGTGTGTGTGTGTGTGTTTGCGTTCTTACTCATTCCTGCACTCGCAAGGCATTTAGGTTCTACAAAAAAAAAAAAAAAAAAAAAACTAGAAAGATATCAAATCTTCACTGAGGCAACACACAAAAGTTCATCATTCACCCTTAATTATTCCTTACTTTGCAGCAACAACAACAACAACAACAAAGCCACAACCACAACAACAAAGAGCATTTTTATATAGTTTTTGATCCAAACCCAATCCTGATCACCAACGCAGAAACCACTCACTCACTCTGCCAGCAGCGTATAACCTAACTTAACTAACAACTTCTTCCATATGGCGTACACAACCAGACCAGTCCAGCTAATTTCCTCAACATCCGCCCTCTGCCATTTGAGATTCAGAAAATGAGAGAAATCATGTCTGCTTGCTTGCTTGCTTGTTGCCGGCCCCTGAGCGTGAGAATAGCCAAGAGGAGAATTGAATTGATGATAATGATGTAAAAAAGATCCCCCTAGGCCTGGATGTGTCTGCCCTGCTGTGTGTAGGACGAGGGAGTTGTGATGCCATTAATGGGATTGAGAGGAAGGACAGTAAGCACGAAGGGATGGCCAAGAGAAGAGAAACCTGATTGTGTAAAAATTGGTAATGATTCATTGTTTTACTTTTTTTTAACAGACTTTGGTTAGTATACGTTTGTAAATAATACGAACAATATAATGTTACTTGTATCGGTAGTAGGTAACGCCTGATAGTTCATCAACCAACACCTTCGTATGAAACGGAACTGGAATATCTTATGCTAAATTAAACTGTATAAATGTAAGCGTCCGTATTATTAGGTTCATAATCAAATGGCTTACTTTTGAATACCGTACGAGATACAACAGTACTTTTGATCGAGACTGTACACTCCACCTAATTACTATTATTTTCGAGGCATCAAACTACACGATCCACATCACTGGAAATTTATACGATCGCTCCTACAGTAAAAAAACAACAACCCCCTCCCCCAAATTGGCATTCAGTATGAGGTCGGTTATTAGACTTCCCTGCCTGTTGCCTGTTGCCTGCTGCCTATAGCGGGTTCCTGTGCTGGGGGGCTCTGAAGTTGAAGAGGACCGAGTGCTGTGTTTTTGTTACAGTGCACACCATTCTCACACACGCGCGCTCACACATGCGACGACAGACAGACAGGCAGGCAGACAAACACTCGGCCGGAATTGTTAATGGCACTGACAGGCGAAGTATAAACAAACAGGCTTACAAGGAGATAAAACAGATTGGTGGATAGGTGAACACACACATACATACACACACACACACAACAGATACAGTACAATCATACAAACAGGAACATGCAATAATGATTGATAGGCAGGCAAATGCACACACGCACACACCACAAGTACACAAACACGCGAGGAAGCAAAAGTAAATGGAGAAAAACACACTCACACGCACCCATGCGCAGGCGTATGGCAAACGGACACAATTCCACCCGAACACACGCTCGCCCAACTATCCAAACACAACACACACACACACACGCACGCAAGCTTAAAAACAAAGCACACACACACACACACACACAGCACCGGAGGCAGGTCTGGTCAAACCCGATGTCTTCTTTGCGTAGGTCAGGGTCAAGTTTTTGTCTTGACTGCTAACTCGTATGAGCCTCGTGTATCTCGTCAACACAAAACACTAATAATTTCCACATGAGTTTACTTCCCAACACACACACACAACAGCCATTCATCACACACACACGTACAGTCACGCCCAGTAGTTAGTTCTTTTGTGAGGCTTTCGAATGTTGTAAACGGCTTAAGATAATGGTGCGAAAATATAAGAGTTGGATGTCGGGTGTATTTGGTGAGTATGATTCACTGAGATGATTCGCTTTCATTCATTCATTCATCCATTCTATGCAGGAGTTTGTAATTACACCGCCCCACCCCGAAGGGTGGACGGTGTATTGTTTTCGGGGCTGGATATTTATTTATTTATTTATTTATTTGTCTGTTCGTGTGTTTGTTTATGGTCTAGCGTCCACAGGTTTAGCCGTATGATGTTTAATTTTTTTCTATTGATAGATATTCATCATAAAACAAAATGATTAACTTTTGGGCAAAATCGGTCGAAGGTCAAGGTCACAACAAAATAAAGATAGCAAAGGTCAAGTGTCTCTTTTAGGTCTAGCGTCCACAGGTTTAGCCATATGATGTTCATTTTTTTTCCATTGATAGATATTCATCATAAAACAAAATGATTAACTTTTGGGTAAAATCGGTTGAAGGTCAAGGTCACAAAAAAATAAAGATAGCAAAGGGCGAGTGGTCACTGGCATCTTTAAGGGGCGGTGTTGCCATCGAATGATGTCTTGTTATAGATTGCAACCACAACTCCAACACAAACACTCTACACACTCACACTACACTAAATACGTTATGGACATTCTTCTTATCACTAACTGTACTGTACATAAATATATAAACTATAACTCCAACGCAGACACTTGACACTCACACCAAACAAAACACTATACAGACATTCTTCACACATATATATACATTTAGTAGTTGTGGTTCGGTTGGTTCTCATGGGATACCAAACACTGATAACACACACACACACACACACACTTTGAAGAAAAATATGATAATTGTGATTTAAAATACGGGACATTACGAGCTTGACTCAATCCTATAAAGATACAAATAGGTAAGGTAAGAACACACACACACACACACAGAGTTGTTGTTTGGTATACCAGCAGCACCCCTAAGAGAGAGAGAGAGAGAGAGAGGGAGGGAGAGAGAGAGAGAGAGAGAGAGAGAGAGGGGGGGGGGGAGGGAGAGGGAGAGTAATAAGGGCCACCCACATGAGAGGCCTCCAAACACAACCCAAGCTGGCGTTTAAGACTTTCTCAACCCCCGACACAACACCCTCACCTGACCCGACACCTCCCAGCGCGACACCTGACACCTTGATGGTTCCGACCCCCTCTCTCTACCCTTGTGTCACCCTACATCCCTCCCTCCCTCCCTGCCTTCCTTCCTTATACTCCCATCCATCCCAGGTCCAATCCCATTCGTAGCCCGACACCCCTCCTCTCAATCTTTCGGTTTCCTTACCTCACTCACACTCCAATTCTCACTCCTTCCTTCTTCATCTACAGTTTTATCCTCTCTTTATCCTATATCCTTACTTTATATCTCTTATCCTCATTTCCTCTCAGTCCTGTCCTCCCTCCCTCTTTTCCTCACTGTCCTACCTCCTTTTCTCCCTCATACTCCTTCCTTCACTTACACGTATCCAATTTATTCATAGGCATAGGGAAGAGAAATAGGGCATAACGTAGTAGGTAAATAGGATAACTGTAGTGGTAGGAAGCGCCAAATTACTTAAGAGGGTAGCCAGATCTTTTGTAATTAAATCGGAAAACAAATTATTCCTCTAAAGTCTAAACTATGGTAGGAAATAAACTACTGGTGTATATAAATGAAGGATAATTTATTTGGTAGCATAAGTCGGAGGATTTACTGAAGGTTAAATTTCTTGTAGTCAAATTGATTTCTCCAAAACCATGCTAGGAAACAGGTTCATACGGTATATGAGTGGGGAATATTTTGTTTGGTAACATAATCACTTGGCCCCTAATCTGACCACAAATGACTAATTCCCTCTTAATTAATGTGAAAGGAAATCCCCAGTCAGACGTCTACTCCCGTCATCAGTGGTTATAAAAGAGCAAGATAGAAACGTGCCTGCCTTGCCAAGCTGCTCTCTGCCTTTCCTGGTGTTGTTTATATTCCCCCACGTGTTTCCTCCCCGGCTCCAGTGTACACATGGGGGAGTTTCCCTGCCTGCCTGCCCGGGTCTTTACTTTCCCCGTGTCAAGGCGCTCATCACCAAGACACGTCATTTTCTCTCCCCCCCCCCCCTGTCCTCTGGTTAATCTGAAGGATATGTATGGTCAGTTTGTAAACATAAACTGATTATCACTAATTTTTATATATATATATTTTTTTATATAGGCAACTGTTTAATATAAATATCTTTCAAAATATTTTAGATACGGCTTGTGTGCTGTAATATTATACTGTATTACTATAATTAAAACGTGTTACAAGTATAATATATAAATAAGCAATGATTTTCTAAACATATGTCAATAATCTTCGTGTGATGAATATATGTGAATACTTGAGTCGAGTTTCAATTCTTGTTCAAATGGAATGAGACTATGAAGCGATCTCGTGGGGCGGGTCGTGGTCAAAAGTCATAGATCGTGGTCGTCGTATTTGATGGTGGTCGTCGTATGGAAGTGGAGGTGGTCGTGTGAGGTGTAGGTGGTCATGTGGTAGTGGTAGTGGTAGGGTGAGTGGTGGTATTCGTATGGTAGAGATCTTGGTGGTGTGGTAGTTGAGGTGGTGGTGGTGGTCGTGTGGTAGTGGTAGTGGTAGGGTGAGTGGTGGTATTCGTATGGTAGAGATCTTGGTGGTGTGGTAGTTGAGGTGGTGGTGGTGGTGGTAGTTGAGGTGATGGTGGTGGTGGTGATGGTGGTGGTGGTGGTTGTGTGGTAGAGGTGGCCCCCTGGGTGGTAGGATGGAGGGCGACTATAACTTACTCCACAGTCACCCCTTCCTCAGAGGTCAGGAGAGAGAGAGAGAGAGAGAGAGAGAGAGAGAGAGAGAGAGAGAGAGAGAGAATAGACAACGGTACATATAACACTGTCTCACTTCTCACTAGCATCCTTTCATTTACTGATTATAATATATGCTTCACATCCTTCGTAAATTCTTCAGTCCTACTTGTATTTTCCTCCTCTCATCTTAAAAGTTATTTGTTTCTGTTCTCGAGTACCGTGTTAACTATATCTTTACCTCGTGTTAAATAATCTTACTCTCTCTGTTTGCTTATCTTAGTGATGAAGTTTGCTGAGACTTTTTAACATATATATATTTATTTGTTGTATGATTATTTGGATTTAGTGTTAATTTTTTTTGTTTGCATTTGTTGTGTTCACGCGTTTGTTAGTCTTTCCCACGCCCAACTTTTTGTCCTTTTTTTCTTCCTTTTCGTCCCTCCTCCTCGCCTCTTCCTTCTTCTCCTCTCCCCATCATCCTTTTCCTTCTTTCTCTTCCTTCGTTTTGCCTCTTCTTCCACCTACTCCTTATTGCCTATTTCCTTCTAATCTCGTATTCCTCTCCTCTTCCTTCTCCATACCTCTCCCCACTCCTCTCCCTCCTCCTCCTCCTCTCCCTTCTCCCCCTCCTCTTCCTCCCCCTCCTACTTCCCCCCTACCCCTCCTCCCCCCCCCCTCCTCTTCGTCTCGGGTATCGTCCGGGTGTGCTTTATGCCTACCATTAATTTTTTTGCGGATTCCGTGTGTCTTTTCTATTTTTTTCTCTCTCCCATTTCCTTTCCTTTTGGCCCGCCGACTGAGAAAGAGAGAGAGAGAGAGAGAGAGAGAGAGAGAACATACTAACATATTAGTAGAATATTAAGAGACAGAAAAATTAAGGTAAAGTCTCCCTCTCTCTCTCACTCTCTCTCTCTCTCTCTCTCTCGCTCTCGCTCTCTCTCTCTCTCTCTCTCTCTCAGCTATTACGGAAATCAATTGAGTATGACTGATATAAGTAAGGTGTTGTGTTTAATGCAGGTGTTGCAGTGCATTGTTGGTGTTCGTTTACCCTGGCGTCTGATTGCATGCATGGGGTGGCGTGTGTGTGGCGTGTCTGTGTGCGTGCATAATTGACCGGTTGCATGTGCGTGTGTGTGTCAGATGGGGGTGGGTGTGTGTGGGCCTTTTGGGTGTGCGTGCGTGTGTTGTGTCAGTTGTTTGTGTTGTGTGTGTGTGTGTGTGTGTGTGTGTTTTATTATTGTTTGTGTTTTGTGTGTGTGTACTTTTTATGTGTGTGTTGCTTGTGTGCAATATTGTTTGTGTGTGTGTGTATCTGTGTGTATTTCTTTTTGTGTGTTAATATTTTTTTTTTATCTTTTTATGTGTGTGTGTACTTCTATTTATGTATGTGTGTTGCTTGTGTGCTATATTGTTCGTTTGTGTGTGTGCGTTTATTTCTTTTAATGTGTGTGTGTATTGCTTGTGTGCGATATTGTGTGTGTGTGTGTGTGTGTATTTCTTATGTGTGTGTGTTGCTTTTTGTACGATATTGTTTTGTGTGTGTGTGTTGCAAGTGAGTGAATTATTCCATGCAAGTATTGAGATTAGATACGGATGCATTCTTTTATATATTCACATTATTTATAGATATACTTTAAATATAGATAAAAAGAATAGAGAGGTGGTGGTGGAGGAAAGGAATAGATGCATGAATGGTGGTGGAAAGGGACGAAGTAAGGGTAGGAAGAGGAGAGAAGAGAGGGATAGACGCAAAAGGGAGAGGGAAGGAAAGAGGGAAGGGAAGTAATTGAAGAGGAGAGAAATGAGGGATAGATGCAAAAGGAAGAGGGAAGGGAGAAGGAAGAGAAGAGGGAAGGAAGAGGGAAGAGAAGAGGGAAGGAAGAGGGAAGAGAAGAGGGAAGAGAAGCGGGACTATTTAATTGGATGATAGACAATGACTGAAAAGAGAGGAGGTAAGAGATGGCTTAGACTAGGCAATATCCAGACTTGTGGCCTGTGATTATAAGGTGATTGGAGGCGAGGCTTGAGTTTAATAGGAAGCTAACACGGAAACCCCATGCTATCACACACACACACACACACACACACACACACACACACACACTTACATGTTGTTACTTCTTATTCTCTCTTTCACTCTGTACCTTTCTACCATCTTTTCACCTTTCTTCTCTCTTCATCTCATGTTTTCTCTCTCCATTCTTCTCTCTTTTTCATTATCTTTATCTTCTCATTTTGAAATATATATATTTTTGGATCTTAGCAGTTAATTAATAACCTCAAATAATTATTCATGAATTTTAAATCAAAGCAAAATTTGTGTCTAAAGTACAATAAAATAAAATAACCTGGGTTACGTTTCTCTTGTTTCAGGTTAATGGAAGTACAATATGGTGAAGCCAAAAAACAGACTGTGTAGAGCCGTTTGTCCACGAAGCAAGTATATATTATTAGTGTCAAGAGGGAAGTGAACAAGTGCCGTCACACCCAGGAAAAAAAAAGTATCATATGTGAGTGACAGGATGGATGGGAAAGAAAGGCCTTATTAATTAACTGAATGATTGATTGTCTAACTGAAAAAAGAATCAGAAAACTCTCTTACTCTATACTATTCTGTGATGAAAGACCACAGACAGACAATCCATTTATTTATAAGATACGTTATCTGAACTAAACACACATATACCAGAAATCTTGCCATGGCAGTGTGGTGGATAATTAAGTAAACACCGTACGTATATATGTGTACAGTCACGAGCACTAATGAGTATCCAGGTGTGCTTACTTCGAATACCTAGAGACCGTAAATAAAGGCACAATAAAAAGATCTCCATTGAAATTACTCTTCGTTGGTGAATTAATGGGTAGACTGTTCAAAACTTCAACCAAAACTGTATACTTATTACTCCTCGTGACTTTACACTGAAAAAGATAATAGTGATAATAGTGATCCAAGTGCCAAGATTTACTATAGTGAAGATGGCAAAGATGGAGTTGACTACACCATTTTTAAGGTAAGGGATGTTATGTTAGTTTGTTCTCATCTGTATATTTCTATCTATTTATCCATGTACTGTATCGACCTGTGTTTTGATTTGTGTGTGTCTGTTTTCCTATTTTTTTTTTATCTCGGTCTCTGTCTACAATATTTCTCTAATCTATCTTTCCTTCCTTTGTCCCTTTCCACCCACCCCACCTGCCCCTCCCTCCCTCCTTCCTTCCCTCCCTCCCTAATTTTCTCCCTCTCCCTACCTCCCTCCCACCCCTCATTTTCTCCCTCTCCCTACCTCCCTCCCACCCCTCATTTTCTCCCTCTCCCTACCTCCCTCCCACCCCTCATTTTCTCCCTCCCCCTCCCTCCCTCCCTCCCTTCTAGTTTACTCGTTGAATATGTATTGCATTACTCCTGTTGCACGCTGCAGATTGATGCCATATGTGGGTTCTCTGCTGAATTGAGTGCTTGGGTTGGGGAGGGACATAATAACACCACAATGGACTGCTGCTGTACAGACGAAACATATGCTCTGATATTGTCTGAGGTTTTTTTCCTATCTCTCTATTCATTCGCCTTTCTCACTTCTCTTAATAATGAATCTTAAACACACACACACACACGCACACACTCTCTCTGTCTGTCTGTCTCTCTATCTCTATCTATCTGTCTCTGTCTGTCTCTCTCTGTATCTCTCTTTATCTCTCTCTCTTTATCTCTATCTATCTGTCTTTATCTCTATGTATGTGTGTATTATCTATATCCATACTATATATCCTATTCATATACCGTGTCTCATTAACACCATATACTATTATTATTAAGTCCGTAAATGGGGTGACCTCAATTTCACCATATATATATTTTTTTAGAACATTCTATAAAACAACAGTACCCTTATAATAATCACACATAGGGCTATGATTATTATTCCATTATGAGGTCACTATGTTGTGCCTTAAGAATGCCAAATGATGGTTCTTTTTAAGCTGGTATGATAATCTTTAAGCCCTTGTGTGGTCATCAATTGAGAGTATACTGTTACCTTAGTCACTCCTTTGACATTATTATCTGTTTAGGGAGGCTAATTTAAGCGTCCCCCTCTTCACTGTTATATGCCTTAATTATTAGACTCTTTATAATATATTTCAATAGGGTTTTGGTATACGAGTGAATTAGTGTCCTTCGTTGCGGTGCTAATGGTTGTGTAAATCTCCCATTTTATTGCTCTTTCTCACACACTGTTGTTTATTCCACCTCCCAGCAGCTTTCTCCTTCCCTCCTTCCTTCCCTGTCTCGCTCCCTCCCTCCCTCCTTCCTTCCATGTCTCCCTTCTCTCCCTCCCTCCTTCCCAGACTCCCTCCCTTCCTCCTCCTCTCCTAGACTTCTTAAAAATATCGTGTCTTTCTCTCCATTCTTGGACTTCCTCCCTCCCCTCCCTTTCCCTCCTCTCTCATACCTGAACCTTTCTTACCTTGCTTTTTTTTTTCCCCCTTTCCCTCCTTCCTCTTAGTTTCAACAAAGTTTCAACAAACAGGAGTTTAAAAAATATTATTCTGTGGTGTGAGAAATAGAACGCAGCGTATGATTCCTCCAAACTGTCCTGAACAACAGACCCTCAATTCGTATACTGAAGAACTAGTCTGTTTCCTGGCAGAGTTTGGAAGAATCAGTAGCCTTCCAGTTCGATTACCGGACCACAACACATGACCCCGTTATGACCCATCCCCATCCCATCCCATCCCTCCCCTCCACATCCCATCTTACCCTCCATCCCCACCCTATCCACCCCACCCCACCCCACCCCACCACACCCAAGGCAAAGTAAGGGATCTAACGCCTTGGTATCTGTGTGTGTGTCAGTGTAGGGGCGTTAGCTGCGAAATTTAGTTCTCTTAAAGTAACTCAACGTGAAGGGAAAATGGAAGTACGAGGAGGGTGTATGGATGGGAGGAAGGATGTAGGGATAGAGGGAAGGGAAGGAAGAAAGGTATAGTGGAAAGGAAGGAAAGGAGAGAGGGAGGAAGGAAGAGGGAATAGAGGAAAGGAAGGAAGAGGGGTATGAAGGGAATAGAGGAAAGGAAGGAGGGAGGAATGGAAGGAGGGATAGAGGGAAGGAAAGGAGAATGATAAAGTTTGGAGAGAACAAATGAATTGAAAAAATAGTAATATGTAGGAAACATAGACAGTGGACGTTTGGAGAGAAATTAGAAGAGATTTGGAGGAGAATATCAGTGTGTGTATGTGTGTGTGTGTGTGTGTGTGTATGTGTGTGTGTATGTGTGTGTGTAGTAAGGATAAGATTCTATGGGGGGGTTAGGGACATGGTTAGGGGGGGAGTCCACGATCCCTAATTCGGTCCTGCTGTCACAATGGTCTCGTGGAGGGGGGGGGGCAGGGAGGAAGAGAAGGGGGGGTCGTCGGGGGGGTAGGGGGGAAAGGTATAAGGTGAGAGCAAATTTGCATATTGAAGATGTGAGGTAGGGAAGGATAGGTAGGTAGGTAGGAAAGGATAGGGAGTGAGGGAGGTAGGTAGGTAGGAAGATGGGTAGGGGAACAGATTGATAGAGAAAGGGAGAGAGAACAGAGTAGAATAATAGGTAGTTTGCATATTGAGGGTGTAAGGTAAGGAAGGATAGATAGGCAAGCAAGGAGGTAGGAAGGAAGGGAGGTGGGGAAGAGAGCGGGGGGAGGGGGAGAGAAGTGACTGGCAAGGGGGGGGAGGAGGGACAGTACGGTATAGGTCAGGAATAATTTGCATATTGAGGGTGTGAGGTAGGGAAGGAAGGAGAGAAGGCAGGCAGGCAGGGAGGGTAGGTAGGTAGATTTGTAGGTAGATAGATAGGTTGGTAAATGGATAGGTAAGCATGGGTGGGATAGCTAGATCGAATGGAAAGGTAGGTAGGTGGGTAAAGAATAGGTAAGTATTAGGGTGATATCTAGCTCAAGTAGAAAGGTAAATAGATAGGTTGGTAGGTAGGCAATTAGGTAGGATGACGAATATAGGAAGGTACCATTTTGTATATTTTTCGTCATTGTAATTTTTGTTTTGTTTTTGCAGGTATGTGTTGGCTCCACGACACGAACTTGTCCTCGTGTATTGGATTAGGTAAGTGTACATTAACTCTTTAAGTGTTGTATGCTATTCAACAGTATTATAACCGTATACATATTTAACACACCCGTATTAAGGCCGTTACACACCAGCATCGATGTTATGCTAGCCAAGTGATGCCAAGCCTCGTGGCTTTCAGTCTCTTGCGTTGTTTTAAATGAGGCTCTTCACACCAAGGCCTATACGCAATTTGAAGTGGACTTGAAGGAGACAATAGAACAGCTGATAGAAGAGGTGCAGATGATAAAAGAGGTGTAGATAATGGGACAGTTCTGGGATAGTAGTCTGAAATATAGTGTAAATTTCTCTTCATCCATTTCCATTTTTAGAAGATGGTATTCACCAAATTCTAGTCTATTAATATTTGTTGTACCGGTATGTACCCATTCTTTTTTCTCTTGTTGAAGGAATCAGAGACCTTAAAATCTACCAACCAAACATGCCGATGACATATTTTCAATATTTTTATCTTAGCTTGTAATTTCGTTTTCTATTTATGAGTCTGTAAGATTAATGTTTGTTAGGGAATGTGTAATCATACATTGACGCTGCTTGTGTAAACCCTGTGTTGCATTAGTGTGCAGAGCGTGAACCTTAAAATTTATGTCTTTGGTGTCGATAAATTTTTTGTTGCTTGACGCTTTCATGGATTTAGTAGATGATTTATAGTTACATGGGATGTCTTTTTAATGTACAGGTTAAGTAAGGTATAGCTAGGCAAAGAAATAACAATAGATCAAGGTTAGATCAAGGTTATGGTGCACAAAATATCGATGTACTTAACTGGGAAGTAAGATTTTGTTGCGGTAGTTTAGTGATACCCATTAAAAAAAAAAAAAAATATGTATATATAGTGTTAGGACTCAGAGTATAGGTATTGAATTTTTAAGGCAATATTTCAGAAGTGAGGGTTCACTAACTATGTACTGACAAGGAGATGAATAAAAACAAACTAAACTGAAAGGACTGTACTGACTTGTGTAAAAGTATAAGTGGCTGGTAATTATATACAGTGTTTATAAAAGTGTAAGAGGTTAATATAGGTGTAAGGGGCTTGTAATAATAACTGTACTGTGTTTGTAAAAGTGTACAGAGTTTGTAATATTGTATTGAGTGGGTAAAGGTGTAATGGGCTTGTAAAACTGTACCGTACTGAACTTGTATTGAGTATGTGAAGATGTAATGGGCTTGTAAAAAGTGTACTGAGCTTGAAATATTGTCCTGAACCAAAAAATACAGATAGAGTTAGAGAGTGGAAAACTGGACCCCGTTTGTGGTCTCATTGCAGTCCATTCATGAGTAATGTATTCGTGGCTGTGTTCAATACCAGCCCGGCTCTTGTTTACACAGCCACTCGTTCATTATTCACCGGATTTGCTCGTGCAACTGTGTATTTATAATGTAGGAGAGCGATAGCGGAGCCCTAGTCAGCTTTCAGGTTTGCTGGGGGCTGCACGCACACTTACTCAAATGCAGACACGATAGAATAGGATAATGTCCACTCAAACACAGGCATGATAGCATAGTGTACAATATTATGCACGTCGTAACAAAGTAAAAGAATAATGAAGGGGATGATAATGATTTAGTGATCATATTCAATGGAAAAGTTGCTAAAGCGGGTTCCCGAAAAATGATCTGAAGTTTTTGTGCCTTTGGAGCGAAAGGTAAACAAAATAACACACAGACGATGATATTTGAGGCCTTATGCAAGAATATTGATGGTGTTGACGATGGCGTGGTAACGGTATAATGACTCTGTACAAACACACACACTACAGAGCCATCGTACCGGTACCATGCCATCGACAACACCACAGATATTCTTACATACGATGGTATTTGGAATGTCACGACCGAGACCTTGACAAGCGAACCCAATTGTATTATTCATTTCCACAACCTTCATCAATCATTTGGTAAAGATATTTTGGGATGTAGGCGACCGGTAAAATATCATTAGTTGGTAAAATGGGAGCATTTTTAGTTTACACACTCTTCCAAGAAACAGGCTACCTTACAGTTTAATCGAGTTGGTTTGTTCCTTCGTATGTTCAGGAGGAATCAGTAACCCCCCACTGTGCTATATAGAGTATGACCACCTACCTCCTTTCAGACTACAGTACAGTACTTGTATTTCTCTTAAATCCACATTTCCACAGCCATCAACCAACCCTCTCAGCAAGCTCTTTATTTTTTTTTTAAGTCACTGTACAC
Organism: Petrolisthes manimaculis; assembly: GCA_034508575.1. Classification (NCBI taxonomy): domain Eukaryota; kingdom Metazoa; phylum Arthropoda; class Malacostraca; order Decapoda; family Porcellanidae; genus Petrolisthes; species Petrolisthes manimaculis. The sequence continues at coordinate 22,408 of JAWZYT010000491.1, read as the reverse complement.
CGCATTCGAATCCTTTCACTCGCTCTACATATTTAAACAGTGTGTGACGTGAACGCATTTGGCGAGGCATTGTTGGGGGTATAGTAGTGGTTAATGGTCAAGTGGCTTCAGTGTGTTGTTGTTGTTGCTTCTCCTTTTTCAACCTTTCCTTATCATACATGTATTTTTACTTTTCATGTAATGTACGGTTACTACATGCAGTATTCTACTGCAAGTATGAAGGGTCAATAATTGTGCATCTGACCCTACGTTCATACCAAATATGATCAAAACCAAAGTCCATAATTTGTATGTACGAAAAACTTCACTTAAAAACTCACAAACACACACAAACAAAAACAACTTGCCCCCACCCACCCAACACTCCTATTACACCCTATGCTCTCTGTCCCTTTCTGTCAGTCTGTCTGTCTGTCCGTGTCCTGATCCCAAGGCTTTATGTTTAAGCCAAGGTGAAGGAAGCGTGGCCGTGTGACCGACCGTACATCAAGGTGGTTTTGAGGGTAGGGGGCGAGTGTGGTGGGTATTACTGAGTCGATAACACACCACTACACTACAAGCTTTGAAAGGGAATGGCAGATGAGGGGTAGCAGGAAGGAGGGTGGTGATCAGGAATAGTTAATGAAGAGTTTGAAGAAGGAAGGAGGGAAGGAGGAAGGTCAGGGTAGTAAATGAGGAGTTGGGGGAAAGAAGGAAGGAAGAGGAAGGTTAAGGTTGTAAATGAGGAATAGGAGGAATTAAGGGTCAGGAATAGTTTATAAGGAGTAGGAGGGAAAGGAAAAAGATTAAGAGTCTCTCTCTCTGTGTGTGTAGAGTATATGGGGACTATACTAACTATTTGATCGAACAATATATAAAGAAAAAGAAAAAAGTAGATACCGAGAGAGAGAGAGAGAGAGAGAGAGAGAGAGAGAGAGAGAGAGAGAGAGAGAGAGAGAGGGAGGGAGAGGGAGGGAGAGGGAGGGAGAGGGAGGGAGGGAGAGAGAGAAGGAAGCATGCAGGGTTTGGAAAGAGGGAGAGAAGAAGAGAGGAGTAGGCAGACTATTGTATGCGAAATGAGACCGAAGAGCAAAGAAAAGACTTGAATGCAGGAGGTGAAAGGAAGGGCTTGAACTGGAACGAGTTATCGGAGGGGATGGATGGATAGATGGAGGGCAAGTTGGGGGGGGGGGGTGATGGTTGAATTTGATGGATGGTCTGGACTGGTTGATGGATGTGGATATAGTGTTTTGTTTAGGTTTTTTTTTTTTTTTTTTTTTTTTTTTTTTTTTTTTTTTTTTGTGGGATAGTCTGATGGACGTAAAAGTAGTGGAAGTTGAATGTGTTTAAAGTTTGGTCATGTTTATAGGTTAGGTCGATTGATGGATGTTAGATTTTGTTGTTGCTTGGTTAGACTGCTTGATGGATGTGAAGATGGTAGTGTTGGTTAATGGTGGATGTTGGATGTGTTGGTTAATAGTGGATGTTGGATGGATGTGATGGTTGGTGGTTGTGATATTTGTCCTCTCATTAATTCATGTTTATATCCTCATTATTCTACTCCAGTTCCTACCAAACTTATTTCTTCCTCTCTCTCCACTGTCCTCTCTCATCTCATTCTTTCACCCCTTCTATCTCTTCCCTTCCCTTCCTATCCCTGTCTTCATTCTCCATTCTTTCCCTCCATCCCTTCCCTCCATCCCTTCCCTTCCCTGTCTTAATTCTTCATCCTTTCCCTCCACTCCTCTCCTCTCTCCCCATTCCATCCCTATCTTCATTCTCCATCCATTCCCTCCATTCCTTTCCCCTCTCCCCTTCCTATCTTCATTCTCCATCCTTTCCCTCTCTCCCCTTTCCATCCCTATCTTCATTCTCCATCCTTTCCTTCCCTCTCTCCCCTTTCCATCCCCGTCTTCATTCTCCATCCTTTCCCTCTCTCCCCTTTCCATCCCTATCTTCATTCTCCATCCTTTCCCTCTCTCCCCTTTCCATCCCTATCTTCATTCTCCATCCTTTCCCTCTCTCCCCTTTCCATCCCTATCTTCATTCCCCATCCTGTCCTTCCCTCTCTCCCCTTTCCATCCCTATCTTCATTCTCCATTCATTCCCTCCATTCCTTTACTCTCTTCCCTTCCCTTACTTTCCCATCATCACCACCACCACCACCATTTCTTACCCTTCATCAAAGAAACTCCACCACTTCTACACAAACTTTACGACTCTGGCCATTGCTAATTCAGCCGCCTCGTAGGTATTGGATATTCGACCTTATGTGAAGTACAAGGCGTCGATTTAAGGGTGGTAATATAAGATAGTGTTGTTGGTCCATTAGAGCAGCTTGATTCCTCCAAAGTATGCCAGGAAACAGGACCAGATTACCAAAATATAATGTGTGGCTTGTTGCTTGGAAAGTTTGGAGAAATCTATTGCTCTAGATTCACCAACGTATAGTACTACCCTCTTAACCTTGTTCCAGGATAAATAATTAATGGGACACGAAGTTCAATGAGAGAGAGAGAGAGAGAGAGAGAGAGAGAGAGAGAGAGAGAGGAAGGGCCGGAGTTGGCAATATATATCAAGGAGGTGGACGAGTGTGCAGCAAGTGTTTATGGGCCGTGTGTGTGTGTGTGTGTGTGTGTGTGTGTGTGTGTGTGTGTGTGTGTGTGTGTGTACAGTCACTAACACTTCCGCGTTATACACCTTCCGTTTGGCAATGAACAATTCCCACCGAAGATATAAATATCTGATGAAAACCGTGCACTTACGTTTTTATAGCGATTCAACACAATAATAAACTCCAATTATATTTTTTTAAACTGGTGAATATGTATCGGCTCCCTCATTATTATTACTATTAATTTTTTGCCTTTCTCCGGTAAATATAACGCAATAAAGAGCGGAATGTAAGCTAAACATGTACCCAAAAGTCCTATTGTTTACAAAGGTATCGATTCATTATTATCGACGGGATAAAATAAAAAGTCAAAACCGAAAAATATAATCTGGGTAATTTTAAGTGTATTATTATTATTATTATTATTATTATTATTATTTGGAAGGGAATAGATGCATTTTTGGTGCCAGGAAAAAAATAAAATAAAAAAACATTAGAAACAACAACCCCGAAAAAATTATCTATTGCAGAAGAAGGAAATTGGAGCATCGATTCATTTCAATATTTTATTCATTTTTACGTGTATTAAAAAAAACTCCATGCAGTTAAAAAAATAATTCATTTCAATATTTTATACATTTTTACGTGTGCATTAGAATCAACTCCTGGAAAGAAAAAAAAATATCTGACCCAGTTAAAGTATCATATTACACAGAAGCTGATGTGGCATATTTTTTTAACCTGCATCTAAAACACGTGTGTGCATTAGAATCAAGTCTGAAATAAATATGTATTGGCGTATCGTAACGCACTTCTCTCACGAACACTGGATGATGGATGGAGGGACTTGGTTGAGGAGGAGGAGGAGGAGGAGGAGGAGGAGGAGGGACTGCTTGGTTGAGGAGGAGGAGGAGGAGGAGGAGGGACTGCTTGGTTGAGGAGGAGGAGGAGGACGAGGAGGAGGAGGAGGGACTGCTTGGTTGGTTCGATCACCTCCTGCCAAACTTTGTACACTTATTTACTTGATTACTTTCTTTCTTTTTTTACTTATTTATTTGCTTGCTTAATTGCTTGCTTACTTTCTTACTTTCTTACTGAATTACTTGCTTGTTTGCTTACTTGCTTAATTACTTATTTATTTACTAACTTGATTTCTTTCTTATTTAATTACTTGCTTGTTTGCTTACTTGCTTAATTACTTGTTTACTTATGTACTTATACTCTCCTGGTCTGGGCATGATGTGGGCATTTAAGTTTAATATTAGTTTTTTTCAATATAATTCTCTTTCTCTATCACACACACACACACACACACACACACACACACACACACACACACACACACACACACACACACACACACACACACACACACCTACACACACCTACACACACACACACACACACACACACAAAATCACAAAAAAAAAAAAAAAAAAAAAAATCACACACACACACCTCTGACCCCTTTACTTTCCTTCTGACCTCCCTTCCCCTCCCCTCCCCCCCTAGCTTCATCCCCTCCCCGTTCCTAAAGTTATGAGGGAAAGTGTACTAATTACAGCAGTTCATGGAGTTACGAAGTGTGCCACTGAATTTATCACCCGCAGCACTAAGTCTTATCAGAGGAAGGAGACGACTTGTGTTGGTGTTGGTGTTGGTGTTGGTGTGCTGATGGCAAGGTGTGTAATGTATGTAAGGAGTCCACCAAACTAATAACATACTGAACTGATCTTCGAGATTTTGTGTTGAGGTGCTAGTCCATCTCTATTATTATTATTATTATTATTATTATTATTATTGTTGTTGTTATCATTATTATTATTATTATTATTATTATTATTATTATTATAGGAAATCTGTTGACCTCTAGATGGGCCCAGTAAGTAAATATACACACATGTAGTGACTCAAATTGATTTATAAGTAATATATAACTGACTGACACATGAGTTATATAGTAGTGTGGATCAATATTGCCTGATTTTATAGTTGAGGCTGATAAGATAGCATTATGAACATCGGCACAGTGGTCAGTATTTTATAGACATACAGTACTATTTAGTCTGTTTCGTGAAGCAATTTGAAGGAATAATTAGTCTTCTACGTTACAGTCAACAGTGTGTGTGTGTGTGTGTGTGTGTGTGTGTGTGTGTGTGTGTGTGTGTGTGTGTGTGTGTGTGTGTGTTTGTTTGTGTGTCGGTAGCCCGTAAAGAGGGATATTGGGGTTCTCTCTCTCCCTCTCTCTCTCACACACACATACACACACACATAAAATAAATCCTCTGTAGCACGTATACATAGATATCAAAAGAACCGCTACCCCCCCCCCCACAAAAAAAAAGTAATATATATATATATAAATAAATAAATGATTCCATTCACAGTTAAATAGTGTTATCTGTGTGGAGGGAGTCAATAGAGGTACAGATTGTAAATAAGGCGGCCCTGCAGCGCTCCATTAGCCACCGTTAATGTATTATTCTGGACTCGTATATTTGGACCCGTAGCCTGTTTATTACCCAAGTGTGGTCGATTTGGGGGCGAAGGAGAGGGGGGAAGGGGTGTTTAATTTTCTTTGAGGGGTTATTAATTTCTACATTATATCTAATTTAGTGAACTCCAATCCAAATGTCCTTGATTAATTAACCCAGTACACGGAGGGGAAGTGGCCGAGTGGTTAGTGGGTAGCTGCAGTATTTGGGAATAACCCTCACTTCCTTCTCTCTGTGGCTGGGTACCAGTTCGGAAGTCGTGAGTCCGTGACGTGTGTGTGTGTGTGTGAATAGCAGTTGGCCTGGGCCACGGTAACGGGCTTGATTAAGCCTATATCCAGTGTCGGAATATAAAAAAAAGCAAACCAAATATCCTTAACTCAATGCACTCATTTCCAGTGCACTAAAAACAATGTCCTTCACTCATTTTAATACACTCCAAACCCAATATCCTTAACCCAATCAATGCAAACCCAATATCCTTAACCCAGTGAACTCAATGCACACACACCCGCCACACTTGGGTAACGTTAAGAGGACAGACCCGTGGGTGTAAATAATGTATATAGTAGTAGTGTTGGCGGGGCTGGACAAGGAGGCGCCCCGCGGTGTATTGTGGTACACTTAGCCAACCATTAGTGTGCTTTCATTCACTCTCTCTCTCTCTCTCTCTCTCTCTCTCTCTCTCTCTCTCTCTCTCTCTCTCTCTCTCTCATGGAGGTAGTATAGCTCCATGCTCTCTCCATGACACGAGGGGGTAGAGATAGGTCTGGTTGTGTTGTGGTAGGCATGGAGAGGTCTTTTGGTAGGTGGAAGGGGTAAATTTTGTAGAAGATGGTGGGAGGATGGAGGGGGTAGTTGGTGTTATGGTGGGTGGAGGGGGGGTAGTTGGTGTTATGGTGGGTGGTAGAGGTAAGGGGTGGGGGAAGGTCTTGTGGTATAGGCCTATGGGGTCGAGTAGGCTATAGGCTGTGTGTCCTCAAAAAACATCTATTGTCTGACCTATTGACTACGGAATGCTTGTGACCCTCAGCTGTAATCACCCTGGGACTGTAGACACACACACACACACACACACACACACACACACTACTTAAACGGTACATGCACACACACACACACACACACACACACACACACACAAACACACACACACACACACACACACACACACACACACACACACATTCTACTAAAGCGGTATACACACACACACATTTTACTTACACGGTACATGCAAACACACATCTGGTTTTTTACACACACACAGAGTTAGATGGCAAGATGAATGGATGAGTTTTATAGTTTGTTGGTATAAAAAGTAGAAAAAATCATATAAAAGGTTAACACACACACAAACACACACACGGTTAGATGGTAAGATGAATGGATGGGGTTTATAGTATGTTGGTATAAAAAGAAGGAAAAAAATATAATGATAAAGGTTCACACACACACACACACACACATACACACACACACACACACACACACACAAGGCCTAGACAAATAACACCCTCCTTGTGCCTCACTTCTTTTGTTTCCTTAATCTCCGCTTTCTGTCCCGGAGAGGTGAAAGTGGGGGGGGGGGGTATAGGAGTAGGGGAGAGAGAGAGAGAGAGAGAAGTACGAGAGGTGAGTGAAGGGGTTGTATAGCTTACCGGTTTCATGAAGAGAGAGAGAGAGAGAGAGAGAGAGAGAGAGAGAGAGAGAGAGAGAGAGAGAGAATATGAAGTGAGAGAATGTATAACGTGAAAGAAAATATATAACTTGAGAAAAATGTAGAGAGAGTGAGAGTATATAAAAATTGTGACAAGGAAGAATATAATTATTATAACGTGGGCGATTATATGACGTGATAGATAGATAAAAAAACAGATATGTAGATAGATAGATAGATAGATAGACACCGAGAGAAAGAAAGAGAGAGACACAGGAAACAACAGTGAATAGAGAAAGAGAGAGAAAGACAGAGAGAGAGATAGAGAAAAAGAGAGATATATATAGAGAGAGCAAGAAACAACAGCGAATATAGAAAGAAAGAAAGTATTTCACCTCTACTAATCATCCCAAAACCAACCAACCAACCCACCAACCCAAAGCTCATTCCATTAGAGGCTTAGCAGCTTCTCTAGCCTTCCTCCGTACTCATTCAACGGAGGAAGTACAGTCCTTGGGAGGCTGGAGGTCTACGACTTCTTTCAGGTATAGATATTTAATGTTAGAGGCTGTGGATATCCCATGCATAGCACTCGCGACACAGCCCGGTCCGTGATAGGAGGTGTCTGTATTACTATGTTCCTAGTCTCATCCCCCTCTTTGTGATAACAAGGGGGGGGGGGGGTGACGATTCCCTATCTTATGACTTAAGATGTACATTACTTATATTTTGTGTATATAATTTAAGGAATTTTTCAATAAATACAGAAAAGGAGTGATACATTCTTAACCTGGTGTGACCTTTTATTTTGGCTAAGGGGGTCCGTTTCTAACGGTACCGGGTGGTCAGATTAAGATTAAGGCGACCTCACAAGTCAGCCGCCCTCCTCCAGCTTGTCATTCTACACCAAAGCGCTATTTTTGTAGCATAAAATAACTAGGTTGTAGAGGATTGTATTGTCCTCTAAACCGATATTTTTGTGCAAAAAATAGCGCTTTGAATTACTTCCCTCCCATCCTCCCGCTTGCTGGTACTTGTTCTTGGTATTTTTAAGTGGGTAGACAAGGGGTTGTCCAAGATGGCGGGACCTTATCTGGTTTACTGATATTTGTGTATTCAATAGTTAGCGGCTTATTCCAAAAGTTTTAGTTACTTGGGATAAATGTACTGTGATAGTGTCTAGTGCGAACGATATTCAAAGGGTTTTGAACAATATCTCGTATCTAGCTCTATACTACACCAAAGCGCTATTTTTTGCACAAAAATATCGGTTTAGAGGACAATACAATCCTCTACAACCTAGTTATTCTTGTGGTGCAGTAGATAGATGGATTGATTACACCCCTTCGTCTGGCCTGGCCCCTCACCCAAACACCCACCCACACACACACACACTTCACTGATTTGTCACTCTGCCTTTTTCCTTCCTCCTTCCTCCTCCTTCCTTCTTTCCCTCCTCCTCCTCATCATTATCATCATTTCGCACTTCATCTTAGTCTGGTTCATCTCTTCCTTTCCCCGTCCACCTGATCCTCTCCCACTTCATTGTCTCTCTATTTTTTCTCTCGTTCCCTCCGTCATCATCATCATCATCATCTCTTCCTTTTTATTTCGTTCGCATCTCTCATCTTTAGGTGTGTGTGTGGAGAGAGAGAGAAAGAGAGAGAGAGAGAGAGAGGGAGAGAGGGGGGGGGAGAGAGTAGGGAAAAGGGGTAATTTTTTTCCAGCTCTTTTCTAACTTATCTTACTCACCGTTTATTTTATGTTCCGACCCTCCACATATTCATGAAGCCCCCAGTTACCGAGGGTCAGGTCATCACACACACACACACACACACACACACACACACACCTGCATTACCTTGCATCCCACCCACCCCTTCAACGCCTGTCTTCCTATCTTCCCATCATCATTGGCATCTCCCACACCCAACCCCACACCACCACTCCCATCCCCTGTAGTGCCCCTTCATCTCTCTCTCTCTCTCTCTCTCTCTCTCTCTCTCTCTCTCTCTCTCTCTCTCTCTCTCCAAATTTGATTCCTGGGGTGAGATAACTTGTTCTTTTACAATTTACAGGATGCTGTCGTGTTGCTTAGCACTAATATAATTTTTTATAGTCTAAAACAAACATTCACAAAATTCCCTCTAAATCGTCCACCACCCCCATCCAAACAAACCACCCAACATACATCTGCCAAGGGTCATTTATCTAACCCAAGGATCAGTAATAATTATGTGACGCCGAGATGGGTCAGCAGGTGCATGATGTGTATGAGAGGGTCAGCATTAGTTCTCCTATCTCTCTCCCTCCTGTCTGTCTTATACTCTCCTTCTGGCAGTGTGTCTAGGTATAGGTGGGTGGGTACGGTAGATCTTTGTCTGTCCATCTCTCACTGTCAATGTTTCCCTGTTCTGTTGTTTTTGCTTACCTTCCTCCCTCCCTCCCTCGTCTTTTGATTTCTGTTTTGTCTGTCTGTCTGTCTGTCTGTCTGTCTGTCTGTCTGTCTGTCTGTCTGTCTGTATATGCCTGCTTTATGCCTATATATTTTGCCCCTTTCTATTCCTCAATGATACATAATATTATTGGGTTATAATATATGTCTGGGTTTTCGTTTCAAACAACGAAATTGAGTTTCAGATAAATGAATTTACTCCTACTTTATCAAAACTTAAATATATATACTGTAGTGTTAATATTGAAAAATCGGGACAATATTTCATATGATAATTATTATGCACCTGAAAAAAAAATCCAGTTAAATAATACTCTTTAGAATATATATAATTATAGTATACTAGAGAGGATATAATAAAATGCGTTTCTATATTATAATATAAATTTAAATATATATATATATAACTTAACAATAATCATAAAACTAAATCCCCCATTATTATACTCTTTTCTTTTCTCTGGAGTTCTTCCCTCATTCTCTCGGGTCTTTTTCCCTCTTTATCTCCTTCCTGCCACATTACTGTCTCACCTCGCTGATAACTCCTGTCTCTCCCTTCCTTTATCTCTCATGTTCCATCTCCCCCCTCCGCTCTCTTCTATCAGTAGTTTCATCCTCTCTCAATTTACTTCATTACTTTCATCGGACTTTTGTTCTATGTAATTATACGACTTTCTTTCTGTTCGTGTTCGCTCATTTGGTTTCATATGCATTTTTTTTTTTTTTAGTTCATGTGTAATTTTTGGTACATGTATTTTTTTTTTTTTTTTTTTTTTTTTGCCCGTGCGCGTGTGTTTGTTCGTGTTTGCGTGAGTATTTGTTCTTGTTCGTGTCGTGTATGTTTGTGTGTGTGGTCAATGAGGCAGGTAAACAGGAATTGTTGTGACTACTCTCCTTCTACCTGTCACCTCTCTCTCTCTCTCTCTCTCTCTCTCTCTCTCTCTCTCTCTCTCTCTCTCTCTCTCTCTCTCTCTTATCACCAGAGAAGTTTATTAACATGTCCGTTGTATATTGTAAAGTTATACTACCACTCTGACCATCATTTTAGCCCTCTACTACCTCCTCCTTTTTCCTCCCTCCCTCCTTTCTCCCCCCTCCCTCCTTTCTCCCCCCTCCCTCCTTTCTCCCACCTTCCTTTTATTATCTCACCTCCCCTTCTTTCTTCCATCTCCCTTCTTTCTCCCACCTCCCTCCTTTCTCCCACCTCCCTCCTTTCTCCCACCTCCCTCCTTTCTCCCACCTCCCCTTCTATTCTCCCACTTCCATTCTTTCTCCCACCTCCCCTTCTATTCTCCCACCTCCCTTTCACCCACCCACTTCTTTCTCCTACCTCCCTCCTTTCTCCCACCTCCCCTTCTATTCTCCCACTTCCATTCTTTCTCCCAACTCCCTCCTTTCTCCCACCTCCCTCCTTTCTCCCACCTCCCCTTCTATTCTCCCACTTCCATTCTTTCTCCCACCTCCCTCCTTTCTCCCACCTTTCCTTCTATTTTCACACCTCCCTCATTTCTCCCACCTCCCTCTCTCTCCCACCCCACTTCTCTCTCACCGTTCTTCCCCTCCCTTTATCCCTCCAACTTTCCTCCTCCTTCCTATCTCCCCTAACTTTTACTCCTCCTCCTCCTCTCCCCCAACCTGAACTCCTCCTCTCCACCGTCTCCAACTTTCCTCCTCGTTCTCCCCCCTCCTCCCCCCCCCAGGAACCCCCACCTTACCACTGATTGACATTAGATAGTCACTTGTGGGATGTCGGGTTAGAGAGAGAGAGAGAGAGAGAGAGCGAGAGAGTAAAGAAGTGATGGAGATGAACAGATGATGGTGGTGGTGGTGGTGTGATGGAGGAAGGTGGTAGATAAGATTTGTTGGTGGAGAAATGGAGAGAGCAATATTGGGTTAGTGGTAAAGGAGAGAAGATTTAGGGTAAAGGAGAGAAAGAAGAGGAGGGGGGAGGAGAATCAAACAATATGTTTTATGCTACAAAAATAGCGCTTTGGTGTAGTATAGAGCTAGATACGAGATATTGTTCAAAACCCTTTGAATATCGTTCGCACTAGACACTATCACAGTACATTTATCCCAAGTAACTAAAACTTTTGGAATAAGCCGCTAACTATTGAATACACAAATATCAGTAAACCAGATAAGGTCCCGCCATCTTGGACAACCCCTTGTCTACCCACTTTATTTTGACTGTGTGTCGCTTTCAGACGTACTTTTCTGAGCTCCTCAAAAGTACTTGAAATGGTAAGTACACACAGTGTTGGGTCGCCAGGTTTTCCTTTTCTTGTTTTTGTGTTGTTTTGTGTTAATTGCCTGCGTTACTTACTCTCTAGTGTCCGTAGAGACTTAGTAACATGTTTTAGTCTAGCTGTTTTCTTAGACGTGTTAGTATGTAGTCTTTCCTTTGGTTCGACTACTATTTATTTTTGTTTGTTTGAGTCTTTCCTTGGGTTCGGCTCAATTTTACGTAGTGTTGTTTAGTTTTGTTAGTTTTTGTAACTTCTCTCTCTTAGTTACTCACTAGCTAGGAAGTTCTTATCTGTTGTTCGGACCTCACGCAGCTGCACTGTTGTTATCGGGTAGCTTGTTGTTCCGGACCTCAGTTTTGATAACTTCAACACTATCTTTCTTTCTTGCCTGGCGGCCCGTGTCTTTGTTATGTTATTTTATGTTTTTGTTTTGTGGGATTGTGACTAAGTGTGATATTTTTGTTTCGCAGAGTCTGGTTTGTGCGATTCAAGAGTGTAGGTCACGGATCTCAGCTGATGGCCACCATTTGTGTACCTTACATTCGCCTTGCTTTTCACACTTAGGTTTCAGTCCGTTGTCTTGCCCTCTGTGCAAGTCATGGGTGGAGGAAGTTTTGGCCTTACCGGCTTCCTCACGGTCCGAGTGTCCTTCTCTTTTTAAATTAAGAAAAGTGTGGACAAGGGCAAGAAAATGGGCTGCTGCCAAGAATCGGCCTTTTTCCTGGGTCGATTCTTCTTTAGCCTTATCTTTGGGCCTTACAAAAGCCTCTTCTTCCTCTGCGCCCAGGCTTTCAGCCCCGGTTTTGGAGCAAGGAGAGGTTATTGTCACGATTCCTTCAGAACCTATTGCTGCGCCTCTTGTTTCCCCCTCGTTATCACGAGATAGGGTGAGGTCGTCCTTTGATAGGACTGGGCGAGTGTCGGGGAGAGTTCTCTCTCCGTCCTCCCAAGAGAAGGGTCCTTCTCCTTTAGATAACTTATCTGAACCTGGGCAAGGCCTCGGTGGGTATGCTTATCAGACCGCGCCTCCCCCTACCAGCCCAGATGGGTTTCGGGTGGGGGTGGTGGCGGCTGAGGTACATGGACAGGGGGTAGGTCGGCCTGCCCCCCAATCCTTGTCCTCTTCAAACATTGTCTGTGAGCCTTCGGGCCTGACGTTATCTAATCAGACGGGTCTAGTGACAGATATTCACGAGGGTAATCTTTCCTGTCCTACTCCTCTTTCTGCTTTTCTCCCTTCTCCTTCTCGTGTACCACCTACTCCTTCTCCTTTCTTTCCTAGACCGGCTGCCTCGGCTGATAATGCTATCAATCCTAGTCCTTCTTTCTATCGTCCTCCACCTCCTGTACCCGTTTCATCCGTTTCTTCTAATCTTATCTCTTCGCCTCCTCGTTTGTCTGACCAACCTCGACAGGCGTATTTTTCTCCTACTTTATTATCTCATCCTCACCCCCATTCTGCCTCGGCTTCTATTCTTCCTAATCGAGTTCCTCCCACATCTCAGTTTACCTCAGGGGATTTACCTAATTCTTCCCTTCACATTGTCAATTCTCTTTTTCAAGATTATATACCTTTAGATTGGGGTCCTCTCCCTTCTTCCTATTCTGCCTTTCGTAAGGAGGGTAAATTGGTGGCCTTAGGGCCTGATCCGGATGACCCCACAAGTTTGAAGCAAGACGATAACGTCTTGATAAGACAAGTGACCGCGGAGGATGGGTCGGTTAGCTTTATCTGTAAAGCTAGACCGGTGGTACCAGGACCAGTCAGTGCTACCAAAGTTAACCTCCAGACGACGGTCGAGACGTTATCTGTCTTGCTGCGACGGACTCAGCTCCGCCCATCTCAAGGGGTAGAGGTTCTACCCTTCCAGGGTCGGCTAGCAGCTGTGTTCCCAGGGGGGGATGCGCTGCCTACCGAGGGGTTAGAGGCGCTGGCTGCCATTCAGTCAGTGGTGGCGAGAGTGGCAGAAGGCAAGACGATCCCTCGTGTGGCGGGACAGTCATTCCCCATCCTACTACACCCTTACGATCAACCTCAACCCTTGACGTCCATGTTATGGCCGGAGTTGTCGGGACAGCATCACTTCCCATTCAGACTGTCACAACCTGATGGGAAATTGGCTCGGATGGAGGTAGCAGCGAGAGACCACTTGGCACACTCAGTGTCAGTGGCAGCCTCACTTCACACGTTGGGAGCCATTATTAAGAGATTAACTGGACTCGTGGACACCCTTCCACGTGAAACGATCAGGTTAGTACCGTTTTGTGGTTGACCTCACACTGATTATAAGTCTAGCGGTCAAGTTGACCGTTAATCTTCTCGGTTTAAGATTTTGACGTTTTCTTTTATTTGTTTTAGGGATATCGTCAAAGGTGTGGGGGTGGCGACGGATGGACTGGCTGGCGCGGTGTCGTCTGTACTGCCGAACGCGGTTAGTGCATGGGCTGATGCGCGTGTGGCGGTGAGGAAGGACTGTGTTAAGGGACAACACCACCACATACAACGGTCCTTAATTGTTACTGATCCGCTAGCACCACATATTTTTGATGATAAACATACTAATGAGGTGCTAGCGAGTCAACCTCAAATTATACAGGTGTCTGCACCTCCTGCGCCTAGGCCTAGCTTTTCCAGGATTGGTAGACAGCAGAGGACTCAAGGACGACGTCCTCCTCCCCCTGTGTATACTCCTCCACGGCGGGGGTCGTACCAGCGGCCGTTTCGTGGTAGAGGACAGTTCAGGGCCCGGGGACGAGGCAGGACAGCTACCCAGCCCGTCACCAAACAGTAGTCCATCTCTGGGCTGCTTGTCTGGCTGGGGCCACGCTTGGCCCCAGTCAGGGTGGGCGTCAAGAGTCGTCCACAAGGGTCTATCTTGGCCATGGCTCAAAAAACCAGTAAGTGTTGTTTGTTTTGAAGTACTGGTTTTGGTGGATTTTTGTTTTGTACTGTATATAGGGTGTCTAATGTGTGTTTTTCTTCCATCAGCCTCTGGTGCTGCCCCCAGGGTCGGCCAAGGTCTCGCTGGGAGTGCAACAACACATCGATGTCATGATAGACAGAGGAATAGTGGAGAAGGTATCAGGAAAGGTTTTTCTGTCCCGGTTGTTCACTGTGCCAAAGAAAAACTCGGTGAAAACGAGGTTAGTTATGGACCTGAGTGCTCTCAATCGCTTTCTGAAACCTTTAAGGTTTCGGATGGTGACGATCAAGCAGGTCCGGGTTACGCTTCGTCAGGGAGACTGGTTAGCGGCTCTGGACTTACAGGATGCATACTGGCACATTCCCATCCACGCCCGATATCGCAAGTTTCTTGCTTTTCAAGCGGGGGTGGGAACGTACCAGTTTACCAGGCTCCCTTTCGGCCTTTCGTTGGCACCGAGAGTTTTCACAAAAATGTCAAAGGTGGTCGCGTCCCGTCTTACGGGATTGGGCGTGGCCACTTTAATGTACCTAGACGATTGGTTAATCATAGCACGGTCAAGGGAACAATTAACTGTCAACATTCAAATAACGTTGAGAGTATTACGGGAAATGGGTTTTCTGGTCAACTTCACAAAATCTTGCCTTGTTCCGACTCAGACCATTTCTTGGCTAGGGGTACTATGGGACACGAGAAATCAGTCCTTGACACTGTCGTCGGACAATGCCATTCGTGCCAGTCGGCAGGTTCGGCGGGCGTTAATGTCAAAAACATTCACCAGGAGGCAATGGGAGGCGTTGTTAGGATCCCTCAATTTTGCGGCCCCGGTAGTGCCTTTAGGAAGGTTACGCCACCGTCGGTTGACTCTAGAGGTCAACAGGTCTGTGCCTATCCTTCCTCGAGACTTACCGCGCAGGGTACCAAAGATGTTATTAAGATTATTAAACCCTTGGTTAAAATCGGGGTACCTGCGCAGTCATGTGCCATGGGTGCAACCTCCTCCATCATTAATAGTGACCACAGACGCTTCGGACATAGGTTGGGGCTTCCAGTCCGACAAGGGTCACCAACAGTGCGGGGGATGGGACGACCGGTTACGTCAGTCCCATATCAACCTTCGCGAGCTATGGGTGCCCCTCAGGTTTCTTTGTATGTTTCCACTTCTCCGGGATATGTCCATTCTCTTCAAGATGGACAATTCCACGGCAGTAAGTTGCATCAATCTTCAAGGCACGTCCCGCTCGTTACCTCTGCTTCAGTTATCAGAACGCCTCTTTATACGAGCGCGTTTGAGAGGTTTGCACCTGTCAGCCGCCTTCGTACCAGGGGTGGAGAATGTATGGGCGGACGCTCTGTCCAGATTCAAAATGTCATCAGTAGAGTGGACGTTGAAGAGGACAGTATTTCGATCATTAGTGGAGAGGTTCGGACTTCCGGAGGTGGATCTGTTTGCTTCTCACCCCTCGGCTCAGCTGGCCAATTACCTAACTCTGCATTCCCGCACTCTGACGGGCGGCCCAGACGCGTTCACAGAGGATTGGAGTCGGTGGACTTATCTTTATGTGTTTCCCCCCCCCGCGACATCACTTCTCATGAGGGTGGTACACAGATTCCGATCCTTTCAGGGCAAAGTATTGTTGATAGCCCCATATTGGCCAGCCCAGCCCTGGTTCACAGAGCTTCAGGAAAGGTGTCCGAACCCTCTGTTTCTGGGATCAGCTTGCCTGTCAGACAACCTAAACTTACCGTTGCTGACGTCCTTGCGACTTCACGCCTGGACTTTCTCCGTAGAGCCTTGAGCAATTCCGCTTCAAGTCGTACAGTAAAGATCATGCTTAACTCCCTACGTCCTGCCTCAGTTCGGCAGTATGAATCGTGCTGGAGAAGGTTTCAAATTTTTATTAAAAATAATTCTATTTCATATATTTCTTCCAGCACGGTTTTAGATTTCTTATCATGGCTGGCTGATGTCACTAACAGAGCTCCAGCCACTGTTTCAGCTCATTTTTCAGCCATTTCTGATCCTTTACGGTTTGCTTTTAATATTGTCATGGATCAGCGTATGATTACGATGCTGATGAGAGGCATCAGATCATCTCAACCTAGGTTAAGGAATAGGGTTCCAGATTGGTCCCTTCATAAGGTGTTAAATTATTTGAATTTTCAAGGGACCTCGCAACTGTCTGTGGTTCAACTGTTTTATAGGTCTATCTTCCTGTTATCTTTGGCTAGCGGTTTTCGGGCTTCTCAGATGGCTGCCCTCACAAGGCACCCCTCATTTACTGTGTTTGATGATAATTGTCATTATATTACTATTTCCCCGTCACCTTCATTCTTAGCCAAAAATGAACAATATGACAGTTTATTACGTCCTCTGAAAATTCCTAGTTTTAATGCCAATGGTAGATACCACCATTTATGTCCAGTTCATGCTACCAAAATGTATATAGGCATTACGCCGGACGCTTCTCCGGATCATTTGTTTGTTAACCCGTTAACGGGTAAACGTTTAGCGGCTAGGGCGGTGTCGCGTATGCTATGCAAGATTATTTCTTTGGCGGATCCGGGTCACGAACCCAAAGCTCATTCCATTAGAGGCTTAGCAGCTTCTCTAGCCTTCCTCCGTACTCATTCAACGGAGGAAGTACAGTCCTTGGGAGGCTGGAGGTCTACGACTTCTTTCAGGTATAGATATTTAATGTTAGAGGCTGTGGATGTCCCATGCATAGCACTCGCGACACAGCCCGGTCCGTGATAGGAGGTGTCTGTATTACTATGTTCCTAGTCTCATCCCCCTCTTTGTGATGACAAGGGGGGGGGGGTGACGATTCCCTATCTTATGACTTAATATGTACATTACTTATATTTTGTGTATATAATTTAAGGAATTTTTCAATAAATACAGAAAAGGAGTGATACATTCTTAACCTGGTGTGACCTTTTATTTTGGCTAAGGGGGTCCGTTTCTAACGGTACCGGGTGGTCAGATTAAGATTAAGGCGACCTCACAAGTCAGCCGCCCTCCTCCAGCTTGTCATTCTACACCAAAGCGCTATTTTTGTAGCATAAAATAACTAGGTTGTAGAGGATTGTATTGTCCTCTAAACCGATATTTTTGTGCAAAAAATAGCGCTTTGAATTACTTCCCTCCCATCCTCCCGCTTGCTGGTACTTGTTCTTGGTATTTTTAAGTGGGTAGACAAGGGGTTGTCCAAGATGGCGGGACCTTATCTGGTTTACTGATATTTGTGTATTCAATAGTTAGCGGCTTATTCCAAAAGTTTTAGTTACTTGGGATAAATGTACTGTGATAGTGTCTAGTGCGAACGATATTCAAAGGGTTTTGAACAATATCTCGTATCTAGCTCTATACTACACCAAAGCGCTATTTTTTGCACAAAAATATCGGTTTAGAGGACAATACAATCCTCTACAACCTAGTTAATATGTAAGATAAGGAGACTGTACAAGAGAGAATACATAGTTATGGTCTGTTTCGTGGATCAATTTATATTCTTTTGACATAGTTTAACAGCAGTACTTTTGTGCGTGCGGGCGAACGAGAGTGTGTGTGTGTGTGTGTGTGTGTGTGAAAGTGTGTGTGTGTAGGCGAATGGACATGTAGGTAGGTTTGTTGTGGTGTGTATGTGTGTGTGTGTTTGTGTTTGTAAGCTGGTGGACAGGTAGGTAGGTAGGTTTGTTGTGGTGTGTGTGTGACTGTGTGTGTGTGTGTGTGTAGGCGGGTGGACAGGTAGGTAGGTAGGTAGGTAGGTTTGTTGTGGTGTGTGTGGTGAAGGTGTTTACCTGTTATTGAAACCTGGCCGTGTTTGCTCCCAGTCTTCGCCTTTCGTGCTCGTTTGCTTCGATAAACACGCGGACAAACAGTACACAAACAAGCAGGCAGGATACTATAGCCGCCCTCTACCTCCTCCTCTCGTTTGTGTGCTTGGGTAAACAGAGAGAGAAACAGGTAACGGACAGGTACACAATAATTGCCATACATACATTTCCTCGTGAATGCTGCGATAAACAGTCAGACAAACAGTACGTAAACATATACACAAAATATCTCTCTAACTCCGCCTCTTATAAGACATGCACTTTTCTCCCATCTCTTATAACTCCCCAATTCCCCGTCTCTTCCTTCTCTATATCTCCCCCACTCTCTCTGACACACATACACTTCCCTCTCTTCCTTCTCCATGCATCTACATCTCCCTATACTCATTCCCTCCCCCAATTCTCTCTCTGACACACAAACACACACACACACACCTCCCTCTCTTCCTTCACCATCTACATCTAGCTCCCCTACTCATTCCCTCCCCCAATTCTCTCTCTGACACACAAACACACACACACACACTTCCCTCTCTTTCTGCTCATTCTCTCTCTGCCCCCAACAGTGAGTGAGTGAGTGAGTGAGTACAGTGGTTGTATCTCATTACTGATGTGTGTGTGTTGGTGTGTTGGGTTGAGTATCATAGTGAGGGTGTGGGTCCCTAGTCTTGTCTTCAGCTGTCTGCCTCGCTGTGGGCGGACCAGTGGCGGAGTTGATCATTAGGGGACTCTGTGTGTTTGTGTCTGTGTGTGTGTGTGTGTGTGTGTATGTGTCTGTGTCTGTGTATATGTGTCTGTCTGTCTGCGTGTGTGTGTGTGTAAGCCTCGGTTCTAGTGGTGGTTGGTGCATATACATACATATATAGGTCCTACTAACATACATTTATACACACACACATACATACATACATACATACGATGTTGTCTCCGTATCGTTCTGGCTTATAATTTGTCTGTCTGTGTGGTTGTGTTTAATAGTCTAATTTCTGTATGGTCTGTGTTCTCTCTCTCTCTCTCTCTCTCTCTCTCTCTCTCTCTCTCTCTCTCTCTCTCTCTCTCTCTCTCTCTCTCTCTCTCTCTTCCTAATCGTTGCCTATAATCCTTTCCTTTTGTTTTGTACAATAACCTTCTGCTTTCCCTTTGCTAACCCTCCTGTCCTCCCTCACCTCACCTCACTGTCTCTCCCCTTACCTGTACCTCCACTCACCTGTCTGTTCCCTCCCTCTATCTTCCTCACCTGTCCGTCTCTCTCCTCTACTACGATTCATCCACCCCCCTTTCTCCTACCCCCCCACCTCGCTCTTCCCTCCCTTTCCCTTCCCATCTACCATCCCGCACTTGATATTCATATAGTTTGTTGTGTCGAGATATATCATAGCATTGAATATATTCGATTGAAGTTGAAGTAAATGCACAGGCAGAGAGACACAACACGTCCTATAGTGAGCAACCCGCCCGAGGAACACAAAACACACACACTGGAGAGAGAGAGAGAGAGAGAGAGAGAGAGAGAGAGAGAGAGAGAGATTGTCTTTAAGAACTTATTCATTAATGGTGTACAATCAATGATCTTAGATTTGTAAATGCCTTAGGCTTAACAATTTTAAAATATGCCGTGAAAAAATTAAAAAAATTGTGAACAAAAAGAAACCTCTTGAAACTATAGGATTATTAATTTCTTTACTAGTAAATAATTTCCTCAGTTACTGGTTTCCTTTATTATATACGAGTTTATCATTCATATACGAGTCTATAATTATGCGAGTTTATCATCCACATACGAGTTTATATATTATACGAGTTTATACACGAGGTTATCATTCATATACGAGTTTTATCATTCATTTACGCAGTCCAAAACAATCGATAATCCGAGTTAGATTGTTCTATGCTAGTGGGTTGTAATGTAGGGGAGTGTAACACGGCCCCTTCCCCAGGTACCGTACCCTATATAGATTAGCAGTGTGCGTATTGGGTT
The DNA here is from genome assembly GCA_034508575.1 of Petrolisthes manimaculis. Lineage (NCBI taxonomy): Eukaryota > Metazoa > Arthropoda > Malacostraca > Decapoda > Porcellanidae > Petrolisthes > Petrolisthes manimaculis. Next base: position 2,214 of record JAWZYT010000491.1, on the reverse strand, counting down.
TAATCTACACGTGGATCAGTGGTCAATATTATGTGTGTCAGTGTATGAACGGGAACACACTATATGTCAACACCTAATTATTTTGTACTCGCGTATAATATGTATGTGGAGTTGTATTGTTTGTGTGTGTGTGTGTATGAACTGGAACATCAATTACGTCGACATCAGCTTTGTAGACGTGTGTGTGTGTGTGTGTGTGTGCGCGTGCAACTTGTATCAATTTTGGAGAAATCAAGGTACTCTAATGTCCCTAAAGTATATTGACATTCTTAATTAATTAGTAGTTCTCGAAGCCTGTTGACCCGACAGTTCACAGAGAGAGAGAGAGAGAGAGAGAGAGAGAGAGAGAGAGAGAGAGAGAGAGGAGAGAGAGAGAGAGAGAGAGTCCTGTGTAAAAATCCTTCCCTTCGTGATTTCCCTCAGGCTTGTACCCACTCGTTCCTTTCAATGAACATGTAAAAAATATATAGAGATGGAAGCAAAAAAAATGAAGATGGTACAGTATTTTTTTTCTCTCTCTCTCTCTCTCTCTCTCTCTCTCTCTCTCTCTCTCTCTCTCTCTCTCTCTCTCTCTCTCTCTCTCTCTCTCTCTCTCTCTCTCTCTCTCAAAAAGGGGAGACCGTGAAGCATTTTGGGTAACGCCTTCCATCTTTCTTTTGTTTGGTCATGTGATCTCGTTCTTTCTCTCTCTGTCTGTCTCTTTTATTTCCATGTTTTTCTCGCGTCTTTTTTCTCTTATTTTCTTTTCCTTTTTTTATCTCTATCCATCTTCACTTCCCCCCATGCTCTCTCTCTCTCTCTCTCTCTCTCTCTCTCTCTCTCTCTCTCTCTCTCTCTCCACATTTATATATATTTTTGAACTTTTTCACTGTTTCTTTTTCTTCTCACAATCCTTTATGTTGTCAAGGAAGTGTTTTATTTTTTTTGTCTCTTATTCAGTGATGTTGTACGGTATAGATAAATTTTTTTCTTACCTATTGGAATTATATATTATTTTTATTATCCATTGTGTTGAACTCTTCCTACTTATATTACACTTCATTTTCATTCTGAAGACGTTCCCTCTCTTTGTGTTTTTTTGTTTTTTTTTCTAATTATTTTTTTGGGGGGTCGAAAGCAAGAAATTCCGTTCATGACTTCCCTCTCCAGCCAACATGCTTCTCTTTACTCTACCCTTTGCCCCTTAAATCTTATTCTCTCTCTCTCTCTCTCTCTCTCCTTAGTTCTACTTTTCCTTCCTCCTTCCTTAATTCTACCTTTCCACTATCTCTCCTTACTTCTACCTTTCCTTCATCTTTCCTTACTTTTGCCTTTCCTTCATCTTTCCTTCCTTTCTCCTTACTTCTACCTTTCCTTCATCTTTCCTTACTTCTACCTTTCCTTCACCTTTCCTTCACCTTTCTCCATCTCCTTCATCTTTCCTTCCTTACTCCTTACTTCTACATCTCCTTACCTTTACCTTTCCTCCCCCTCTCTCTTTACCTCTACTTTTCCTCCCCCTCCAGCTCCCCCCCCCCCCTATAGCCTGAGTGATGGGGTCAGGTGGAGGTGAAACACAAATCGTTCGAGTGTCAGGTGAAGAGGAGTGGAGGGAGGGATGGAGGGAAAGGTGAGAGGGAGGGAGGGATGGAGGGAAAGGTGGGAGGGAGGGAGGGATGGAGGGAAAGGTGGGAGGGAGGGAGGGAGAGAAAGAAGGAAAGAATGAAGGCAGGTTAAAGGGGTAGAGAGAGAGAGAGAGAGAGAGAGAGAGAGAGAGAGAGAGAGAGAGAGAGAGAGAGAGAGAGAGAGAGAGAGAGAGAACGAATGTGTGAGAAAAGTAATGACTGAATATAGAAAAATTAGAAAGTAATAAAAATAATAATGATAAATTAGAATAGAGATCAAGACAGAGATAATATAATTACGGTCACGAAATGAAAGCAAAAGGAAGTTGGTAAAAAAAATAAAGGGTGATTGACATGAGAAATGGACGAAAGAGGAGATGAAAAGAGGCGGTGAAGAGAGAAAGAAAGGTGGAGAAAGAAAAAGAAAAAGAATGGAAAAATAATATCAGAAAAATGAGAGAGAGAGAGAGAGAGGGGGGGGGGGGGGGGGAGAGAGAGAAGCGAATTAAAGGGATGAGAGCATGGAGAAATGAAAAAGGGGTGAATGGGGTGAGTAAAGTGGTAAAGGGAAAGGGTTAGAGAAAGGGGTGAAGGTGAGGGTGACAAGGGG
>JAWZYT010000490.1:0-42500 GCA_034508575.1 Petrolisthes manimaculis | reverse complement strand
AATTGGAGTTAGTCAGAAATAAAAAAGAGTACAGTCACAAGTATCTATAACAACACAAATAATATGTGAGTTAATCCTTTTCTCCACACGGTACAGTCATTCTTTTTACAACTCAAAACAAAACAAACTCATAATTGGACAAATCTCTTATCTGGCTGAACAATGAATGAAGGAAGGAATGAACGAAGGGAGGCAGATCTTACGAGTAGTTCCCCTCTCCTCTTTTCATACATACGGTACGTCAAATTCCTCTTCATCTTTCCCTACCTACCTACGACATTCATCTTTTCCTGCCTACAACATTCCTCTTTTCCTACCTACGACATTCCTCTTTCCTTCTTTTCCTATACATACTACATTCTTCTTTTCCTTCTTTCCCTACCTACTACATTTCTCTTTCCTTCTTTTCCTATACCTACTACATTCCTATTTCCTTCTCTTCCTGCCTACTACATTTCTCTTTTCCTCTTTTCCTTCCTACTACAATCCTATTTCCTTCTTTTCCTATACCTACTACCTTCCTATTTCCTTCTTTTCCTGACTACTACATTTCTCTTTTCCTCTTTTCCTATACCTACTACATTTCTCTTTTCCTCTTTTCCTTCCTACTACAATCCTCTTTTCCTTCTTTTCCTATACCTACTACATTCCTATTTCCTTCTTTTCCTGCCTACTACATTTCTCTTTTCCTTCTTTTCCTGCCTACTACATTCCTCTTTCCTTCTTTCCCTACCTACTATATTTCTCTTTTCCTCTTTTCCTTCCTACTACAATCCTCTTTTCCTTCTTTTCCTATACCTACTACATTCCTATTTCCTTCTTTTCCTATACCTACTACATTCCTATTTCCTTCTTTTCCTATACCTACTACATTCCTATTTCATTCTTTCCCTACCTACTACATTTCTCTTTTCCTCTTTTCCTTCCTACGACATTCCTCTTTTCCTCTTTCCGCGTCTACAATTTCCACCGGCTGTCATAGAGGCAAGAAGGTCGTTTGAGGAAAGACAGCAACAGTAGTGAAAGCACGACGGGGTTACCAAGAGTGAAAGCAAAGATTCTGGGGAACGCAATAAAAGTAGTGAAGGAGATTAGAAGTGTCCTGAGGGTGAAAGGAGTAGGAGGAGGAGTAGGAGAGGAAGGAGGAGAAGAAAAGTAAGAGCAGCGTCGAGAGAAGGAGGAAGGGATAAAGAAATGGAGAAACAGAAGAAGAGGTATAGGATATAATATTATAGGAAAGGAAATAAAAGAAACAGGAACAACAGGTATATAGAAAAGGAGAAATAAATAAAAGGAGAAGGAACAACAGGTAGAATAGGAGACTTAAATAAAAGGTGGAGATAGAGAATAATAATAATAATAATAATAAAAATATGAGACTATAACTATGATATGAGGAGTAAAGTAGACCACCCTTGGCCTGAAAGTCCCTGTAGGAGTATAGGACGTGGATGAAGGAGGTAGAGAGAAGTGGGACACCAAATACGAAAACAGAATACTAAAAAAAAAAAAAAAAAAAAAGTGAAAGAGGGTGAAAATTACGAAGAAGGAAAAATGGTCTAAGAAGAGAAAGTAAGGAAAGATAAAAGATGATGGTATGAAGATGTTGATGAAGCGGAAGAAGAAGAAGTAGAGGAGGAGGAGGAGAAGAAAGAGGAAGCGGAGGAAAGGTCGAGAGCGGAAAAGTTGGGAGCCCCAAAAAAGGAGGGAAGGAAAAAATAGAGGAGGAGGGTAAGAATGAGGAAGGAGGGAGTGGATGGAGGAATTTTTGAGAAGATGGATGATTGGATGAAGAAAGGAAAGTCTAGGCTGGGAAAATAATGGCCTTTGGAGAGAGAGAGAGAGAGAGAGAGAGAGAGAGAGAGAGAGAGAGAGAGAGAGATGGATGGATGGATAGGAAGGTAAACTAATAATGATGGGTTGATAGAGAACAGAGAAACAAATACATAGATAATGTACAGTTGCCAAAAAAGGTATTGCGACAAATCTTGATAGAACTTTAACCCTAGTAATATCCACAACTATTTGTATATAACACAACTATGGACAATAATATATTTAATGTTGTATCAATAGTTGTCGCAATACCTTTTTTGGCAACCGTACATTGTAGGGGATCTGTTTCATGTCATAGTTTGTAGGAATCACAGACCTTCCAATTCACCAATAAGAAAACCTCCCCTTGAGTATTTTTTCATTAGGATATTCGGGTGTGAAGAGAGGAAAGACTAGATTTTTTTTTTTTTTTTAATTTGTGTGTCCAGGATTTATGACTGGTGACTGAACACGTGCTGCTACGACAAAACCTCCACGGGGGAACAGAATTAGATCATGAGTATATTAAGGCAATTATCATAATTAATGAGCCGTGAGATCAACTGCACCAAGAGCAATATAATATGTTGCACGCCGCCCACAGTGGAAAGTATTGAATTAGTAGCAATCTCTCTCCCGGGCTTTGTGTCCTGTATAATAAATAATTGTGATACACTTCCTGACAATAGAATACACTCTCTCTACCAGGCCATGAAAAACAAGGAAGGTGTTGCTAGCATTGTGTGCCGTATGCAAGAACATTGATGGGGTTGACGATGGTGTTGTACCGGTAACAATTAGGCTACTACATACACAAACAACATAGCCTATTCATCGTCCCGGTACCACACCATCGTTAATAACACCACGGATGTTCTTGCATACGAACCTTAGGCTCATTCAATTCATCACTCAATGTTTACTTGTCCATGTTTCACAACGCAAGGTAGATTTATTAAATGTACAGTCCAGCAGTCTGGGTGTAACTGGAGTAATTGATTCCTTCTAGCAATTTCAAGCAACTGGCCACCATATACGTATTGTACCGTACTTCTATACGTAACGTTAGTGTGAGTGCGAGCATTTATTTTATTTTAGTGAATAATCCAATAATTTATTAATGAATATACTTCGTTTTCATTCATACCGATATTTATGAAGCTGGGCGGTCCTTGCAACACAGAGAATATAGGCAGGAGAACAGACAGTTACATAAGTGTCACATTGTGTAATGTTTTCAAGCCCTAATGGGCTATTGCCGGAGAAATTTATGTAATTTTTCGAAACTGCTGGTTACTTATATATCAAAATATTATAGAATAATTTAATGAAAATAAAATAATAATAGCAACTAATGAAATTGATAGCAAAAATTAGATACAAATCACAATAATGACCATTTGGCGTGTGAGTGGGCTGTAGATGGCGGGATATAGGGCCATGGTGGCACGGTGTGGGTTCAATGCTTACATGACTTGTTTATTCTCACTTGACGCCACTGTTCTGTTATGATACACATACACATACCATGAAGAATCGCAAACCCGTACGAGTGGTAGGACTATATATTAAATAAACAATAAAATACCGTAGAGTGGATGACAGAAACATGAAAGGCAAGGTACTACTTAGCCGCGCGGATTTACACTTGGTGGTTGTGGGATGCATGAATAAAGCACTCAGCTGGCCACCGTCCACGCCTCCACGGAAGTCTCGACTCTCAAGGTCATCATAGTAGTTGAGTGATGTCTTTGGATAGGAGGTGCTCAAGTGTCCTGCCCCTTTTTTATCCTCATGTTCCACTATAATACAGCTCCTTACGTAAGTACAAGACTCAGTTACGTGATATTAAGGACTGGGCACGGCAGCCTTTCCTGTTGTACCGAGTTGAGTGAACGTAGCGTCTGTCACCTACCAATGGGGGTAGAAGGCACGTAGCCATATTTTTATAATATTATTTTTCCGTGTAATATTAAAGTAACAACCATGCGACGCTTCACGCAGGTCAGAGATGTTATTAGGTATATGCAGACAGTAACGGATGTTTGTATAGGATCTCAAGTTAATATTAATACATGTTCCGTACATTCACTACGGAATAATGGCCGAGTCAGACACTCATTGGCAGGAAAGAAAATTCGACGTTGGACAGTGAGATTGACATAGTGTGATAGTAATACGTAATGTTATGAGTTACCGTACTTTACCGAATGAAAAAAAAAAATGAAGGCAGTAAATTTATATCGTAACTAAAGACAATTATAATTTATTTAGTTATAGTCACGGTATAGCATATATTTGAAACTATGCCAGCTTGGAGTGTTAGCTCGAGGACCAGGATTTATACAATATTTAATTCTTTGCCTCAATTAATTAACACACAATAGTAAAACATAATTTGCTGATATGGGAACGAAGATTTATTTCTAACGTTCGGTTGGAAAGCTCAGATCGTGGTAAGGAACTATTATTTACAACTGTATACGGTATTATCTTTCACACACACACACAACGGATGACAGGTAAGGGGGAGGTACAGTTTCATTTCACTCTTGCCATCAGTGTTTGAATTTTTTCGGTAAAGGGAACAACGCAATATAAACAGAGGCCCAGGAAAAGAATGTACAGATATGCTGGCAATAGTAATAAAGTAAAGGCAGGCGGGGCAACACACCATCATTGTCAGTGTTGTGTGTGTGTGTTTTGGCAGTGTTGTGGGTGTGGGTCGTATTGTGTTGTGTGTGTGAGGGTTCGATAGTGGTGTTGTGTAGGTTAGGGTAATACGGTATTGACACTGTTCTTTGGGTGTTGACAGTGCTGCTAGTGTTGTTTTGCATCAGTGTTGTGTTGTGTTGTGTTGTGTGGGGCATTAGAGGTGTCGTGTGGATGTAGGTGTGTGTAATTCTTGTTTTTTTTATCCAGATGAAAATACACTTATTTCTTTCTAATGTGAAGCTTAATAATTATTATTATACCGTATGTCTTCCTTTTTTCAGTGTATAAGTTGCATATATGTACATAGTCGTGTAGGTTTTGGGTGAAGTTTTTCTTGGATTAGACCACATGACATTTACTGAGCAAGCCTAGAAATAACAAACAATGGAGTATGTCGAATATTGACAGTATTATCTTATTGAATTGTGTTTATTCCACGAGTTGTTAAATTGGACTAGGCTGTATCGTCAATACTTTTTCATTTCACTGGCGAGAGATGGGATGAGAGGTTGGTAGAGTTTCATATTGTGTCTCGCACCAGGACAAAATGATTAGGTTAACTAACGTTACCCCAGTATATATCTTAAGCCTTATGGGTAATTCACTTTTGGTATATTGGAATGCCTTAATTCCTCCAAAGTATGCCAGGAAATAGGACCAGATGTACAAAAATAATGGCGTTATGTTGCTTGGAATAGTCTGGAGGAATAATAATTTGCTCCAGATTTACCAACACTACTTCCCGACTTAAAGAAGAGATACTGACTGACTGACTTTGACTTAACTTTTGACCTGGACCGTAGGCTATGCTGGCAACACCACTCCTTCACCACTACTCAGCACGCCTCTGATTCCTCTCAACATTACCCTCAGGCCCCGCTCAGTCAACACTCTACTCTGCTTGCTTTACTCTCCGTCGGCAAACATTAATCAGCAGCCGGGCAAATCTTTTTTCATTGAGTGAAATTTTGGGCTAGGGGGAGAGAGAGGAACAGGGGCTGGGGTGGGGGAGGGCCAACGATGGGTCTTGTTGTTAGGCTTTATGTTGTGGGTGAATTGGAAGGTTATTGATTTCTCCAAAGTTTGTTAGAATATAAAGTAGATTCCCATTTATTAGACTCTGAGTAGTGTAGGCAAATAACTGGAGTGACAATATTGGAGGGTTTTAAATATAATCAATTTTGAAAATGTAAGCTATGTGGGTGGTCCTGTGTAGCCTAATCAAGTTTTCTGGTAATAGTCTCAGAGTACTGTATATTGCCTAAGATGTCTGTTGATGGTTTATTTGACTTGTTTACATAATTTGGAAGGTAAGAACTGCGTCACTCATATAAAATGTATAATGAAGTTCACCTCTCGATTATATGAACATTCCCCTCACTGTGTTATGAAGTGATGTAGGGCTCGCAGAACTTCCCCTCGTCAACTTTCAGCCCTAAATTTTTCCTGAGCACCACTTCCCCTCACCCTTTCCCCTTCCTCAGGAGACGTGGGGTGCTCAAAGCTGCCAGTGTTCAGATTTAGCCCTTAATAGGTGTTTGCTTTGGGAACTGAAGCGTAATCGATGGTCAAAAGCAAATGGAATGTAGATTTCTAATGATAACAATAATCATACTGAATATACGACGAAAATGAATAAACGAGGAATGATACTGTACGGTATTATGTATTTCATATTTCCTCTGCATAATGATTACTTCTTTTAGACTTCTCTACAACAGCAGGCTTTTTGAAAATGTAAAATCTAAATGAAAATAGAAAAAAAATGAAGTGGCGCAGTGATGGCACAGTATGACATTCGGTTGTACAGACAGTACAGTACCTCCCAAAAGTATCTTTAAAATAATGGACGATGTTATTTGACAAGTTGCGTGAGGTAGTAAAAATTTTTGTTCATATTTTCGCCATCCTTCGAACCAAATATTAACGATAGTTTTAGGATGTACAGTACAATACGTATACTAGAAATTCTTCTCGTTGTCAACAAATGTTTGTGTGTGTGTTCCTAGGGAGAGGGTATCGTAACCTGATGTACTAGACAGAGGACTATGGTGATTGGAAAGTGATGAGAGGTAGGGAGGGAAGAGCAGGAAAAACGTTTACTGAGGCGAGGTAAACAGCAGTGGGTCTGGATCAAAGGGAACTGTGGCGGGGCTTTTGTTTGTGTGTGTGTGTGTGTATGTGTGTGTGTGTGTGTGTTCCATCCCAAAACTAAGCCCCATCCCCATTCATCAGTATTTCTCTGTTTACTTAGAGTCTTAGATACAGTATAACAGCCTAGCAATACCGTACACTCTTACCGTACCTCTTTAATCTACTTTCCACCACATTGCTTTCCTCTAAGGTACTACCCAGATCTTGTCACCACGTACAGTATCTCCGAGGTCCAAATCACATAGCCTACATATTATTATTGGTATACCACCTCCGTAACCTGATTCCATTCCACTTCTCACATTTCTTAGCCATTGTACACCTCAACCTCCCATCGCATGCCACAACCTCACCTCAACCCCACACCCCAAAAATCTTACTCCACATCCCCCGGCACAGCTTTCATGGGACGCAAATCAACATTTAGAATACAAACACACGTTCGGAAGTCTCTGTTAGTGATTCTTCTCTGTTGTTTCTTCACATCAGAGGCTCGAACCTTATGTGTAACTTTTGAGCTTGAAGAAAATAACGGATAGCTAAAACGTCAGTGAAGATAACCCCTCTATGTTTTTTTTATTTTTTAATGTTGTATATTATGAATATAAACATGATGAGGTTATTATGGTGAAGTTACTGATGAAGATTTATTTATTTATATTTTATTTTATTTTTTTACATGCAAATATGAACATGATGTTTTTACGGTCAACAAAAGTGAACTTGCATTTTTCCATATGATATACAGATCATCGAAATATCGTTCCTACCGTCACATGTTTCCTAATGAAATTTCCCTTATGTTTTTGACTTACTCAAACTAACACGGCTTTTCTTTCGTCACCAGTTGTCGTAGAAACTTGTGATTCGAACTAAAGAGAACTGTCGACTTGAAAGCTACATAAAATCATTGAATATTTCATGATACACTCCGGGACTTCCCCTCGGCAGCCTCGCACAACTTTTACTCTCGCATTTCACGCTCTTCCAACACTTGAAAGAGATTTACTGACAAGTTTGTTTTATGTAAATTTTGCCGGAATGTGCAAGAAATACAGAGGCACCTCGTTTTCCCTGTTCCGTGGGGGGAATATGGTGTAGGGGGTGGGCAGTGCTGGTTGGGGTAGTGGAGTGGTGGTAGCCTAGTAGGATGGTGGTGGAGGTGGTGGTAGTACTAGGCTAGGGTATGGAGTTGGGTGTAGGCTACGGTTGGCAAGTAGTGACAGTGGTGATATAGCCTAGCCTAGCGAGGTGGTGATGGTAGGTAACAGAGAAGGTGTTACTGTTGGTAGGGATTATGGCAACTATGGTAATGATGGTGGCAGAGGTGTTGGCACGAATGATTGTTATAGTTATTAATGGTGACGATTGATTGATGACAAAAATAACAATAACAATGATGATGACATGGATAGTAATAACAGTGATGATGGTGACGAGGTGTTGATGAAAGAAATAATAGTAACACAGATGATGACAGGGAAAGTGGTAACAGTGATGATGGTGAAAAAAGGAATAGTGGCAAAGTGAGTGAGTGTGTTTGTTTGATACGGGGAAGGAGGGGTGAGGATGGGAAGTAGGGTGGTAGTGACGGGAGGATTCAAGGTCATTCTACTTCCTGTTGATTATATTGGTGATTCCTTTACAAATTTACACTGTTAATAGACTCATTCCTTGCGTTGTTTCTCTTCCTTTTCCTCTTCATTTTCTTTTTATTCTTCCTTCCTTCCTTTCCTCTTCCTTCTCTTTCTTTTCCTTCTTTTCCTTATTCAGTGCTTTTTTAGTTTTGTAGGCTACTGTTGCCTCTAAATTCTGTACCGCAACATATTTGTAGTACAGGTTATTGTTAACTTCTACAACGTGTGGGAATCCATCAATAGCCTACAGTTCTTCGATAGTATCAGTCAGTCTCCTTAATATTTTTACTTTCCACGACTACCAACACAAACATACATACACACACCCACACACCGCCACAGCTCAGCCCTCCCGACAAAAGATTTAATGAGCACACAACCAACCATTTGCTATCATAAAAGGAAATCTTCTTAAGTGGCTTTACATAACAAAAAAGTTTAGAAAAGTGGTGAAAGAGGAAGGATGAAAAAAGTATAGCCTAGCGTCCAAGCTCATAGTGTATGTGTGTGTGTACAAGTCATCAACCTCCATAGACCTTCATATTTATAAGAAAAATGTTTTTGAATTGTATTTTTATCATAATTTTCTCAAGATAAAATATCCTACGTAAATTTATCGTGTCATGGAAGAATACTTTTTACTGATTTACAAAGCTTATAATAAAACTGTTGCCTAATCCGTCAACATATATAAAAAGTGTTATTGACAATGAAATGTAAGTTCTTGTGTTCTTTTAATGTACACACATTTGCAAATACTAACGATATACGGTACAGAAAGGTAGTACAATGCTAGTAGAGTACAGAAGGGTAGTACAGTGTTAGTAGGCTATATTTGGAGCAACTGAATCCTCCAAAGTATTCACAGGGACAGACAACCACTAATATAATTTTGTTAACCTGATCCTGTTGTTCCCTGGAGTAATTTGATGTAACCAAGCCACTCCAAAAAGTGTACCAAAAGTATACTGTTTCTATCCCCTTAGGAAGTACTGTAATTACGGACACATTATTCCTGAGGGTAGTAGACACGGACACAGGGAAGGATACATCATAGTAGCCACGGACATGAAATACAAACTACGGACAACGGAACTTAACGAACACTTAACATAAAGAAGTACAGTGTCGCTAAAAAAAACACGAATAGTAATATAAAGATAGTACAGTGGCATAGGAACACAACCTACCTACCTACCTACCTACCTACCTACTTACCTACCTACCTACCTACCTACCTACTTACCTACCTACCTACCTACCTACCTAATTACTTACCTACTTACCTATATCTCACCAGTCGACCATATACAACACCTAGCTACCTGTACTTCCTTACCTTTCAACCAACTATACCTGCATACTTACCACCAACGTCCTCTCCTGAAGAAAGTAACTGTGTGTGTGTGTGAAGAAAGTAACTGTGTGTGTGCGTGTGTGTGTTTTAGTGAGCCCCAGGAGAGCCAGAAACACGCCACGCTCATTGACTTACATAATGGTCACTCACACGCTTCCCTTCCCTTCCTTTCCTTTCCTTACCTTGACTAGTCCCCCCTTCTCTCTTTCTCATCGTGGCTAGTCCCCCACCTCTCTCTCTCTCTCTCTCTCTCTCTCTCTCTCTCTCTCTCTCTCTCTCTGGCTTACTTAATGGCCACTCAAATGCGTCCCTTCCCTTCCTTGCCTACCCACCTTCCTCCTACTTTGGCTCCCTCTTCTTGTATAGGGTCTGGCTGGCTGGGACTTTTTAATGTTGTTGTTTCTTTTTTCAGATCCTCTCTTCTTTCTCGTCGTTTTCCCCTACAGTATATATTCATTCTTTACATCCTCCTCTCATTACTTCTTTCCATCCTTGCTTCAACGTTTGTATTGCCTTCCCTTCCTTCCTCCCTCCCTTCCTTCCCTCCCTTTCGTCTTTCACACCCTCCTTCCCACCTCTCCTCCTCGCTGGCTGGCTGGCTGGCTCATGATTAAAACTATCCCGGTGTGCCTTATAACCAGGGTGGGAAATTTACAAAAGGTGCCTGCCAACTTGAGGAAGGATCTGTACCACCAATATTTCCGCTCCTATTCCTATGTGTCATATTTTTTTTTAGAAAGGGGATATTATTCCTCTGTGGTTTTGTGTGTTGTGTGGTTGATGTGGATATTGTTTGTGTTTGTTTGAGTTTGTGTTTTTGTGTGTTGTGTGTTGATAATATAATAGTGTTTGAGTCTATGTGTGTGTGTGTGTGTGTGTGTGTGTGTGTGTGTTCATGCATTTGTATGATTGCGGTGTGTTTTCATTAGTGGTAGAACTGTAACTCAAAACAAAATAAATAAATAAAAGTAAATACAAATTATATGCCCCCCCCACCAGCCCTCACTCTCCTTCCCAACCCCCAACCCACGTTCCCCAACCCCACATTTTATTGAACGTTCGCCAACCAACACGGTGCTAAAAATACGTTCAGTGGTAGGTGTTACTGTTGTTGTTTTTGTTGTTTGTTGTTGTTTAGTTTGTGATCCTTGCGTGGTAGTAATAGTTGGGACGAACAAACAAACAAACAAAACACAGCAGTGAATTTCATCAGTGTTATTTAGCGACTATAAATCTTAAAGGGGTTGGTTATCTGTTGTGGTCCTAAATTCCTAATAATTATGAAGGTTATTGATTTACTCCAAACTATGCTACCGTAAGAAACAGACTACTATATCCTATCTCAGTATTATTATTATTAAGAGAAGGGGGAGGGAAGTTGTTGTGTGATTTACTCCAAAGAAACAGACTACTATATGCTATCTTAGTATTATTATTATTATTATTATTAAGAGTGAGGGGGTTGGTGATGTTGTGTGTATAGGCTGGTAGTTTGATGGAATGGGCAGACCTCCAATTAATTTGCCTGCAGGAGATGACCCCTTTAACCCGCTTTACAAATTAACTACTTTACACACTCACACACACACACACACACACACACACACACACACACGCACGCACACAGAAAGAGAGAGTTTCATATAATTCCCACCTTTTTAAATACGCAAAGCAAACTAAAAACGGAATATGTTACCCACGTAAAAATAGTATTAGAGAAAAAAAAATGAACTGAATTCCAAAAATCCCGAGTTACTAAAAATAAAGAAATGCAGAAAGTGTGTGCAACAAATATAGGGAAAATCAAGCCGAGTGGTTAATAGAGGCGTGTATGGGGGAAGGGTGAAGTGAAGGGTGAGCTGGGGGAAGGGTGAAGTGAAGGGTGAACTGGGGGAAGGGGTAAATTGAAGGTTAAGGTGGGGGAAGGGTGAAGTGAAGGGTGAGCTGGGGGAAGGGTGAAGTGAAGGGTGAACTGGGGGAAGGGGTAAATTGAAGGTTAAGGTGGGGGAAGGGTGAAGTGAAGGGTGAGGTGGGGGAATGGTGAAGTGAAGGGAGAGGTGGGGAAAGGGTGAAGTGAAGGGTAAGGTGGGGAAGGGGTGAGGTGGGGGAAGGGTGAAGTGAAGGGTAAGGTGGGGGAAGGGTGAATTGAAGGGTAAGGTGGGGGAGGGGGAGTAAGCAGAGGTGAAGTGAAAGGAAGGAAAGTGAACAAAGGCTTCAGATATAAGTGAAGTGAAAGAAGGAAGGTGAACAAAGGAATCTGATATAAGTGAAGTGAAAGAAGGAAGGTGAACAAAGGAATCTGATATAAGTGAAGTGAAAGAAGGAAGGTGAACAAAGGAATCTGATATAAGTGAAGTGAAGGAAGGAAAGTGAACAAGGGAAGCAGATAAAAGTGAAGTGAAGTAATGGGGAGCAGTGGAAGGTCATGTAAGGGAAAGACATTAAACAGAGACGAAGTGGAAGTTGTGAGGAATTAAGTAGTGTTGATGTAGAATATTACCAGTCATCCTTTCCCATTAATTAAGGAAGGCAATAATTATGTCGTGGCCAAATTGGAGGAGGGCTTCTGTTTTCCCCCCCAAGCTGTGCCAGAAAACAGACAGGTGTACCTTAGTATATGAGTAGGATATCAAATTATGTATCTTGTAGTATAACATAGAAAAAAAATAGAAAAGCAGTTGTAGTCGTATTGAACGGATACACTTCAACATAGAATAGGACGAGACTACACACACACACACACACACACACACAGACACACTAACACGTCTCATCCTGTCCTATCTTCAGTGAGGCCTCCCCCCCCCCCTCCCCCGTTTCACGTGATTCAGTTTCATTTGTCCATAACTGTACTTCAATATGTCAGTCTGGGAATCTGTTTCGTTTCGTAATTTTGGAGGAGGGGGGGGGGAGTCTGGAGCGTTTCATTTCACCAACAACATAATTATTACTTTTGATACATTGGAGTGCCTTGATTCCTCCAAAGTATGCCAGAAAACAGAACTAGATGGACACATATAATGGTGTTCTGTTGCTTAGAATAGTTTGGAGGAATAATTTTGCTCCGGATTTACCAACACTATCCTCCTCTTAAACCATTCTGTCATGATAATAATATACTTGAATTAATAGGACTGTGATATAATGCTATTGCTAAGCTGAGTGTGAGTAGATATAAGATCATTATTTTGGAGGAACTGGAGGCTGCTGATTCCTCCAAACTACCTACTAAGGAGGTCTAGTAGGCTACAGTGATGGTGAATCTGGAGTCACTGTATTCCTTCAAACTATTCCAAGCAAACAAACAACAGGCTACCATTATTTGTACTCGTATGGTCTTGTTTCCTGACACACTTTGGAGGAATCAGTAGTCCTCTAATTCACCACCAACACCACTACCAACAACAACAATAGATATTCCCCTTAAGAAACCTGGGATCGAGTATAACAATTTTTGTGGGCTTCTGATTCCTCCTGACCATGCCATGAAACAAGCCCCTTTCATATAGGTGGTGTTTCGTGGTCATATTTAAAGGATTCGTATAACTCCAATTTTCTGACTACATCCCAGGGTCCCTTAAAGCTGCCCGGGTACCTCTTGTCTCCAGCTCACCAAGGCTGTTAGGACACGGGGAAACTCACTCACTCATTCATGCATACACACACACATACATGCACACCATCACGCAATCAATCATTTGCTTATCATTCTCCCTCACTCATTCATTCTTTCATTCATTCCCTCTCGTTCTATTTCACACACACACACACACACACACACACACACACACACACACACACACACACACAGAGAGAGAGAGAGAGAGAGAGAGGGTGTTTGGGTGTATTACTTCACTTTAAAAATATAACATCGGCAACTTAAGTTATTTTAGCATTACAGCAAACTTTCATAATATGCGTATGTGTCTGGTGAATTTGTTTTTACAATATAATAGGAATTACTGCATAGAGATTTAATTAATCAAATCCTTACATGCCCTATTATTATTATTATTATTATTATTATTATTATTATGTATACTTTTGCATTCACTATCATATTGTACACCTAAATAGTTTGTGGATTTTTGTATATGTGTGTGTGTGTGTGTATGTGTGTAATTGGTGAAAATGCTGTACCGTAGTAATAATTTTTGTAGTGAAATGTAAATAGAATGCTTGTTGAGAATTGAAGGTATGACATTTTGTGTAGTAATTCAGATAAGGTACCATATCTAACCTGACTGAACTTAAAACTAACAATTTAATCCAATTTGAATGAAAAAATATCTACTCCCTGAACCGTGAGAAACATGGAAGTCCTCTGCATACCGCCCACACTCACTCTGTCCCCACCCTAACTCTCACCCCTCTGTCCCCACCCTTACCCTCACCCCATCTCCCTGCCTCTCCTCCCCCCTCTGTCCCCACCCTAACTCTCACCCAATCCCCTGCCTCTCCCCCCTCTGTCCCCTCCCATACCCTCTCCCCTTCCTCTCTTCCATCTCCCTGCACCTTTCCCCATTCCTTCAACTACTCTCGTCCCCTCTTCCTCTTTTCTCTCCTACCTCCTCTCCTCTCCTTATCTCTTCTTCTCTATTACATTTACTCCTCGCCTATCTCCTCTCCTCTCACATATCCCAACCCTCCCTTTTTCCTCTTTCCTACCTTTTCTCTTCACACTTACCACCTCTCATCTCCTATCTCACACATGCCCTATCCCTCCCACTCCCTCTCCCTTCATCACCATCCCCTCCCACTCACTCCCACTCACTCCCTCTCCCTTCATCACCATCCCCTCCCTACTCTCATCAGGTCCACAACATTTTCTCCCTCAGCCTCGCCGTGAAAATCCATGGTTTCCTACGCAACGGGTCGTGTGTCCTGGGAAAATGGAAACTTAAATACTAAACACAACACGAAAAGAAAATAGTAAATAGGAGGAGGTTTGGGTATAATACAGTATGATTCTTGTATATATATTTTTTTTTCTGGGGATGGGTGGTGGTGAGACGAGGTGTGTGTGTGTGTGTATGTGTGTGTGTGTGTGTGTGTGTGTGTGTGTGTGTGTGTGTGTAACAGGACCTTGATAATATGGGCTTAAACTTCAATGTCCAAGATACGAATATTAGTACTGTCAATTTGTAACACGTATATCTCTATAGAGGGAGGACTTGAGGTGGGTATGTGTGTATGTTGGGGTGTATGGGACACTTACTGTATATATATAGTTACTGTAGATAGGTCTCGTTCTGTGTCCTTCCCACCCACCCAACCTAACCCTATATAGCCTACCTTGCCAACCAAACTCAACCCCACCCTACTTTTCCCCTACGTAATTCCACTCCAATTCACGTAACTCCCACCCACATCACATAACCCCACTCCACCTCATTTAATTAACCCGACACCACATAAACCCATCCCAACTCACCTCCCCCCATCACAAACCCAACCCCACCGAACCCACTCCATCCCATCCTAACCAACCAAACCCCAACGAACCCCACCCAACATAGCCCCCACAACCCCCTTCCAACCTAACCCCGACCCCACCCCACGTTCTGGGTGTAAAAAGTCATTAATATGATAAAAATTACCCAATGCACATTAGTAAAGGGGATATGGCCTGTGTCCCCTTGCTACAGATTAGGCTACTGAAAATTGGCTTGGGATTTTCGATATATATGGGACAATGTGTACACGAAATATAATGCATTCTAGGATAAGAGTCGTGGTGAGAAAATATGGCCTTGGGTTTTCGATATCTGTTGGAACAATGTGTACACGAAAATAATATACTGTTCTGCATTTTTTTATTCTAGGTACGAGTCATGCATAGTGAAAGAATATTATAATAACTGTATGAGAGTTTTGTGTACTATAATGTATTGACGTTGTGTATATATATAGACTGGTACACTGTAAAAACTATACATATAAGAGTGTGTGTAATGGTATTTTAATTAAGGGGAGAGTATACTTATGGTACATACATACGGTACTGAATATTAGAGCACTTTGATTCCTCCAAAGTATGCCAGGAAATAGGACATACCGTATTAACAAAAATAATGGTGGACTATTGCTGGGAGTAAGTTCGAGGAAACATTCATTATCTCTAAAACTGTACCCTCACCTTAAGTTTTTCAAAATAAGGTGAGAGTGAAGGTGCCAGCCAGCCAGTACTCCTCATCGAATAGGCTACGCAAAATTTCCCTCCCTGTGTTGAATATTCAGTAGAGGTGAACTGGACGATACGGGACGAGGGTCATTAATTTAGAGGGGGGTGGGGGAAGTAAATCTGGAGCAAAGCAAATGATTCCTCCAAAGTATTCCAAGCAACAGAACACCATTATTATTATTATTATAGTTTATTTAGTTTTATATTGGGTTCTGAACTTCTGGTCCTGTTTTCTAGCATGCAGTACCGGGTTGGCTACTTCAGAGGAATCATGGCCTTCTCATGAATCAAAAGTATACATACATACATACATATATCCATACCCCCATGAAGGTCTAAGTGTACATATATACATACATACTCCCATGAAGGTCTAAGTGTACATACATACATACCCCCATGAAGGTCTAAGTGTACATACATACATACTGTACATACTCCCATGAAGGTCTAAGTGTACATACATACATACATACATACCCCCATGAAGGTCTAAGTGTACATACATACATACTGTAAGGTCTAAATGTTTGTTCATGAGAAAGACATTGCGATCTCCACATCTCTTTTGACACAGTTGTACTTGTATGTATGTTTCTATGTTTGTGTGTTTGTACGTACGTGTACTGGAGGAGAAAGAGAACACGAGCGAGTATTCCAGGCCGCTGCACTTTAGGACAAGAGGATATTTGCATTGAATACATTGTGGTGTGGGTCCCTGTAATTGGATGCTTGTAGTTTGCCTCTCCCTGTTCTGCCACCACACACACACACACACACACACACACACACACACACACACACACACACACACACACACACACCAGCTTTGACTCACACACACACCAGCTTTGTTCAAGTCCACATCCATCTTTTTTTTTTCTCTTTTTTAATTAAGTTTCGATTATCTTACATTTTCTTTGAGGGTGGATTGACTAGGTTTAACAATACTGTATAAGCAAAAGTTCGTCCTTCGTAGTCAGCATCAAGCAAAAGGACGTAATCAAGGGTTTGGGTAGCTATGAACAAGCCCGACAAGGTGATCCTGTTTATGTGGGTTCGGTGTAATGTAGGAATGAATGAAAACTTAATTAGTGCGGTAAATATTTGAACAAAATTAATATTCCCCTATTGTAGATCCCTCGTCTAGAAGGCACGAACTTTGAATCTTATTATATATTGTCAAGATAATAAGAATTAATATGAAACTTCGGGTAGATTATTTTCTCTTTGATGACTCGATTGTATTTACGTATGTTTTATATTTACGTATGTATTATATTTACGTATGTTTTATATTTACATATGTTTTGTATTTACGTATGTTTTGTATTTACGTATGTTTTGTATTTACGTATGTTTTGTATTTACGTATGTTTTGTATTTACGTATGTTTTGTATTTCAGGTTTGACGCAAAAATCATCGTGGGTATTTAGGAAGCTGTGGTGCAGGAGCGGTACCGTGTCTGATGGTGTGTGTCTGTACCGTACTGCTGTGACTGTGTGTGTCTGATGGTGTGTCACGGGTGCAGTCGAGTCGAGGGTTTAGGTATCTACGAGGAAAACTACAGCATTTCATTAAGGTATGATAATTGTCTCCCGTAAATGGTAATGCTTTTTTTACTGGTCTCTTTTTTTTTATAGTTTTTGTCTTGGTAAAGGATGGGAGTGTTTCACCATTAACCTACAAAATAGCTGTCTGTCTGTCTGTAACCTTCGTAAAATGTAAATTCAGTTTCGACTCAACTTTGCCTCTTTGAATAAGTTTACAGTATGACTCACTACAACGTTCGATTATTAAATTTCTTCTTTTGCTATTTTAGTAAGATAATAAAATCTTAAATTGTTACATGCACATCACGGTTATTACTCGTTTTTTTTTTTTTTTTTTTTTTTTATTATGAATTTGACCATCTCGGGTATAATATAGAGAGGTGATAAAAGTCTACAGTCATGGTGTTGAAGGGGATAGTATACTTTTGAAAGATTGGAGTGCCTTGATTCCTCCAAAATATGCCAGGAAACAGGACCAGATAGACAAAAATAAAGGCGTCCTGTTGCTTGGAATAGTTTGGAGGAATCATTTGCTCCAGATTTACGAACAGTGTAAAGTATAACCACAGTGTATAAAAAATAAAATGGTTTATATTGATTGTTGGGATGTGGTCAGTATATTAATGAGTTTTGGCACCCCTGCGGACCCAAGCCAATCCCTTTCTTCACTTCAATAATTGTTCTTCCTTTTCTTTTTTCTTCATGTTTGCAGTCCCTCCTCTGCGTCTCCTTATTGTCATTACATGGTCTTTCTGGCCTGGGACAATATTCTTATTTTTTCCTCTTTACATCATCATTATCACCAATTTTTTCGATAGTATTAATCATCCTCATCCTTTCGCTTCTCATTCACATCCTCCTCATCCTTTCGCTTCTCATTCACATCCTCCTCTTAAATATTTATCATCATCATCACCCTAATTTTCCCCTTCCTCTTTCCACTCCACTTCCTCTTCTGTCTCCTCCATGCAACTGCTCCTCTTCTCTCTCCTCCATGCAGCTGCTCCTCTTCTCTCTCCTCCATGCATCTGTCCCTCTTCTCTCTCCTCCATGCAGCTGCTCCTCTTCTCTCTCCTCCATGCAACTGTCCCTCTTCTCTCTCCTCCATGCAGCTGCCCCTCTTCTCTCTCCTCCATGCAACTGTCCCTCTTCTCTCTCCTCCATGCAGCTGCTCCTCTTCTCCTCCCACTCCACCTCCTCTTCTCTCTCCTCCATGCAGCTGCTCCTCTTCTGTCTCTCTAGGACCCCAAGAGGAACGAGTACAATAATGTGTGTGTAGGTGGCAGCACCGTGGAATATTCAGCAGCGGGGGAGAGGTGACAGCTTCTACCATCAGGGAAAGAGTAAATGCCTTATCATGTAGTTTTCTTCTTTTTGTGTTGGTCAATCTGGAGCAACTGAATTCTGCAAACTATTCCAAGCAACTGAGCACTATTATTTCTGCTCTTCTGTTCCTGTTTCCTAGCATACTTTGGAGGAATCAAGGCACTCCAATGTACCAAAAAAGAATTACCACCTTAATTAAGACAGCAATCTATTTTGGGTCGAGTGGGAGGCTACCGATTCCACCAAAACTATTAAAAAAAAAACAGGCTACTTTAGAATGCGAGTAAGTGATCTGTTTTCTAGCATTGTTTGAAGGAATGAAGAGTCTCCAGCTTGCCTATAGTAGAGATAATAATAATATACCGCCTGTTTAAGACAATTATACTCGAGCAGATATCTGAACGTAATATTTGTTTCATATAGTTTCTTTTTTGTTTTTTTTATATATATTTTAATCTTCAATATTTCAGCTGCTATTCTTTATAAACATTAGAAACTAATCCTTTTCTATAATTATGTTTAAGCCCAAACTATAATTATGTTTAAAGGGACAGGGTTGGGGGGGACTGGGGGGTGCAGGAATAGGGGGACAGGCTTGGGGGATGGGGGGAGAAAGCCTGTCCCCTATTCCCGCACCCCGTTAAGCCCCACCAAAATAGTGAGGTCCAGAGCTAGGTGGGTGATGATTGGCTCTGTCTGACCTGTTGTGACCCGGAATATGATGACCTTTTAAAATCCAGGTCCTATTCTTTGACCAGACGTGATGTAAACATGTATTCATTATGTGTGTGTGTGTCTCTCTCTCTTTCTCTTTTTTTCTCTTTCTCTCTTTCTCTTTCTTCTTTTCTCTCTCTCTCTCTCTCTCTTTCTCTTTCTCTTTCTCTTTCTCTTTCTCTTCCTCTCTCTCTCTACGTCATTATACCAACTGTTTATACATTCGTCACTTAATGGGGAAATTTTGCGTTGGTAATTCTGGCGTATAAGTGAAGTGATTCCTCCAAACGATTTCAAGCAACGGAACACCATTATTATTGTTCATCTGGTCCTGTTTCCTGGCGTACTTTGGAGGAATCGAGGTGCTCCAATTTACCAAAAAGAAACTCTTCCCTTAATTGCTTTGTCAGATGTATTTGTGATTGATGTACATTATTTAATTTATATTGATACATTTCTTTTAATATGGAAACTTTAAGGGGGTGTGGGAATTGGGGGACAGGCTTGGGGGGGTTGGGGGGGTGCGAGGTTAGGGGGACAGGCTTGGGGGGGTTGGGGGGGTGCGAGGTTAGGGGGACAGGCTTGGGGTGGAGGGGATGGGTGGTAGAAAGTCTGTCCCCTTATTCCCGCACCCCCTCAAACCCCCCCAAGCCTGTCTCCCTACTCCCGCACTCCCCAAACCCCCCCCAAGCCTGTCCCCTACTCCCCCCGTCGACCCCGATTTGGCCTGAGAAATAATGAATACACCCTTTAGTGGGAAGTACTGTTCAATGTGGGTAAATCTGGAGCACATGATTCCTCCAAACGATTCCAAGCAACAGACCACCATTAATTTTATTCATCTGTGGTCCTGTTTTATGACATGTTTTGGAGGATTCAAGGCGCTCCAATGTACCAAAAGACAGAGTTGGGTATAGAGCAGTTACCTCATGCACTCACAAATGCGTCAAACGTGCATGTAGGAGGAGTGATGATGATGATGATTATTTCCGAGTCGGTAGAAAAGAGTAAACCCTAATAACCTGTGAAAGTTTTGTGAAGAAATTCCAATATATAAAAAATTTGACCCAAAAAGGTTAACCTACCCATTAAATAATATAAGGAAGGGTACAAGATAAGGTTAGGTTATCCAAGTTGTAGGTCACCGAGTCCTTCAAACTAGGTCAGGAAACAATAGGGATACAGTAAGGCAGGTTAGACTATACTCTGTTCAAAACTTGTGTTCCTTTTGGCCTCTTATGCTTAGATAGATAGAAATAGATAGATAGACAGATAGAAATAGCTAGTTAGATAGATAGATAGAGATAGTTAGATAGATAGAAATAGCGATAGATAGACAGATAGAAATAGATAGAGGCTAGTGGAACACAAATTTTGAACAGTACTATATATAGTTTTGTGACTATATACGTTTGGGTGAATCAACAGCCTTCCATCCAGCTCATCCTTCAATCCTTAAACAACGCCTCACCTCATTATCATTTTTCTCTTGACTACGAGCAGCCAGATAATTTTTCTCGGCTTAGCAAAAAAATAAAAAATAAAACCCACACACACCCACACAGAAAAAAAATAAAAATAAAACCCACACACACCCACACAGAAAAAAAATAAAAATAAAACCCACACACACCCACACAGGAAAACAAAAACAAAATAAAAAAATAAAAATAAAACCCACACACCCACACAGGAAAAAAAAATGAAAATAAAAGCCTACAGATTCAAGGCAGACCGTAATTAGAATATCATCAGAATCAGCTCACGTCTCTATTACTATACTATATATACGTTTGTCATCTAATTAAACAAACACAACACTTGGACAGACAAACGCCTGACAAATTATAATCACCTCCCAACGCCCTCTCCCCCCCTCACCCCCCTACCCTTAGTAATAATCACCTCCCCCTCCCCCCCCTACCCTTAGTAAACCCATCGTGGTCCTCCCAAGGGTTAATGGTGAGAAAATAAAGGGTGCGGTGTGTGTAAATATAGGAGGGGTTGGTGGGGCTCCTGGCACCACTGTGTGAACCCAACCTATTGTGAGCAGCTGAGTGGCCCCCCCTAAACCCCCATCCCCCATCCCCCACACCTCCACCAATACTCTCCTCTCTTCCCTATCTTCCCATTTCCTCGTTTAGTTGGTTCTCTCCTCGCCTCCCTTCGCTTTTCCTCTCGTCGTTTAGTTCGTTTCTTCTTTCCCCTCTCTTCCTCTTTTCCTCTTTTAGGTGGTTCTCTCCTCGTCTCTCTTCGCCTTTCCTCTCGTCGTTTAGTTCGTTTCTCCTTTCCCCCTCTTCCTTTTTTCATCTTTTAGTTGGTTCTCTCTGATTCTCGCCTCCCTTCTCCCTTCTCCTTTTCCCATTTTTAGTTACTTCTCTCCCGTTCTCTCCTCCCTTTCCCATTCTCCTTTCTTCTCCCGTTCTCTCCTCCCTTTCCCATTCTCCTTTCCTCTCCCCTTCTCCCTCAACTGCCTTCCCAATTATCCCCTCCTTTCCATCCCTTCTTTGTCTCTCCCCATCATCCTTTTCTTCCCCATCATCATTTCCTTTCCCATCTCCCTCAACTGCCTTCCCCATTAGTACATCCTTTCCTTTCCTCAATGTCTTTTCCCTTCCAATCCTTTCTTTCCTCTCCCCATCATCATCCTATCCTCTCCCCACCATCCTATCCTCTCTCCATCATCCTTGCCTCCCCCATCTTACCAGTACCCCATCTCCCCTCCATTCCCTTCCTTTTCCTAGTACTCCCCTCTTCACCACACCCTCCTTTTCCTCCTAGTACTCCCCTCTTCACCACTCCTTCCTTTTCCCATCCTCTCCCTCCTAATACTCCATGGGATTTACAGGTGTGAGAGGAAGGGCTTGGTCGTGGGTGCATGGTGTTGTTAGTGTAATCATATTCTACATTATTATTTTGGTGCGTGTAAGTGTGGCGATGGTGGTGTTGGTGATAGTAGTAGTAGTAGTAGTAGTGGCAGTAGTAGTAGTGGAAGTAATAGTAGTAGGAGTAAGAGGAGGAGTAGGAATAGTAGTAGTAGTAAGTGGTGTAGTAGTTAATGTAAAGTCACACACAGATACACACACAAAACAACAACACACACACACACACCACAACACAACAAAACACACCAGCATCCCGTAGACAGAGAGAGAGAGAGAGAGAAATTAGTGTTCAACCCTGCAACGAACGAACGCTCTTGCCTCATAGCATCAACCTCCATCCTCCATCCCCCAACTCATGCAGTAATAACACACAATTTACAGTTTAATGCACTTGCCAGAAGTTGCAGAATGAGGCAGGGCGAGTGACGTGTGTGTTAACGTTGCTCTGTTTATTTTTCACACGGGGGAGATTGCCATGGGAGGAAACGACGACGCCTTGGCTACTGTAGGTCGTGGAAGGTGAGTTTGGCTTAGGTTAGGTTTGGCTACATGGGTTAGGTCTCGGTAAAAGTTAGTAGAAGTTTTATAGAAGAAAGCTGGGGTGTTAGATATATAGGGGCTGCATTTTTTTCTTTTTTCATTTTTTTTTTTTATTATTATTATTATTATTATTAGTATTATTAGTATTTTTGTTATTATTTATTTGTTTTTTTATATATTTAGGTTTAGTTTGGTCCTGCTTCTGTTTATATTAACGTTAAGTAGGTAGGAAAAATTCTTAAGGTATATTACGAAATAAAAGAGTTTAATAATCGGAGTTTCATTGATAATTAACTTAGAATCTTGTGGTAAAGTTGATGATAAACACGTCGAGTAGCTTACCTTACCCAGGGTGAGGTTGGGTCGTATTGTTAAACACTACTTGGAAGACGTGGCAATATTGGTGTTGCTGGAGAGGAAATACTGTAGTGGAGTGTTCAGAAAAGCTCCACCAAAGCAATGATAACTTGTCATACGTATTGAGTGCTGTTGTCGTCTCTACTCTGCCAACACTAAACACAACCAACCAAGTGACACAAAGAATATACTGTATACCCCAAATGTACACCTGTATAATAATAATAATAATAAAAAAAATAATGATGATAATAATAATGATAATAATAATAATAGTAATAGTAATAAAAATAATGATAATAACAATAATAATAATAATAATAATAATAATAATGATGATGATGATGATGATGATGATAATAATAATAATCAGTAGTGGTAGTGAAGAATGATAAATATTGAATTGCATTGAAATTCTCCATAGAATCATATATCAAAGATGGATAAAGTATAGAATTAGAAGTTGTTGGTATTCGCTGACCTCACTTGGTAACGATGTATATAATATGTCTGCTCTCTCGTCACAGGTCAGAAAGGTCACATGGATTGTCTGTCACCTGGATTGTCTCACCTGTCTGCCACATGGATTGTCTGCCACATGGATTGTCTGCCACATGGATTGTCTGTCACATGGATTGTCTGCCACATGGATTGTCTACCACATGGATTGCCTGCCACTTGGATTGTCTGCCACCTGGTCTGCCACCTGAGCCTCGTCCCACCTGTAGCCCAGTTCGTGTGAGTACTCTTACCAACACTGCCCTTATCTCACTCACCTCTTCACACTTTAGTTTTTTTAATAC
Source organism: Petrolisthes manimaculis (assembly GCA_034508575.1). Classification (NCBI taxonomy): domain Eukaryota; kingdom Metazoa; phylum Arthropoda; class Malacostraca; order Decapoda; family Porcellanidae; genus Petrolisthes; species Petrolisthes manimaculis. The sequence goes on along the minus strand of JAWZYT010000490.1, from coordinate 18,459 downwards.
AGTATATATATTTCTACAACAATACCATTTAAGGGAGGAACCTCAAGTGGGTATAATGGAGGTCTACAGATTCATTCAAACTGTGCCAGAAAACAAACTGCTGTACTATGGGATAAGAGTAAGGGACTTTATTGTTTCTAGCGTTGTGTTGTTGTGAGTCGATCTAGGCTTCATTTCGTATACCGTAGTACAAGATGACTACAACGACATTCTCACTAAGACAATCTCCAATGTTGTGATTATTGTTTACATTGGATCTGCGAGTTATTCTTTTGTTTGTTTTGATTTTGTCTTGTTTGTTTTGATTTTGTCTTATGTTTCGCACGCCAGTAGTAGCAGTGGAAGAGGGAAGGGATCACACACACACACACACACACACACACACACACACACACACACACAAAGTAAGAGGGCTGTAGGGTGTAAGCAATAGTTCTTCCCCTATGTGGCTGTTGGGGAGTGAGGATATCAAGATTGATGAGTCGTGTAGAGAGAAGACATCCCTTACACCCCATACATCAGTGTGTGTGTGTCTCTCTCTCTCTCTCTCTCTGTCTCTCTCTCTCTCTCTCTCTCTCTCTCTCTGTCTTTCTCTCTCTCTCTCTGTCTTTGTCTTTCTCTCTCTCTCTCTGTCTTTCTCTCTCTCTCTCTGTCTTTCTCTCTCATATAACTTGGCTCAGTACAGCGTCATACAACATAATATTATTATATACCACACCACAACATTAGTAATTAGTACAACTTCTCATTATGAAACGTATCCCAATTAAAATGCACCCCAAGACGCAATGCTACCAACTAAAACAACATGGCATCACTGTCTGTCTTAGTCCACCATAACACAAAATCACATTAACACCAAAACAACACAATACCAAAAAAAAAAAAAAAAAAAAAAAAAGTCACAACTTATATTATGGTGTCTCCTCTTCTCTCCATTACCCATCCTCTTCCTCCTCCTCCTCCTCCTCCTCCTCCTCCTCCTCCTCCTCCTCCTCCTCCTCCTCCTCCTCCTCCTCCTCCTCCTCCTCCTCCTCCTCCTCCTCCTCCTCCTCCTCCTCCTCCTCCTCCTCCTCCTCCTCCTCCTCCTCCTCCTCCTCCTCCTCCTCCTCCTCCTCCATCACACACAATCATCTCTTTATATGACGTGTCTGATATACGGCACCACCATTTCCATTTATGACACTCGGGAAGATATTTGTCAAGATTTTCTTTTAGATTTTCTGGATTTTCTCCGGGCCAGTATATATACGCCATAAATGTAGTCCGCCGGGTCATTCCCTATTTTTATTATTGTACGTACGCTATGTATGTTGGTATAAAATTTCTGTGTTGTGTTAACTTCTCTTAGAGTTTAACATTTTTGTTGTATTTTTATATATTTTTCTGTTATTTTTTTTTATGTAGGGGATTATTTCGATGATGATGATGCTGGTAATTATTATGAAGCAAGATTAATGGTGTAAGGAACAAGGCAGGGTGGTCTCAGCTTCGTAATCAGGAAGGTTTGAATAGGGGAGTGAGTTACGAAGCAGAATGTGTATTGAAATGTTGGAAGGCAAGCAATAGGCAGGATGGATTATGTATGTCAAGTAAGGAACCAGGCATATACTAAACAGGATGGGTGGAATAATAAGCAGAGGGGTGGGGGTGGGGGGGGGTAGGGTTCAGTATAGGGAGGTAGTATGTGTCTGTATGGTGAGTGTGTATGTGTCTGTATATGTGTATGTGTCTGTATGGTGAGTGTGTATGTGTCTGTATATGTGTAAGTGTGTGTATGTGTCTGTATATGTGTATGTGTCTGTATGCCGAGTGTGTATGTGTCTGTATAGTGTGTAAGTGTGTGTATGTGGCAGACATTATATGATGCACTGGGAAAACGGGAGGCACTCTGAGACCTCTAGGGTGGCACTGGGGAACCTGGCACTGGGCAGATCCGGGCCATCTCTCACCCAGACGGCGGAGGAACTATCTGTGTTTATTTGTCGTGGACTGGTGATGAATAATGTATGCTGTGCCACCCCCTTCCCAAGTGTTACCGTTGTGTCACCCCTCTCTCTCACTCTCTCTCACGGCCTACGTCACACCTTCTTCCCCCTCTTACCGCCTACGTCACCCCTTTCTTACCGTCTACGTCACCCCTTCCTCCTCCCCCTTTCTCACCGCCTACGTCACCCCTCCTTCCGTTCCTTCATGGTGTCACCCCTTTCAGCTGTCAGTGTTTCCTTGGTATATTTCTCCTTCAGTGCCTTCATAGTACCATCCCTCTCCTCTCGCTCAGTGCTTTCTTCGTCCCGTTCTTCTCTCAGTGCCTCCGACGTGTAAGTTTTCTCTCTCTCAGTGCCTTCATGCCACTCCTCTCACGGTGGTTCTGTCGCTCCATCACACCCGTCTTCTCCGTGTGGTCCAATCCCCCTTCTTTCAATGTCTCCGTCATGTCATCATTCTCAGTGACTCTTACGATCCTCTTCTCAATTGCTCAACCTCAGTACTTCCTCCCATTCAACACAGCCTCTCCGTCATCCCTCCTCGCCCTCTCTAGCTTTCACCACCTCCGTCGCCCCTTCCTTCCCCCACCCCACCACCAACACACATGCAGTGGGGGGCCTCCAATCCTACACACCTACTACACAGAAGAACTGGACACTCCACTCTTTACCCAGTGCTGTGTCGTAAGTGCATTTGGATGATACCCCTTTTCTCGCGTTTATATATAACCTTTTTGTTTTTATTTATTTATTTATTTATTGGTTGGAAACTTGGGAAATCAGAGCAGGAAATATTGTTGCTCTGAGAGTGTAGTGTTGTTGTTGTTGTTGTTCCAGGCACCGAATGATTTGGATGATTTAGTTTGGTGTGCTTCCCCCCCAGTGCTATCAGGGTTGTTATTGTTTTTTTTTTCTCTCTCCCAGTCCACACACACGTTTGTAGGGATGGATTGTGTTTGTTTACCCATCAGATATCCGTCCTCTCAATCAGATATCCGTCCTCTCAACACGTCCCGGACATCAGATCATCGCCCTATCAGGTGTTTCTCCTCTTGGCTGTTTATCACTTCACCTGTTCATTCCCTCGTTTGTTGTTGTTCTCTCTCTCAGCTATTTTTATTTATCTTCAGCTGTTTGTTCTTCCAGCTATTTGTTCTTTCAGCTATTTGTTCTTTCAGCTATTTGTTCCATAAGCTGTTCATCCTCTCAGCAATTCGTCCATTCATTCGTTCTCCGTTTTTTCCCTTCAGCTGTTCATCCTTGTAGCTGCTTTTCCACAGATTCCAAACTGTAGCTGAGTTGAGCGAGGCTGAGAACAAAGCGATTTGACTGAAGCTTAGGATTTTGAGATGTAAGCTGGTTTTACCCCTCAGAGTTCAGTCATTTTAGACTCTTTTGTTTACAGTGAGCTCTGAAAAGTTTCCATTGTTCCGTATACACTTGACTCTATAGTATTAAGTTTAGTTCTTCCAGTATTAGAGTATCAGCCATGAAGTATCGTATGTATGTCATCCCTTCCGTCCATAAGTTTGATTTTTGTGGGTCGATTCCACAGTGTATTGGTTTGTTAGCTTCCCAACCAACCACACTTGTAAGGCTTCATTATTTTTCAAAAGCTGAGTATCCACATTCATAAAATCTATTAAAATACTTAGATAATAATGATCAATGTATAGTTTATTCACCAAATTCATTAAATAATTCACCCATAAGGCATTTGCACAGCTAAGATTCTTTTGTTTGTGTGCTTACAAACCAATACCAACCACTGTGGAATCGACCCTATGTTTCATATCGAGTCTTCATATAACTGGACAGTCATGGTCAAAAGTCATGCAACATCTTCCAATGAGATAGCTTCGAAAAATAATCCGAGACTATAGCTGTTGGTGTGTACAATTTTGGTTCATAAAATTAACTCAAATAGCTCGCTTTTATTCACCAGGTTGCAGAACATTAGACCATGACTGTACCTTGTTTGGTTGATGTTTGGTGTGTCTGGGTCAAGATGTCTGAGTGTCGTGCAAACATAACCAAAGTCTCATTCTCACGGGTCACAACAAACGTGTTATAATTCTATAGACTTTTGTAAATGTCTCAGGAATATTTTGTTGAGGAATTGTACACACCTAATATTAACATGTGACAAACGGTTCAGATTTTGTTCATAATAATATTCATTCAATAAGGTCAGTAAGTTTGGACTGTGTGTGTGTGTGTGTGTGTGTCTGTGATGCACCAAAATACCAGTGGAATTTCGGCTGTCTAGACATTTTCACGGACACAGTTTTCCAAATTTCTGAAGAAGTAAGTAGCTGTGAAATATGGCAACTGTTTTCGGCTGGATTGTTCTGTCAGTGTTAATGGTATTCCAATGACAGCCTAAGAATGACAGGGAAGTCTTGCCCTAAATGGGAGTTGTGAATGCTCGCTCGATAAGGTGGTGGGAGTGGGTTAAACGATTTCTGAGAGAGAGAGAGAGAGAGAGAGAGAGAGAGAGAGAGAGAGAGAGAGAGAGAGATTTCATTATAATATATGAATAATCACACCCAATACTACTAATATTAATAAAATATCACATACATTACATAATAAATTACAGTAATATTAATAACATATCACATTCATTACGTGCTTCATAAGAGTGGCATTTATTTATTTATTTATTGTTATTATTATTATTATTTTGTTTTTGAAAATGAGAGGGGATGCTTAGTGACAGATGAATGGAAGATTATGGTACTCAATAGCAATGGGATGAATAAATTTAAGACGAGGAAGAAGATCTAGTTATATCAGACGAGAGACACAGAACCTACTAAACTAAGAAAATATTAAAGGAACACCATTGCGTTACTTGCAGGTGAAATGCAGGGTAATAATATACTCCCTAAAGAGAAGAGGAGTGCTTTTAGACAAGGTAAGGTAAGGAGTACTGTTTGCCATAAGAAAAGAAAAAAAAAGGAGCTACTTAGAGAAAATGGAAATGAGAGTAGCATCAGATGAGGTAAAAAAGGTACAGTTTATTATTATATTGTAAAAGTAGAGAAAGATACAAGTACAGTATTTTTTAAGGAGTGATAAGGAGAGAAAGATACAAGTACAGTATTTTTTAAGGAGTGATAAGGAGAGAAAGATACAAGTACAGTATTTTTAAGGAGAGAAAGATACAAGTACAGTATTTTTAAGGAGAGAAAGATACAAGTACAGTATTTTTAAGGAGAGAAAGATACAAGTACAGTATTTTTAAGGAGAGAAAGATACAAGTACAGTATTTTTTAAGGATTGAAGAGGAAGAGTATGATTATATTCAGCACATTTAGAGACGAGGTAAAGAATATAATAATAGTGGTGTTTTTTATAGAAGAAAAGAGAACTTACTTTAAAATGGGAAGGAGTTAAGGACTAGTGGTGTGTTTTTTATAGAAGAAAAGAGAACTTACTTTAAAATGGGAAGGGGGTAAGGACTAGTAAAAATATAAATGGGACAGTGTTCTCGGGTAGGGATGGTCTTGGTGTGAACGGGGCGGGGCGGGGCGGGGCGGGGCGGGGCAAACATTGGGGGGTGCAGGGGGGTGTGTGTGTGAGCGCCACTCCTCGTCCATCACCAACACCACCGGCTTAAAGGGGACCAGACGGGGCTCACCGGCATCAACACACACACACACACACACACACACACATACACACACGAACAGAAACACACATACACATAGAAACACACTCACACTAACAGATACACACACACTAACAGAAACACACTCACACTAACAGAAACACACACACACACACACAAACAGAAACATGCACACACAAACACACACACACACACAAACGAACCGAAGCACACACACACACACACTTCGCTACGATGACCGTGATGTAGGTGGTGAAATATCCCTATGAATTAATTCCGTAGAAGGTTTAGGTATGTGTGTGTGTGGGTGTGTAGAGGGATAGAAAGAGGTGTGTGAGGAGAGTTGTGATGCGAGTACAACAATAGTGGATGGAGGGAGAAGGAAGGAAGGAAGGAAGGGGTTGTGGGAAGGGAAGTAAGGGGAGGATATTCACATCTATTATATATCCTATATAGTACCGTCTCCAATGTGATGATTTTTCCTAAATTTCTTAGTACAAAGGTGTACAAGTAAATGAAACGAAGGTCCAAGTGCCATTCCATTTCTTCCTTCGAGTCTAACCCCCAACTGACCACAACTTGGAGTACAATACAAAAGAGTTTTTCATTATAAAGTTGAGTCAGGTGTCGCTAGCGAGAGTAAAACGCAGAGAGGAAGCTGAATGATCGCCATCGTCCTGGAAAGGGGGCAGTGACCCCCTTTGCTCTAGACTGGCATAAATATTGTATTACAGCGGGTCATCCTTCACCTCTACTCTATATCCTAAACTCTTTTAAACCAAACAAGTGATGGAAGTAGAAGTAATTTTCTTAGACTGAACTATCCTTTACCTTATATGAATGAATTGACTACCAAACTGATGGCTGCAGTCTAAACAATAATCTAGAGTGTGTTTCTGAGGATGTGGTTACTGTTTTAGAATCGTAGAGGCTTTCATATTGTCCGATTATATACAACTTTCATACCAGTACCGGTATACTGTACACTCGGCACAAACCGCTAAGAGAGAAATAGTAGAGGATGATGGTGAGGCCAAGTACAGTTGTGTAATATGTACCCGGAGCTTCAGGGCATGAATATTTGAACTCCCATGCAACCTCCTCTTAGATCTGCATGGTTCCATTGACTTTCATGCATTATGTTGCCATCCCCTGGTCTCCATTTTACACAGTGGCTTGCCTGGACAAAGTATCTAGCTTGTTATTGTTTAAGGGGGTGTGGAAATTGGGGGACAGGATTGGGGTTTGGAGGGGGGGGGGATGTGCGGGAGTAGGGGAACAGGCTTGGGGGGAGGGGTAGAAAGCCTGTCCCATATTCCCACAGAACCCCCTAATCCCCCCAAGCCTGTCTCCCTACTCTCGCACCCCCCAAAACACCCCAAACCTGTCCCCTACTCCCACACCCCCTTAAGAGGTAAGGTATTATAGTCGGCACATCTGGAGGACTACTGAGATCACTAGACTGTGCCACGAAACACACTACTTCACTATTATATGAGTAGCGGGTTCTGTCTCCTGGCATAGTTTGGAGAAATCCGAAGCTCTCCAGTTTAGGCGAGATAATCTTTTTTATGCACGAGACAATTGGAGCCTACATAACCCTCCAAACTCTGCTATAAAACCCAACTTTTTATTAGTCTCTTCCGATGGGATTCTGTTTCCTGTCATTGTTTGGAGTAATCAGTAGCTACCAACCATGTCAACAACAATACCTCGCCTCATTAACTTATTCTCTGACTGGTCGAGATTTTTTTTCCCCCTTCTCTTTCTGTATACTTTTATTTTGGTTAGACATCGAGTTGGGAGAGTTGGCAACAGTTGTGATGTCTGATGGCTTTTGCTGTTGCTAGGCCGTCATTCATTGGCTCTGGACGGTGTGTTTGTTGTTTGGTTATAAATTTTGATGGCTATTGTGTTGTTGTTGGTTAGTTAGTTAGTTTGTTTGTTCGTCGTAAGGCAATGGGTTAGTAGTTTTTTTCTAGTTGCATGGTTAGTTAGTTAAAATGTTGGTTATTGATATATATACACTGTAGTTGGTGAATAAATTGGTTTGTTATTATTTGTGCTGGTTGCTTGATGTAGTTAGTAGCATAATTACTTAATTTATTAGTTATATAATTGGTTTGGACTTAATTTCTTAGTTATATAATTGGTTTGGATAGGTTTATGCCCGTGTGTCAACTCTTGGAATAAAACCGACGCTGGATAAATATAGCTGTAATTTTAATTAAGAGACATAGGCATATTTTTGGATTGATATAATTATTTACCCTGTGCCATTGTAGAGAGAGAGAGAGAAAGAGAGAGAGAGAGGGAGAGAGAGAGGAAAGTGTATGTGTGTGTGAGAGAGAGAGAGAGAGAGAGGAAAGTGTATGTGTGTGTGAGAGAGAGAGAGAGAGAGAGAGAGAGGAAAGTATGTGTGTGAGAGAGAGAATAATAACAGCCCTGGTAAGGTTTGAGGGTGGCATTGTGAGGGTATAGGGTTTCACACACACTCATTAGCCTCGTAAGTGTTGTGGCGGTGTGCTTGTCCTCTCTCTCTCTCTCTCTCTCTCTCTCTCTCTCTCTCTCTCTCTCTCTCTCTCTCTCTCACACACACATACACTTTCCTCTCTCTTTCTCTTTCTCTCTCACAAACACACACTTTCCTCTCTTTTTCTCTCACACATACACTTTCCTCTCTCTCTCTCTCTCTCTCTCTCTCTCTCTCTCTCTCTCTCTCTCTCTCTCTCTCTGTGTGTGTGTGTGTGTGTGTGTGTGTGTGTGTGTGTCTGTAAAGTAACTCATGTATATTCTCTACACTCCTAAAATAATAACTTCATAAATGTGTATATAATAACTAAACATAAACCTAAACCTAACCTAACTTAACTAACCTTTACACACCTTACTGGATTACACCTGGGTCTTCGTACACGGATAACCAATGAATTAATCAGTCTCTCTCTCTCTTTTAATCAGTCTCTCTCTCTTTTATTCCGTCGCTTAATTGGTCTGGCTCTTTTCGGGGCGAGAGTTTTTATCAGTAGTCGTGCCTCGTTAATATAAAATACGATGCATTTTAGAGTAGAGAGTCAGAAATTGGGGGAAAAAAAATATAAATAAAACTTGCCTTGCCTTGCTCCGGTATAGCCTAGGCAGCTATAGTCTGTTCAAAATTTGTGTTCCACTAGCCTCTATCTATCTAGCTATTTCTATCTGTCTATCTATCGCTATTTCTATCAGTCTATATATCTAGCTATTTCTATCTATCTATCTAACTATCTATATCTATCTATTTCTATCTATCTAAGCATAAGAGGCCAAAAGGAACACAAATTTTGAACAGACTATAGCACGGTCTTCACTTTTTTTTTTTTTTTTATGGTTATTATTTTATTTATGTCCTCTCAACTTTCTTTCATACCACTCTTTACTACTCCTTATAGTTACGTTTAATGCATCTTATATTTCACACACACACACACACACACACACACACACACACACACATACACAAAATGATACATACCAATATCTTGCCCAATCCATTCACACACACACACACACACACACAATTATAAATACCAATATCTTGCCCAATCCATTCACACAACACACATACATACATACATAGTAACGAGTACTTTATTCAACTTATAATCGGTGATCAGACAGACTATTAATAAGTACTATATATATATACATGTAACCAACTATAGTGTATTGTACAGTCGCGGTCAATAATAATAATCCACATATGGGTAACTTAAACAATTTACTGTCTAATGTTTTCACGCTCACATATGATATTATTGTTTTAAGTAGTGTGTAGCTGCTTGTAATGAATTAAAAGATGGTAATTAACCTATTTATTGGAAAGTTTATCAGCTAAGGAACAGAGGGAAGCTGTCAAAATCTTACGTGAGTTACCCCTATATAAATTAAAATGTAGTAATTAACCTATTTATTGGAAAGTTTATCAGCTAAGGAACAGGAAAGCTGTCAAAATCTTACGTGAGTTACCCCTTTAAAATATGGATGATTATATTTGACCACGACTGTATATCGTGACGAGGGTAATTATCCGATATTGTCAACGTGGTCTCATTGTAGTAGTGGGATAGTGGTCATAATCCAGGCAGGTTGTTGATGCTGGGTGTTGGATTTACGTTTTAATTACCAGACCCGTGACGTTCTCGTATGATAATGAAAAAAAAAAAAAAATGGAAAAAAAAAATGAAAAAAAATTGAGTTGTTGACTTTTTCACGTGTTGTACAGTAGTGGTAAGAAATGCATAATTATTCTTTTGAGGATAAACGACATGTGGTAAACTAAATATATAGATAAATAGATAAATAAATAAAAACAGAAACATGAACCTACAGAAAATTCAAAGTCGAGATGCCCACTCTCTCTCTCTCTCTCTCTCACTCTCTCTCTCTCTCTCTCTCTCTCTCTCTCTCTCTCTCTCTCTCTCTCTCTCTCTCTCTCTCCACTAGTTATTGCCTCCTCCTACCTGCCAAATTATCACAGGTGAACCAAAACACGAACAAATAATAATTAACCAACTTATTGAGGAGGATAAATATTAACCATGTGGCAAGTGGTCCATTGTAGTAAAAGATTCCTCCAAACTATGCCAGGAAACGGACTATAGTACTTACATGTAGATTTCTATAAGGGGATGTGTTTTGTAGGAGAGGTTTGTACGCATCAGTGGTCCTCCTGTTTTCCCACTTGAGTAGAGAGGGTCGTCGGTCATCTTAAGAAGGTCGTGTATGTATGTATGTATGTATTTACCTATTGTTGATGTTCTGTTTGTTAATTAGGAGAATATAAACGATAGGGTGTCAATATTTTGTTTGTTTGTTTATTTGTTTCTATGAATGAGCGTCACATCGTTGGTTCAATTGGGTTCTTTAATGGTTTGTGTGCTTATAACTATACTAACAGAAAATACACACACACGCATATACACACACACAACACAAGCACGCAGCCTACACACACACACACAAGCACACAGCCCACACACACACACACACAAGCACACAGCCCACACACACACACACACAAGCACGCAGCCTACACACACACACAAACACAAACACACAACACAAGAACGCAGCCTACACACACACACACACACACACACACACACACACACACACACACACACACACACACACACACAAACAAACACAACACAACACAAACACACAACACAAGAACGCAGCCTACACACACACACACACACACACACACACACACGTATTAAAGGAGGCCACAATGCTTCATCAGGACACTCTGTGATGGCGAGGCAAAACAAACTGGTGTGACGTAATGAATTTTAATGCGACACGATATAACGTGAAGAGATATCATTCTACCAATTACTGATAATGGTTTGTATTGTTGTCCTGGCTAGCGTGGACATTTTATAAGGGGAGGAGGGGGAGGGGGGTGTCCTGGGTAGCGTTGTCATTTTAAAAGGGGGGAGGGGGATGGGGGGTGGGGGATGTCGGATGTCCTGGGTAGCGTTGTCATTTAAAGGGAGTTAAGCGGAGAGGGGAATAATTATAGTATGTGGGGACGTATAGGGGGAAGGAAGGGAGGGTTGGAGCAGCTGAGTTTTATCCCAACTATATGCCACGAAACAGATCCCTTATTATTATTATTATTATAGTGAAGTGATCTTGCGGTCATTTGGTTTTCCAGGAGTTTTTTAGAGGAATCAACAATCCTGTTCATTCACCAAAGATATATATATATATATATATATATATATATATATATATATATATATATATATATATATATATATATATATATATATATATATATACCTCCTTAAAATATGCTTATGTAAGACTATATTCTCATTAAGGGGACATTCATTATCTTCCAAACTCCCATTAGTATATTAGTAACAAAGTCCATTAATGGACAATAATGTAAATATAATTAGTTTGTTGTCTCATAAGGCTTTGGTAGAGTTGAGCTGACACGTTATCTCTCTCTCTCTCTCTCTCTCTCTCTCTCAAGAAAAACTACACCCACCAACCCAACCAAAACACTCTTTGTGGCCTGTGATGGTAGTAGTGGTGGTGGAGGTAGTGATGTTCCCTCCACTGTGGTAAATATTACATTGCGAGGCGGGACACTGAGGTGGAAGGTGGTGTGTGGGTGGGTTGGGTAGGAAGGGTAGAAGGGGGTGGGTGGGTGGGGTGGAAGAAGGTGTAAGGGACTTGTTTGTAGGAGGAAGAAAAAGTGGGAGAGGAAGGAAGGGAGGTAAAAGGAACTGTGGTGAAGGAAGGAGGAGATAAGAGGATGGGAGAAAAAGAGGAAAGAAATAAGAGGAAGGTGGTGGAAGGCTGAGAGGAGAGGAGAGGGTGGGAGGTAGGCCTAGAGAGGAGAGGACAGGACAGGAGAGGATAGGAAAGGATGGGGGTAGAAGAGGACAGTAGGGGAGAGGAGAGGAGAGGGTGTAAGGTAGAGAGGAGAGGGGGAGTGGAGGGGAGAGGAGAGGAGAGGAGAGGGGGAGTGGAGGGGAAAGGAAGAGGAGAGGAGTGGGGTGGGGGTAGAAGGAGGAGAGGAGAGGAGAGGGGGGTATAAGGTGGAGAGGAGAGGGGGGTAGAAGGTGGAGAGGAGAGGAGAGGAGAGGGGGGTAGAAGGCTGTTAGAGGGTCATCCTGGTAAGTGGTTTTGGTCAGGACAGGCATTACGACCCGTGGAGAACTGTGGGACCTGAATAACAGTGAGAAAAAGATGAGGCTTGTACCACTGAGAAAAGAATGAGAGGGGAGTTGTTGTAAGAGTGAAGGAAAGATGTGAGTGAGAGTTGTAAGGGAGTGAGGAATGGTATGAGAGTTGAAAGGGAGTGAGGGAAGATGTGAGTGAGAGTTGTAAGGGAGTTAGGAATGGTATGAGAGTTGTAAGAATGAGGAAAGGTATGAGAGTAGTAAGAATGAGGAAAGGTATGAGAGTTATAAGAATCAGGGAAGGTATGAAAGTTGTAAGAATGAGGAAAGGTATGAGAGTTGTAGATGGAGAAAAGAATGAGAGGAGTCGTACGAATGGGACAAGATTTGGACAGTGAAAATGAGAGATGATATGAAAGTTAAAACAAAAAAGTCGAGAGAGAGGAGTAAAGATGAAAAACTGTGAGCCTGATTGATATATCTGTAACATATAAACATGACAGAAATAAGAGTGAGAAAAGATGAAAACAATAACAGAGAAAATGTTTGGGCAGTAGAGTGAAAATATTAGAACAGATTGAATGAGTAGAATGAGAGAAATGTAATGGTGAGCCCAATTAAAAAACAAATAATAATAATAATAATAATAATAATAATAATAATTCAATCAATAGCAGGAATAACAAAACAAAAACAAAAGATGACACCCCAAAATATTAAAATACGATGGGAAAAAATATCAATGAAAAAGGTGACAGGTCTAGTAGTGAAAAAAAAGGAAAAAGAAAAGAAAAAAGAGACGAGGGCAATAAGAGTGGAAAGGAAAGGAAAGGAAAGGAGCAGTAACGTTGGGAAATACTGAGGTGGGGAGGACACTTCTTAAGGCAAAGTGAGTGTTCGAAGGTAAAGAGTGTGTGTGTGTGTGTGATTCCTGAAAGTGGGAGGTGGGATGGTATGGAGTGTGTGTGTGTGTGTGTGTGTGTGTACGGTGGAAGAAGTTGGAGGTGGGAAGACGAGGAGTGTACGTGTATAGTTGATGATAATAATGATGATGATAATGAGGATGAGGATGACATGTAAATTAACAGCTACTTTAATAATGATAATAATAATAAAAATACATACACATACTTTCATACCAAGTCAGTCAGTTATAATCAACATCACTATACTCTGTTCAAAACGTGTGTTCCATTTTCCTCTATCTATCTGTCTATTTCTATCTCTATCTATTTCTATTTCTATCTATATCTTTCTATCTATCTCTATCTGTCTCTATTTCTATCTATATCTTTATATATCTATATCTATTTCTTTCTATCTATCTCTATCTGTCTCTATTTCTATCTATCTCTTATCTGTCTCTATTTCTATCTATCTCTTATCTGTCTGTCTATCTATCTATCTATTTCTATCTATCTAAGCATAAGAGGCCAGCGGAACACAAGTTTTGAATAGACCCTAGTAAAATATATTCTCTCTGATGAACAAACACAAAGTAGGATGAAGAGAGGTCATTGATCCACGCAGACGTAAACGAGAATCACCAACAACAACAGAAGGATTGCGTCACCAGCCAACCTTACACGACCACCCACCACCCACCACCTACACAAATAAAAATGATGGTGATATTTTATGTTGATGTACGAGTATAAAAAAAAAAAATAGAGAGAGAGTTCAGTGTCCCATGGTTGTGTTGTTGGTCTGACACTATTATTATTATTATTAGTATTAGTATTATAAGCTTGTTGGTGTTGAATTGTTTATAGATTTAAGCATTTGTTTGTGTGTGTTTTTAAGTGTTGTCAGTTACTTTGTAGTCTGCTGTATATAGGATTTTTTTTTTTTTTTTTTTTTTTTTTTTTTTTTTTTTTGAACGTCGCACAAACTGAGACATTGAGCTTCTTGGTGTTGGTAGCTTATCTTCTGCCCCACTAGATGATGACACCTTATTTATATCGTTCGTTAGGACTGGGTTAGATTGAGTTAGACTAGGCTGTGCTGGGTTGGGCTATGCTTGGCTGGGATGGGCTGGGTTGGATTATGTTGGACTGGGTTGGATTGGGTTAGGTTGGGTTGGATTATGTTGGGATGGGTTGGATTATGTGGGGCTGGGTTATGCTTGGCTGGTTTGGGCTGGGTTGGATTATGTTGGGCTGGGTTAGGCTGGGCTGTGTAGTGTGTACCCGACCCTGTAAAAATTCCTCTGCGACAACACATAAGTTAAGATTAAGGGCTTGGGATCGGGTGGTAACGACCGATCCCGATCCAGGGTGGCTTGTGGGGATGGGGGGAGTGTGGGGGGGAGGTGGGAGAGAAGGGGGGGAGGTGAGAGAGAAGGGGGGAGGTGGGGAGAGAAATGGGGGAGGTGGGAGAGAAGGGGAAAGGGGGGAGTATAGGAGGGAGGCCGTGTGGGGGTGCAGGAAGGAGGGAGTGAAGGATGGGGTTGGTGGGGGAGGTAAGGGATGTATTACCCTACTCTCAACCTCCCCTTACTCTCTCTCCCTCTCTCCCTCCCTCCCTCCTCCGTTCGTCTGCCTGTCTGTTTGTGTGTCTCTGTCTTAACTCACCTTTTCTACGAGAGAGAGAGAGAGAGAAAGAGATGATAGTAAGATTTAGTCCTTTGTGTGTGTGTGTGTGTGTGTTTAGTGCCAGTATATAATCACGCCTCCCATAGGTACTTAAAGCCCCCTCCCCCCTCACCTCCCCCTCCTTTCCCCTTCTACTCTCTTCTTACTTTTGTACCGAAATTGGCGCCACTTACGATAAGGTCATGGAAGAATGGCACGAGGGAAAGTCATTGAGATAGTGCTAATCTTGCCAATCACACACAACAGACAGACATACAGAGAGAGAGAGAGAGAGAGAGAGAGAAATTTAGTCCTTGAGTGTGTGTGTGTGTCATGCCATGTATAATCACACTTCCCATAGGTATATATTACAAGCTCACAACGTCTCACACTGCCCTATGCACCATGAAGGGCCTACAGATATACAGGTGTGTGTGTGTGTGTGTCATGTGTCCATCACTGTACCCCGGGAATGAACAGGATAACCAGACGATAGTAGTGGTTAGCGTGTTGTAGTGGGAATGTCACTGGAATATAATAATGGTAATCAGTCACTCATACGTTTCACAGGCTTCCATTCTCCCTCTGTGGTCCTTTCTCAAATGTCTGGTTTTATAGAAGGTTGATATCGGGGAGATTTTGGAAAGTGCCAAGGTGGGGAAGTCATCATTGGGATATACGATAATAAAGTTATAATTGGTGTAACTTTTCTATGGCTGACAAACGACTCCTCTGTCTGTCTCCCATTCTCTCACCCTATGGTACTATGTCTTTTCAGTCTCAATTATTTATAGAACCCCCGAATTTAAGAAGGAAGGATAAAGGAGGAAGGTAATTATAGACGAGTGATATGGTGGGAGAAGGTCACTGCGATGTTTTTGTAATCTTTGCCATCACTTATACACGTCTAACACAACCCACCACTTTTCCCTTACCAATATCCTTTCCCTCTCAAAATATGGCACCAGAATATTAAAGTAAAAGGAAGGATATGGGAAAGAGTTATTGAGATTAAAAGGGAGATATGGGAAAGAGTTATTGAGATATTTTTAAATTTGCACAACCTATACATATCAAACACCCTCTTCACCACGTGTCTCAAACAGAGCACCTTTGAAGAGTGAAGGAAAAGGTTGGTTGGTTGGTTGGATATGGGAGAGTGACACGTTGGAGGGAGGAAGGAGGGCCCAGTTGGTTGGATATGGGAGAGTGACACGTTGGGAGGGAAGGAGGGAGGGCTGGAGTGTGAGTGCTAGGAGGGCCAGCCATTATACAGCTCATGTTGTGTGCTCGGCCACTTTTGCCCTCACAAGAGCAGATGCCATGCTTGCTTAGTCCCATCCCGCTCCACCCCGCTCATAAATAAACATAAGCGCCCCAGTTTTAACTCAGGCACCAGGTACGGGGATCTGAGCTCTGGGACACCTTAGAGACGACCCCTTCTCCCCTGTGACCCGCCCCTGATAAGCCTTGCATGAAATCCCTCTTTTAAGATCGTAAAATATATACGAGACACAAATTGTTGTAATGGGCGGGCTTTGCAGCGAGTTACGTAAACCCTCCTCATACTTTCCTTACCTTGTTCATCGTTTTGTGGAGACGGTCGGAGGAGGATAACTTAGATCGAGACACAGGACTTATTCTACACACACAAGTAACAATGATTCCTCAAGCACCCACCTATATATACCTGCCTCTATTTGTAATCCATTTTGAGCTTTAATCCATGCGTGAATAAGGTCATTTCGTGCGTGGTCATGATTTGTCACAATATTAAACCTACGTCGTTCTTTGCCTTGTAGTTTCATCGTCTTTATGTGTGCGTTTGTGTGTGTTGTTTTTTCAAGTTTTAGCGAGTGATATTTTTTCGTCCATGTTATATAGTTGGATGAGACGAAATTTAAAAGTGGTCAGAGGTAGACGACACGTAAATACACACACACACACACACACACGAAGCTGCATATAGGGTGGACCGGTAGGGTAGTAGATAGGATGAACACAGGTCGGTTGGGTACGATGGGGAGAGGTTTGGGGGGGGGGGGGGGCAGAGGTCAGGTCATTCACAGTGTTTCTCTCTGATTGGTTCCGCAGGGCAGTCGTTGATGGCCAAGTTACGGCCCGAATCAACCTAGCCCCCCCCCTCCCCATCCATTCTCTCTCTCTCTCTCTCTCTCTCTCTCTCTCTCTCTCTCTCTCTCTCTCTCTCTCTCTCTCTCTCTCTCTCTCTCTCTCTCTCTCTCTCTCTCCAACACATCCACCCGCACCAAACCGTTCTCTCTCTCTCTCTCTCTCTCTCTCTCCTCTCTCTCTCTCTCTCTCTCTCCTCTCCAACCACATCCACCCTCACCAAACGTATCTCTCTCTCCTCTTTTCTGTGTGTGTGTGTGTGTGCAATCAGACGGAAACACTTACAATGACCTGATCTTCCACCACTATGTTCAGGTTCCCCAGCCCTCTCTAGTCCACGTTATGGTCACTGGAAGGTGTGTGTGTGTGTGTGTGTGTTCTATTTTTCTCTGTGTGTGTGTGTGTGTGAGTGTGTGTTCAATTTTCTCACTCTCAAACAGATGTATATGATGGGATGCTTATCGTCTCCTGGGTAATATCAGCACCATCTGGCAACTTAAGGGACCCTGTGTTGTAGTCAGAAAATTGAATGTAAATGAGTCCTTCAAATATTGCCACGAAACACCACCTATATGGAAGGAGCTTGTTTCGTGGCATAGTCAGGAGGAATCAGAAGCCTCCAATTTTAATACACGATCACAGGGTCCTTAAGGGGATAGTGTAGTGTTGGCAAATATGGAGCAATTGATTCCTCCAAACAATTCCAAGCAACAGGACACCATTACATTTGTTCTCTGGTCCTGTTTCTTGGCAGACTTTAGAGGAATGATTGGTTCTCTCACCTTAACTAATGCTCTCATCAACACCAAGACCATCCTACATAATGGAGTAGGGGACGGGAACCATTTTTTAATAATATGGTGCCAGGTATTCTCTCTCTCTCTCTCTCTCTCTCTCTCTCTCTCTCTCTCTCTCTCTCTCTCTCTCTCTCTCTCTCTCTCTCACTCTCTGTCAATTTCTACGTTCATATCTTGTTTATTCAAGTTTCGTCGAGTTATTCTCTCTGTCTGTCAATCTGTCTCTCTCTCTCTGTCAATTCTTCTCCGTTTATTTCTTGTTTATTTAAGTTTCGTAATTCTCTCTCTCTCTCTCTCTCTCTCTCTCTTCTCTCTCTCTCTCTCTCTCTCTCTCTCTCTCTCTCTCTCTCTCTCTCTCTCTACCCCTGTGTGTGTGTGTGTGTGTGAGTGAATTAAGTGCTCCAACTGTGGCCGTGTGATCCAGAGTGCTGTTATAATCCTGAAGGAGGAGGAGGAGGAGGAAGAGGGGGGACGAGTTGTTGGCTGCTGAGTTGCTCTTACCCTGATCAGGAAAAAGTACGACGAGGAGGAGGTGAGGGGAGAGTGAGTGAGTTAATGTTGTTGATGGAGAGGCATGAGTGAGTGAGTGAGTTAATGTTGTTGATATAGAGGAATGAGTGAGTGAGTGAGTTAGTTAATGTTGTGTTATGG
>JAWZYT010000489.1:10000-27389 GCA_034508575.1 Petrolisthes manimaculis | reverse complement strand
GGGTGAATGTAGGTGGTGATTACGAAGGCTGTTGTTGTTGTTGTAGTAGGTGGCTTTCAGATTAACATTCACAAGCTTTGTATATTTCAATCAAAATTATTATATATATTTTTTTAAAGTGTTTTCATCCACTAGTTTTCAGAAAGTTAATAATCCACGTTCAGAATTATTCCTGTGCTCCTTTAATGAACAAGCGTGTAAGAGAAAAAAAATTAATCCATACACGAAAGTTTATCCCAAAATACACCGGCGTGACCTTCAATGCAATCACCACTCCTCAGATTTTTAATGTCCCTAGACGTGTATTTTTGTAGTGCCCTGTTTCTGTTTCTGACTTTATTTTTATATTTCTCTCTTCCTTTTCATTTTTCTGTCTTTTTATACCCTCTGTTTCTGTTTCTCTTCTTTTCTGTCTTTTTATACCCTCTGTTTCTCTCTCTCTCTCTCTCTCTCTCTCAATCTCTCTCTCTCTCTCTCTCTTTTCAGTCCCACTTTCTCACTCTCTTTCTGTCTCTTTCGATATTTCTGTCCCACTTTCTCACTCACTCTCTATTTTGTTTCTGTCTCACTCTCTGCCTGTCTCTCTCTTTCTCAATCACTCTCTATTTTTTTCTCCTCTCTTTTTCTTTCTCACTCTCTATTTTCTTCTATCTCACTCTCTGTATGTCTCTCTCTTTCTCACTCACTCACTATTTGTTTCTGTCTCACTCTCTGCCTGCCTCTCTCTTGATCATTCACTCTATGTTTTTCTGTCTCTTTCTTTCTATGCTACATTAACACTGTATTAAAACACATCACAACACACCAACACAACACATCAAGTTAAGTATTTCCGTACCTTCCTATATCTCTACAATCAAATACCTGATTATTTCCACGTTCCAAATGTCCCTTAATTATTGCTCTCAGTGTCCTTATGTATTATCCTTTTTCACTCACGTTTACTGTATATATATATTTTTTCACACACTACACACAATACATACACTGCTACACCAACAGTAAATACATATGTGTCTCTTTGAATACACTGGGATACTTGTAATTTAGTACAGTATTTTTTTTCTTGCTCCTGTATCTTTTCTCTTGTTGTTATCTCCTTTTCTCTCCTTCTCTCCTACTCCTTCTATCTCTTCCTCACTACTGAATGCACCAAGGCTCTTTACGCTGTCATACCACCGACACCAACCATAATACCAGCTCTAACTCACACCCCACGCGTCTACCCCAGCCAGCCAGCCAGCCGTGTGTGTATGTGTGTGTGTGTGTGTTCAGGGACGAGAGGGAGGGAGGAAGGGATGGAGGGAGGAATGGAGGGAGAGAAAGAGAGATGACTAGGAAGAGAAACCAGTCACTCACAAGACAACCCTTGCACATGCCCACGCCAGCCAGCCAGCCACTCAGCCAACTAGAAAAGACACGCCCCCTCTATACACACACACACACACACACACACACACACACACGTCCCCCCTTCCGTGCATGCCCCCTTCCCCACACAAAACTCACTAAACCGCCCCCTTCTCCTCCTCTTACTACATGTTTCTTCTGTCCCCCACCTCACCCTCCCAGCCTTCCCTTTCTCCCACATTTTTAACTCCCATTTTCTGCCCCACACCTTCCCAGCCACCCACTTCTCT
Source organism: Petrolisthes manimaculis (assembly GCA_034508575.1). Taxonomy (NCBI): domain Eukaryota; kingdom Metazoa; phylum Arthropoda; class Malacostraca; order Decapoda; family Porcellanidae; genus Petrolisthes; species Petrolisthes manimaculis. The sequence continues at coordinate 25,749 of JAWZYT010000489.1, read as the reverse complement.
GTCCCCCCCCCCCCACCGTCTCCCACCTTCCAAGCCCCCTCCTGCCCCCCACAAAGCCCCCCCGTTAGAGGTGCTTTATCAGACAGACAGACCAGATTGTACAATGTCGTCCCTGCAGGTGTTTCGTTCTCCCTTTGGTGTTGTCAATTCTCTCTCTGGTTTTTGACTCTATGTATTCAAGGTCTATTTACACCTCCCACTCAGAACTATAAAAATGTTGTGTATAATTAACACCTCCCACTCAGTACTATAATAATTAAGGTCTATTTACACCTCCCACTCAGAACTATAAAAATGTTGTCTATAATTAACACCTCCCACTTAGTACTATAAAAATGAAGGTCTATTTATATCTCCCACTCAGAACTATAAAAATGTTGTGTATAATTAACACCCACTCAGTACTAAAATAAATTTGTCCAGAATTTACACGGCCCACTCAGTACTATAATAATTAGAGTCTATTTATATTTCCCACTCAGAAATATACTAATGCTGTCCAGAATTTAAACCTCCCATTCGGTACTGTAATAATATTGTCTATAATTTTCATCTCCCACTCAATACTGTAATAATATTGTGCAAAATATACGAGTTGGAACCTCTCTATGTATAATATATATAATTACATGACTTGATGGATGGATGGATGGATGGATGGATGGATGGATGGTGGATGGATGGATGGATGGATGGATGGATGGATGGATGGATGGATGGATGGATGGATGGATGGATGGATGGATGGATGGATGGATGGATGGATGGATGGATGGATGGATGGATGGATGGATGGATGGATGGATGGATGGATGGATGGATGGATGGATGGATGGATGGATGGATTGAAATTAGGCACAGCAACAGTAAGGTCATGTGGCGCCCGGGGTTGAAGTTGATTGAGAGGTGGGACAGTAAACACAAAAGGCAACAGATGACAAAATTTAGAATACATGACTTGAATGAGAGATGAGTGAGGCCAGGTGTGTGTGTGTGTGTGGGGACGAGAGTTACAACACCATATCTGAAGGTGACTGTAGGCTACTGTACACACGATTAACACACATACACATACACACACACACACACACAAATAAACTGTACATTACACACGATTAACACACACATACAAAAAAAACTGTACTTTACACACATACACAAACACACAAAACAATCCTGTACACACGATTAACACACACACACATACACAAAACTATCCAGTATACACAATTAACACACACACAAACACACAAAACTATACTCTACACACACACACACACAAAACTGTTCTGTACACACTATTAACACGAAAACAAAAATCAACAAATGGCCTCTCAAGTGGTGTTCGATGCTGGGCTATCCTGAACCAAAACTATTATAGGTCGTGTTGTGTCTGTCATGTGTTGTTGTTTTCCTCTATCATCAGTTTATTGAAGTGTTAGAATGGTTCGTGTGAGTGAGGAGTGCATCTATAGTGTTTGTTATTATTATTGTTTTTGTTGTTATTATTAAGTTATTATCATCATCATCATTATTATATTATTTATTATTATTATTATCATTATTATTATCATTATTATTATTATTATTATTATTTGTATTATTTATTATTATATCTTATTTTTTTCGATCGTGTGTATAATAGAGAGAGGGAAGTAGAGTAACCTAATGGTGGCAGGAAGTAAAGGGGATGGTGGCAGATTGGTGGTAGTAGTAGTGGTGGTAGTGGTAGGGTGGCAGGCAGGGAATGTTTCAAGGTGGCAGAGTGATGGCAGGGCTTGATGGCACAGTCAGTGTTTTAGCGGCAAATATGGCGACACGGAAAGATGGCAGGGCGTCAAGATGGGCGTCAGAGTGGGTGGGAATGGGCGGTGGTGGTGGTGGGCATGAGTGGGCGAGAAAGGGTTGAGGTGGGCGTGGAAGTGGGTGGGGATTTGCGGCGGTGGGTATTAGATTGGGTGGTAATGGGTGGCGGTGGGTGTGAGATTGGGCGTGAATGGGCGGCGGTGGGCGTGAAATTGGATGGAAATGGGCGGCGGTAGTGGGCGTGAATGGGCGGCTTTGGCGGTGGGCGTGAGAGCCTTCATAAGCGTGTCTGGCAACTAATGCGACCCTGCTATATTGAGCCCACACCTTTCCCCTCTCCCTCACTCTCTTTCTTTCTGTCTCTCTCTCTCTCTCTCTCTCTCTCTCTCTCTCTCTCTCTCTCTCCCTCCCTCCCTTCCTCTCTGTCTCTCTCCCTTCATCCCTCTCCCTGACTCCATTCTCCCCTCTATCTCCCTTCCTTCATCTCTCTCTCCCTCCCTACCTCCCTTCCTATGTCTCTCCTTTCCTCCCTCCCTCCCTTCTTCTCTCCTTTCCTCCACTTCCCTCCCTGCCAAGCCAAGTGTCGCGTCTACCTACCTACCTACCCACCCATAGTTGTCCCATACCACACACACACCCTCCATACACATCTATTTTTTCCCGCCAGAATGTGTAATAACTTCCTGTGCACACCTAATATCTTCCCGCCAATATTGTGTGTGTGTGTGTGTGTGTGTGTGTGTGTGTGTGTGTGTGTGTGTGTGCGTGTGAGGGAGCCTATATGTATGTGTATATATATATCTGTATAAATATGTATGTATAATTATATATGTGTGTATACGTTTGTGTGTAGCCAGTTGATCACTCCTTCCTTACACACACACTCACCTTGGGAAGTATCCTCGCCAGGAGTGGGATGCCCTCAGGAATCTCTATGGGGGAGAGGGCCGAGGGGGACAGGCTGCCGTTGGTTATAGGGGCAGGCAGCACCACTCGTATAGGCTGAAACCACAAAAACAATATATATATAAACAATATATATGAACTAAAGATAAAAATAAGAGATGAAGTAAATGTAAAAAGTATATTAAGATAAAAATAAGAGATGAATTATAGGGAAAAAGATATATAAAGACAAAAATAAGTGATGAAGTAAGTGGAAAAACTATATAAAGATAAAATTAAGAGATGAATTAAATGGAAAAAAGATATAATTATAAAAATTAGAGATGAATTAAATGGAAAAAATATATAAAGACAAAAAAAATAAGAGATGAATTAAATGGAAAAATATTTTATGTGTTCTATAACGTAACCCTTTATACATAATGACAAGAAATGATTGATCACAGACACAACAGAAAAAAAATAAGTATAACAAATAAACAGACTGTGGAGGAGGGTGTGTGTGTGTGTGTGTGTGTGTGTGTGTGTGTGTGTGTGTGTGTGTGTGTGTGTGTGTGTGTGTGTGTGTGCGTGTGCGTATGTGTATGTGTATGTGTGTGTGTGTGTGTGTGTGTGTGTGTGTGTGTGTGTGTGTGTGTGTGTGTGTAGCTTACCTTTGGAGGGGGTCGTAGCTGTGTGTGTGTGTGTGTGTGTGTGTGTGTGTGTGTGTGTGTGTGTGTGTGTGTGTGTGTGTGTGTGTGTGTTCAGCTTACCTGTGGAGGGGGTTGTGGTTTGGGAGGTTCTACGGGTTGTACAGGCTTGGGTACTTTCTTGGGAGTTAACTGCACCTCGGGTACTGAGATGGCCACCACATCCTCGTACTGATAAAACACAGTAATAGGGAAAGTCAAGATTAATAATGTTATCCCACTACTATACTAAGAAAAATATTGGATAAATCTCAATATTTTTTCAACGTTAATGAATAAAGCAATTAAAATGTTGATTAGATTGTGAGTTTTTCTAATGTTTTATATTTTATTTATTGTTTTGATCAGTAATTGTTGAAAGAGGATTCGATTTAAGGAGAAATAGTTAGGATTATTTCATATAATTTTCATTTTCTTTAGTGCAAGGTCTACGTTTTCTATGCTATAAGTAGAAGGGTTACTATTACCTACATCAAGTGGCATGTAAACTGTCGCAGCCTCACCACCCACACATAACACATACATCACTACCCCACCACACACATGCATATAACACATTACTGTCACACAAATATAAAATCACAAACACCACACCAAAATAAACAAACACACACACATTACATCACACTACCACCAATAATTCCATCAATGACACCATATCACCACCACCAACACACAGACACGCACACATACCATTACTTCACATCATCACTATCCCACATCACCACTAACACACACACACACACATCACAACACATACCACTATACACACACACAAACATCACAACACATCACATCACCACCACTAACACACACACACACTTACCACTACCCCACAAACACACACATACCACTACCCCACATCACCACTAACACACACACACACACTACCTGGATAGGAGTGGCTACAACGTCATATTTTCCTTTAGGTCGCCACGTGTGATGCAGTACACCATCCTGTAAACACAAAGTAAACATTACCTGATGTAAACAAAACATATATAAATAAAATTGAATTACCCATGTTTATAAAATTAACATATCTTTTTTAACTATTTGTTTTTGAGTTATAGTTCTGTATTTATTGACTCGTTATCAAGACTAAGTTATATGTATTACAATTTGTCTTTGTGATACTGTAAACAATTGCTTACGTACCAAAATTACTGCCAAATTTTAACACAGCCAAAAATTTTTTGATTTATACACTACTATTCTGAAGCTTAGAATTTTATATTTATTTTATTTGATGAGCAATAAATGAGTGGCATATGATCTTACCTTACCAGAATATACTGATATACATATAGTATTTGTTATGGAAGTTTGGAAATGATGATTAGTATACAAAAAGTTATAAGTTACTAAATTATTCATACATGAAAGAAGTAACTGGTGAGGAGAAGAGTTAATCAATCACTTGTTGGTAAATTGGAATGCTACTGATTCCTCCAAACTATGCCAGGATACAAAGGACCCCAGTGTTACTAATAAGGGATCTGTTTCGTGGCATAATTTGGAGGAATCACTTGGCCATCACTTTACCAACAACAGATTCTTCCCTTAACTAATGAAGTGAGAGTAACATGCACTAGAGAAATTGTTAGGGTTAATTAAGGGACCCTGTGATCGTGTATGAGACCTGGTGACTTCTGATTCCTCCTGACTATGCCACGAAACAAGATCCTTAAATGTAGGTAGTGTTTCGTGGCAATGTTTGAAGGACTCTCTAACCTCTAATTTTCTGACTACATCACGGGGTCACTTAGGGGTGAGTCCAGTGTTAGTCAATCTGGAGCAACCAATTCCTCCAAACTATTCCAAGCAACAAACAACAGACCACTATTAAGTTTACTAATCTGGCTCTGTTGTTTCCTGGCATACTTTGGAGGAATCAAGACGCTCCAGTGTACAGTATAAAATGTTTACTATCTATCACCTTTATTAATGTTATTCTAATTTATTTAATGAATACTAATCTTTATCCCAAGCATAGGAAGTAATTTCAATGCTACTGTTAATTACACATACATAACATTACAATTATTACAGAACAGTATGAGCATGAAAACACCAAATGAGGAATGTTTCTGTCACCCTCCCCCCCCCCCTACTCTCTCTCTCTCTCTCTCTCTCTCTCTCTCTCTCTCTCTCTCTCTCTCTCTCTCTCTCTCTCTCTCTCTCTCTCTCTCTCTCTCTCTCTCTCTTCATCATCGTCTTTTTGTAGTTACAGATTCCCTTATTAATTAACCCTTCTCTTTCCTTCTCTTCCCTCCTTCTCCTCATCTTTCTCCTTTTTATCCCTCCTTTATCTCCTCAAATGTTGCTTTCACCCTCCATCCTGTCTGTCTGTGTGTGTTGTATCTCAAAACATCATGCACGGTCGTCTAAACAAACTAACATGCACTAGAATAAACAAAAAACCTAAAAACAAACTTACAAACAAACAAACAACAACAACACGACTCCTAAGTCACAACACACATAATGTACAGTTGCGAACACATAAAACACACACACACACACACACACACACACACACACTTCAAATGGGTCCCCTCATTAAACATACACAGAATACGACGTTCCCTCTAAACAAACACACACACACACCAACGTCTCATCCTATAAGCACAATGAGGGGCCCCGTTTTAAGGTGTGTTTGTTTGTTTGTTTCATAATAATTAATTCCGCCGCTGTAACAGTACCTAATGAATCTACTCACATGTGCGTCAGCCGTGAGTGAGTGAGTGTGTGAGATGGTTTTACTCAATCGGTTTAACACACTTGGACGATGCATGTGTTAGCTTAGTTTGTTGCTTTAGTAAGAGTTGTAAAGTGAATGAAGAAATACAGTAATTGATTAAAGAAAAAGTGTTATTGTGTTTTTAGTGTGCAGCAACAGAGAGTAATTAATATTATTAGTGTAAAGTGAATGAAAAATATTTAATTGATAAGCGACAGAGAGTAAGTAATTATTTGTACATAGATAAGCAACGTATAGGCAATTAAATATATGACCAGGCAATTAAATGACGTAGACAATTAAATATATAAGTAGACAATTAAATATATGACTAGTATTTTGTGCAGTTTATGTGTGAATATTGATACTCTTTTACTGATGAGTGCCAAGTTATTTCTCTATTGGTGTAGCTAACCATAGAGGGTGTTTGTTATTGTATCCTCAGTGAAAGATTTTGGTTATTCATAAGGACTCTCGTGTGATCCAATGAAATAAAAATCATTGTTGTTGTTATTAAGAACCCTGTGATAGTGTGTGAAAATTGGAGGCTTCTGATTCCTCCTGACCATGCCACAGAACAAGTTTCTTCCATATAGGTGTGTGTGTGTGTGTTTCGTGGCAATATTTGAAGGACTCATTTACCTCCAATTTTCTGACTACAACACAGGGTCCCTGAAGTTAATGCTGTAGCCTACGTACGTGTGCTGTAATAAACTTATACTAACCTATTAACACTATAGTAATAATTCTCCTATAATTAACGTCACTACCGAACATGGAAACTTACTTAATGACCCTGTGATTTTTGTGTGAAAACAGGAGGCTTCTGATTCCTCCTGACCATACCACAAATCAACCTCCTTCCATGCAAGTGACGTTTCGTGGCAAAATTTGAAGGACTCATTTACCTCCAATTTTTCGACTACATTACAGGGTCCCATAAATACATACATATAGAGCTTCAAGCGACTCATTCTAATAATTGTACAGATGCCTTCAGTATTCCCGAGACACGACTGGAGACATCTGGCATCTCTGTCCTATATGTTTCGAGTATACTGAGAGAAATTATTTTACATTAATCTGGTCCTGTTGCCTGACATTCTTTGGAGGAATCAAGGCAATCTGACGTACCAAAAGTGTATTCTGCCTTAATTTTGGTACCCTGTGATGTAGTAAGAAAATTGGAGGTAAACAATTCCTTCAAATATTGCCACGAAACACACACACACACACCTACATGGAAGGAGCTTGTTTCATGGCATAGACAGGAGGAATCAAAAGCCTCCAATTCCACTACATGATCACAGGGTCCTTAATAAATTTTGGTCGTCCTCTCAGATAAGAAGATAATAATTATATGGTGTGGGTGTTATCTTATCTGGTCCTTATTTATCTGACCGAGGGTTGTGTTGACGTGGTGTGTTTGTGTCTGTTAGAGGGGGGAGTGGAGGGGGAGAGAGGGGGGAGTGGAGGGGGAGGTAGGGTAGTGGGGGGGCAAGGAGGGGGAGGTAGGGTAGTGGGGGGGCAAGGGGGAGGTGGGGGAAGAGGGGGGAAAAAGGGGAGTGTGTGGGAGGTGAGGTAGGTGAAAAAGGAGCGTATGAGAGGAGGTAGGGAAGTGGGGGAAGTATAGGTGGGAGGGGGAAGTAGGGGAAAGGGGGAGGTAGGGGACAGGGGGAGGTAGGGGATAGGGGGAGGGGTGGTAAAGGGGAGAGTGTGAGAGGGGGACGCTGGGGGTGTGAACGGTGATATAATTATGGTGGAGGGAGGGGGGCACATGGTGGGGTTCAGGATGGAGGTGTGGAAGTGGAAGAGATCATCCATCAAGCCACGTGGCATGTGAATTTAATTGGTTTTATATCAGCCCTCCTGATTAATAATAATAATAATATAATAATAATAATAATAATAATAATAAATAAAAGATAAGAAAATAATAATAATGAGAATAATAGTACTGTAATGAAAATATAAATGAATATAAAAAAAACAAATAAATAATAATATAAATGTAGGACATAAACTTTTCAGTCTCCCATAACTACAATTAAGATATATACAGAAGGGAAAATCTATAATAATATGTGCAAGTGCAAAAGGATTAACTGAGTAACAAACTTATCCCATAACTAACTTGACTTGGGAATTACTTGAGTTAATCATCTGCTTTTTTTATTACCGTATTGAAAACTGGCCTAGGCATTTTTTCCCGTATATCGAAAAAAATCACATTGAATTTTTAATGCAGCTCTTATGCAAGTTTTTACTTTTTCCATTTTTCGTATAAATTATCAAGCACAATGTACAGTCATAAAAAAAATGTTGAAACCCTCGATATGGATAGTGATATGTACTGTAGGGTTGGTATTCCTGAATAGCCTAATTCTATTCATGATTTACAGTATATCATTTGACGAGGCGGGAACTACATGCAGTCTCTGACCCATCGAAGAATACATGTTATATTTTGAAACCCTTATGTTATATTCAATTTAATGTTATGCTACAAACATTTTAACGGTATATTTAGTGTTTACAGGGTCAACATTTGGTCTGGCATAGAATGGGAGGGAGTCAGCGAAGAGGGCAATATTAACACCCTCACGCCATGACAGCCACTGATACTTTAAAGTCTCCGCCATTACTTATATAATAGGTGAGAGACGATCCTCCATCAGCAACTCAGACAGACCAAGAGTACCAACCCTACTGTGCTAAAAAAAAAGTTAAATACAAAGTAAGGGCGCTTTCAATACTTATTTTGCCAACTGTACAGTAAAACCTTAGACTAGAGACTATTTACAGTACGTATAATACTGTCCAATCAAATAATTTTTAGTCAGTGTGTGAGATAAGAATATATTACAACTAGGGAGATCGTGCCCTTAGAAAATACGAAATATATTTACAAAAATATGAAATAAACAAAGAACGAATAAAACGGTTGCCAATTCATGAGCAGTGGTGCCAATTTAGCTTTGTTATCTTTCATACATTGGTTGGATCCGATTCCTTCAAACTATACGAAGACACAGACAAAGAGAGTTAATACACGGTTAGTCTGTTCCTTGGCACAGGTTTTAGGAATCAGTTGCTATAATTAAGCCAAAATTACTGTAATATTAGCCCCTTAACATTAGATTTTTCCACCCACTCAACAACAAAACAAAACAACTAAATTAAGTAAATAAATAAATAAGAATAAACAAAAATATGTAAATAAGTAAATAAATAAGTAACTAAATAAACAAAACAGTATAAAAAATTTACGCTGACGACCTCAGCACAAAACCGCTAAACTGGCAGGCGCTCTGAACAGGACAGGAGGTGCTCATATAAATACCTCATCATAATACTCGACTTCTTCCAGCGGCACCTCTCCCTCCTTTACCTCCACCACTACTACTGGCTGTTCAAGTTTCCCTCCTGCTTCCCCCTTATGCTCCTGCTGCCCCTGTACCTCCTCCTCCTCCTCCTCATATTGTTGTTGTTGTTGTTGTTGCTGCTCGGGAAGAACTGTCTGCTCAATCTCGGTGATGATTTCATGGAGTTGAGACTTGATGTTTTCCCGACTGATCTCCTCGCCGGTGCCCGCGTCGGTTTCCAAGGACTCGGAGGGAGCTGCCACTTGGGGCGGTTCTGCTTCTACGGGTTCTACTACAGCAGGCTCTGATGGTTCTAAGACAACAGACTCTGGCTCTGGTTCTACTACAGCAGGCTCTGATGGCTCTACAACAACAGGCTCTGGCTCTGGTTCGGCTACAACAGGTTCTGATGGCTCTACAACAACAGGCTCTGGCTCTGGTTCGGCTACAACAGGTTCTGATTCTAAAGTAACATCAGGCTTAGACTCTACCTCCATTTGGGGTTCTACCTCTCCTGGTTCTACATTATCAAACACTGGTTCTACAGGTGGTTTGGGTTCTATGCCCTCCTCCTCTTCCACTACACTAGCTGGTTCATTTTGTTCTAAGGGCGGTTGTTCTATTTCAGCAACCGGCGTTACTTCTTCAGGCAGTTCTACGACATCGGGTTTGGGCTCTACAGTCTCGGGCTCTGGTTGGACCACCTCCTGTTGAGTCTCTGGGGCAGGTGTGGTCTCTGGTGGAACTTCTGGCTGTACCTCAGGCTGCTGGGATGATGATGGTGGTGGTTGTGGTGCTTCAGCTTCTAGTAGTTGAGTTTCTTGTGATGGTGCACCTTCTTGTGTTGGCAGTGGTGGTCCGACTTCTTGTGGTGGTGATGCTCCAGCTTCTTGTGGTGGAGATTGTGGTGATACAGCAGCTTCCTGTTGTTGAATGTTAGCATTCTCATCAATGGCCTGGGGTTCAGAGGCACCCACGCTAACCTGTGACTGGCTCAGGACCTGGTGACTGGCTGTTGCTGACTGACTCAACACCTGAGGGGCTCCTTCTGATTGGGTCAAGCTCTGAGCTGCCTGATTCGTGATCTGAGTGGTTGCTGACTGACTGACAAAGTTCTGAGAAGCCTGAGACTGACTTGCAAAGGACTGCGTCTGACTGGAGGAAGAACTCTTGATGGCTTGTTGTTGTGACTGGATTGAAGAACTTTGCATGGACTGTACAGAGGAGAAAGCACTCTTGTCGACCTGTGACTGGCTGCTGCTGCTACTACTACTGTTGGTGCTGGTGGAGGAGGCTTGCATGGCGGCTTGGGACTGGCTACCTGTTTGCATGACCTGATGGAGGCTGCCGGCACCTTGCCCTTGCCCCTCCACCAAGGAACCACCCCCATCCATCAGAGTCTCAAGACGTACAGCAGACTCACGGGAGGACTTCATGCTGGAGGCCTCGAAGCTGGTGACTGTGTGCTACCAACCGGGAGAGTCAACTAGTTAATCAAACAGATCATCACAACACACTGGCTGGAAATGGGAGTGCCTGGTGACCCCCTTTCCTCCTACATACATGACCATGAATATGAATCATGAAGAGACAAGAAAGCAAGGCCAAGATCCCCAACCAACGCCATCAAGAAGACAAAGATGGGAATCACATTGATATGTTTGTTCCCCCGTCCTCTGGTCAGTCTAGGGTTTCCTCCTGTCTGTTTTTCAGAGAGCTGGAGGAAGCAAGAATCAGAATGGAGCAAAATTTCACCAGTGAATGGAGAACGTGGGACAGAGAATGAAGGACATGCGCGTCTGATGGCTGAGGACACGCACATCTCATTGGAGCAAAATTTCACCAAAGAGAAAAGAACAGTGATGAAGGTGTTCGATGGTTGCTTGGCTGTCGTTTCTATCAGTGCAGTGTTGTCAATTGTAGATTTCACAAGTTTGCAAGATTGACTTCAGAATCCCGCTTGATATTTGATGATAAAATAATTGATAACACTGCACACAGGTTAAGTCATGACAAGTTACATGGGACAGTTAAGTGTCAGAGTGAGTATGTGTGTGTCATTCAGTCACATGCATGAAAGGAATACTAGTTAACAAGAGAACAGTCCTTGAATGGTAGCTGATTTAAAATAGTTGCCATAATTATGTTTTTATTTAGACTCCATGCCAATTGGTGAGCAAATGAAATTAGAAAAACTGAGGATTAATATTTTTTGAAACGTTTGCACCCAAGACGATTAATATCATAATAAATTAAACAAAATCAGATTCTATTCAAATAAAAATTACACTTTCATGCAGACTCCATGATCTGTGAGTGACATCAGGTTCAAAATTTATTGTAGCTCTGCAAAACATAATAGACTGAAAAATAATAAAATGAAATAACATATAGCAATAAAATAATGTAAAAAATATTGCTGAAAGAAAAAAAAAAAACTCCTAATAAATATTGATGATCACAATATTGATATGATACTTTGTGACCCCATGTCTGCAAAAAAAGAAATAAATGGTAATATAAAGTATAAATTTATCGTACTAATTAAAATCATGCAAAAAGATGCAAATAAAATTAATCAAAGGATTTGGTGAGCATGCAAGGATTTCAAGATGTGTGATGTATGTCCAGTATTGGTTGGTTAATGGGAGTGTGTGTGAGTGTGAGTAGATGAGGGGGACTTATAAAACTTTTCTTTAATATTGAAATACAAAAGAATGATAGACACTGATTGAGTTTACTTTCCAAAAAGAACACGTGTAATTACATATTATGACATTACAGTGCACAAGTGCTTATTAATAGGTTGTAATTATAAAAAGATTTCCTATTCAAGATGTAAGAATCATATAGAATAATAATATGCAAAGAAAATATATTCATGGAGAACTTCAGACAAATCTCTCAAAATGACGACTAGAGAAAAACATAATTTTGAGACAAAATAATCGTACACAGTCAGTCAGTCAGTCATTCATTCATTCAGTCAGTCAATCAGCCAGTCATTCAGTCAGTCAGTCAGTCATTTAGTCAGTCAGTCATTCAATCATTCATTCAGTCAATCAGTCAGTCATTCAGTCAGTCAGTCATTCAGTCATTCAGTCAGTCATTCAGTCAGTCAGTCAGTCAGTCATTCATTCAGTCAATCAGTCAGTCAGTCAGTCATTCAGTCAGTCAGTCAGTCAGTCAGTCAGTCAGTCAGTCAGTCATTCAGTCAGTCAGCCAATCAGTCAGTCAGTCAATCCAACACTCACCTCCTCCTTTTCAGGCGTGACGGTGTGCACAGTCACCTGACCGGAGGAGTAGTGGGGGGAAGTGGAGGTGGTAGTGAAGGTGGTAGTGGATGTAGTAGTAGGTGGTAGTAGTGGTGGTGGTGTTGGTGTTGCCTCATTGTTGTTGGTGGTAGTGGTGGTGGTGGTGGTGGTGGTGGTGGAGGTGGTGATAGTGGAAGGAGTACTAGTAGTAGAAGTAATAGTAGTAGGGGTAGTAATCATTGGAAACTCAACACTGGATTCAACTTTACCACTCTCGGACAACACACGGGCACCAACAATACGCAACCCTTCTGATTCATGCACCGTCTGTGGAAAATTGAGTTTAAGGGGGTGCGGGAATAGAGGGACAGGCTTGGGGAGAGATTTAAGGTTTTTTGGGGAGGTTTTGGTGGGTGAGGGAGTAGAGGGACAGGCTTGGGGTGGGTTAGGGAGGTGCGGGAGTAGAGGGACAGGCTTGGGGAGGGATTTAAGTTTTTTTGGGGAGGTTTTGGTGGGTGAGGGAGTAGGGGGACAGGCTTGGGGTGGGTTAGGGAGGTGCGGGAATAAAGGGACAGGCTTAGGGGGATTGTGGGGGTTTTGAGAGGGTCGGGAGGGTTTTGGGGGGTGCGGGAGGAGGAGGACAGGCTTAGGGGTGGGTTAGGGAGGTGCATGATAGGGGAAAGGGTTTTTACCCACCCCTAGCCTGTCCCCCTATTCCCGCACCCCACCCCCCCAGTCACCCCTCAAGCCTGTCCCCTACTCCCGCACCCCCTTAAAACAAAGTGAGAGATACGGATGCAATGTTCATATAATTATTACTAGGTTTAAGACATAGGGAGAGATACGGATGCAACTTTTATTTCATTCTATGTTATTTAATAGGTGGGTAAAAACAAAGGAGGGATACGGATGCAATGTTTATATAATTATCACTGGATTTAAAACAAAGGGAGGGATACAGATGCAATATTTATTTAATTTTATGTTATTTTATCTGTGAATTAAAATATGAAAATGTAGAGATAAGGATGCAATGTTTATATAAGTATCACTGGGTTTAAACAAAAATGAGTGACTGAGATGCTTAGGGATGCTTATTTAAATCAATTATTTATTTAAAAAAAAAAAAAAAAAAAAAAAAAAAAAGAGATTGGAATGCTTCAATATCTTTAATTCTGTTATTTAATCTGTGGGTTAGAATATAAATGGGAAGAATAGGGATGCCTTATTTATTATTTTATTCTATTATATTATATCGGTGGAGTTGGAATGCTTGTAGTGAATCAGAGGACTACTGATTCCTCCAAACTGGACCAAGAAACAGATTACTTTCCTGTGAATGACGCTTTATGCCACATTTTGGAGGGACCAGTGTCCTCCAATCCACTTTCTATGTTGAACTTCTTTTAATTAAGGGACCCTGTGATGAAGTCAGAAAATTGGAGGTATTTCAGTCGTTCAAATATTGCCACGAAACACCACCTATATGGAAGGAGATTGTTTCGTGGCATGGTCAGGAGGAATCAGAAGCCTCCAATTCTCATACACGATCACAGGGTCCTTAATCAAGGCAACAATAATTATTTAATCACACACAAATCAATTAATTAACAATATAAATAATACGAAATAATATTGCATTATTTAATATTTGTTTATATTAATTTCCTATTTAAGGGAATAATACACCTTTTGTTACATTGAAGCACTTTGATTCCTCCAAAGTATGTCAGGAAACAGGATCAGATGGACAAAAATAATGGTGTTCTGTTGCTTAGAATAGTTTGGAGGAATCAGTTGCTTCAGATTTACCGTACTTCTCCCAAAATTAACGGGTATGCTAATTAGCTTCTAGATGACAATAATTTTCTGGATTAAGTTATTATTATTATTATTGCTTTTATTATTATTATTATTATTATCATTATTATTATTATTGCTTTTATTTTTATTAATATTATTATTATTGCTTTTATTATTATTATTATTATTATTATTATTATTATTATTATTATTATTATTATTATTATTATTATTATTATTATTATTATTATTATTATTATTATTATTATTATTATTATTATTATTATTATTATTATTATTACGTGTGGTTAGTAGGAATGAAGCACATGACATAGACATTAGCAATATTTTAAAGGTTAATTTTAGAAAGGAAATATTAACATAAGAAAAACTAAATCTATCACACACACACACACACACACACACACACACACACACACACACACACACACACACACACACACACACACACACACACACACACACACACACACACACACAGCCAGAATTTAACCCCTATACCCTATCTAATATTAAATACCAAACAATAACTAAAAAATATAATGAAAAAGTTTTATACATACCGGTATATATAAATTATTCAAAGAAAAAAAAAAAAACAGTAGGCCTATATATTTTTTTTCGTTTGAGATGCCTAGACACAATTGGCATGGTAATAAAAAAATAACTATTCTAAATTATCGGTACAAACAGCAAAATAAAAAACAGCAAAATTAAAAACAGCAAAAAAAAAACACAGCAAAAGTCTGATTATTGATAAGTTTTAGTGGGTTATAAACTTTTTGTTACATTGGAGTGCCTTGATTCCTCCAAAGTATGCCAGGAAACAGCAGGACCAGATGAACACAAAAAAAATAGTAATGGTGTTCTGTTGCTTGGAATAGTTTGGAGGAATCAATTACTCCGGATTTACCACCACTATATTTTTATTTAAAGAAATTTGTCTTAAATAATTTTTGTTGGTATATATGACAACATAAATTTATAATATACAACTTATGATAACTGATACGTAATAATAACTTACACGTATTGAAAAACAACAGTAATTTCCAGGTCCTTATTACATAATTAAGCTTAGATAATTGAACAGTAGTAAAAATAAGCTTAATTTTCTACAAGCACGAAAAATAAGCTTACGTTTCTTTAAGTATTAATT
>JAWZYT010000489.1:0-5000 GCA_034508575.1 Petrolisthes manimaculis | reverse complement strand
TGGACAGATAACAACCCTGAACTCTAAACTACATACTTTGGTTCGATTCCTATCAGTGGAAGAAAATTGAAAATATGGATATGATTCTCTTTGGTATAGCCTATATAGTCAATGAATTTCACAAGCTAAAGTGTGTGTGTGTGTGTGTGTGTGTGTGTGTGTGAGAGAGAGAGAGATATCAATGTATGTGCGTTTGTCATGTGTGTGTGTGTGTGTGTGTGAATGTGTTTAGCTATAAATGTAGGTGTAGTTGTGTTTGTGTGCAAATATGTGTTTGTGGGTTTGCATGAATAGGAGTTTATGTTTGTAAATATCTGTATGTGTGTATGTGACACCAATGTGTTTGCGTTTATGCTATGTGTGTGTGTAAGTATATATGTGTGTATGTAAATATATGACTACTTGTAATAATAATAATAATAATAATACTAATCGGTTTATTAAATAGTAGCAGCTGGGAGGCTGAAAATGTACATGTGTGTGTGTGTGTGTGTGTGTGTGTGTGTGTGTGTGTGTGTGTGTGTGTGTGTGTGTGTGTGTGTGTGCGCGCAATAAACTGTGCATACAATATCTATCACTAAACGCTTGACATGCTCCTAAGAACAGGCCAAGATCAAGAAAGATTTAGTTAGGATGGATGGATGGAGTCGAGGGAAGAAAAGTGCTCAGTAGATCCGTATAGGAAGTATATTATTGAATCTGGTTTGTTTGTTTTGATAGGAAAAGTGTAAATATACCTTCACTGACACTAATACCAGCCACCACCTTCTCCTTCTCCTTCTCCTTCTCCTCCTCTTTCGTTTCCTTTTTTTTCTTCTCAAATTTCCCCCTCTTCATTTTTATTTTTATTCTCCTTCGTTTCCTTTTTCTTCTCCTCAAATTTCACCCTCTTCATCTTTAATAATTATCTTCTGTTTTATCTGTTTCCTTCTTCATATAAGTTTCGTATGAGGATTTTGCTTATGTGAATTAAGTTTTGGTGACATGTGTCTGGGATTGTATTGCAATCGTCACACACACACACACACACACACACACACACACACACACACACACACACACACACACAGTACATTTACCTCACATATAACCTATCTCATATATACCTGTACCCTTATCACCACTACCACTACTACCACTCACTACCACAACTACATATACCACAACTACAACTAAAACCACCTCCCCAATCATTCTAACCCACCACAACTTTCTTAAACTCCTCCCCAACCCACCCCTAACCACTCTAAACCACAACCACTTTATTAAACCCCCTCCCCCAACACACAACCAGCCCACCCCCAATCTTTCCAACCCAGCACAACTTTATTCAACCCCCTTCCCCAACCCACAACCACTCAACCTCCACAACACCCTCACTCTCTCTCTCTCTCTCTCTCTCTCTCTCTCACCCTTCTGCCACTCAGTTACCCCAACGCCCTCTCTCTCTCTCTCTCTCTCTCTCTCTCTCTCTCTCTCTCTCTCTCTCCAGCCTTGAGACACTTAGAAATATGATAGGCAGGTGCTTCGAAACGCATATGTGATTAGGGTGCTTTATTTGTGTGTGTGTGTGTGTGTGTGTGTGTGTGTGTGCTGACTACTAGGGAAGAGGAGGGACTGAGGAGGGAGTACGGGATGGAAATTGTGAATGTACAGAAGAGAGAGAGAGAGTGAGCAGAAATATGAGAAAGTAGAGAGAGAGAGAGAGAGAGAGAGAGAGAGAGAGAGAGAGAGAGAGAGAGAGAGTAGAGAGTAGAGAGTAGTGAGTAGTGAAGTGGTGAGGGGGGTGATGGGGGGTGAGGGGGGGGGCAAGGTGCTTAAGCCAGAAACATATAAGGAAGGACAGCCATAAAAAGATCACTAACAGAGAGGTGTTACTTTAAATTGTACAGTCACCCTCCAAAGTTTCAATGAATCTATGCACATATTTTCTAAGTTATATTATACGGTACTTATTTATTTATATATGCAATTATATTTTAAGTTGTACACACACACACACACACACCACACACAAACACACACACACACATCTTCCTGGTTACCGGTATTTATTTATTCAATTATTTTTCTAAAATTGTACACACACGTTTTCCTTATACTAACACTAGCTCCTCCTATCTATCACATTCCCACCCCTATCTATCACATTCTCCACGCCATCTATCATATTCCAACTCCTCCGTGACATTTCCACTCCACATACAGTTGGCTCCACTCCCCACGTTTCTCCCCTGTCGTTGCCAATGTGGGCCAGTCAGAAATTCGAATCCCATTCCATAAGTTAAAACATTCGAAACATTCATATCCATAGAGTGAAAGATATGAATATTTCGAATATTTAACTTGTGACTAGGGATTCGAATTTCTGACTGGCCCAACATTGGTAACGACAGGGGAGAAACGCGGGAGTGGAGCCAACTGTACAGTACGTGACATTTCCATCCCCCTCCGTGACATTTGCAACCCCATCCGTAACATTTCCACCCCCCATCCGTAACATTTCCACCCCCCATCCGTAACATTTCCACCCCCATCCGTAACATTTCCACCCCCATCCGTAACATTTCCACCCCCATCCGTAACATTTTTCCACCCCCATCCGTAACATTTCCACCCACATCCGTGACATTTCCACCCCCATCCGTGACATTTCCACCCCCATCCGTGACATTTCTACTCCCCCCTCCCCATATACATTTTCCAGTGCTGGGTTTCCTTGCTATCGTGTATTATCAGTGGTGTTGGTGGTTCTATTTCTACTGGTGCAGTGAAGGAAATGGGGGACACTTGCCAAGAGCAGCTCACAGCCAAGTTGTCTTTTAGTGTGTGTGTGTGTGTGTGTGTAGGTGGGTGTTTATGGGAGTGTGTTAGGTGGTTTGTGTGTGTGTGTGTAGGTGGTAAGTGGGTGTTTATGGGTGTGTGTGTGTGTGTGTGTGTGTGCATTTGGTAGGTGGGTGTTAATGTGGGCGTGTAGGTGGTGTGTGTGTGTGTGTGTGTGTAATTGGTAGATGGGTGTTTATACAATTGTGTAGACGGTGTGTGTGTGTGTGTGTGTAGGTGGTAGGTGATACAAGTGTGTAGGTGGTTTGTGTGTGTGTGTGTGTGTGTGTGTGTGTGTGTGTGTGTGTGTGTGTGTGTGTGTGTGTGTGTGAGAGAGAGAGAGAGAGAGAGAGAGAGAGAGAGAGAGAGAGAGAGAGAGAGAGAGAGAGAGAAAGAGAAAGAGAGAATCTGGATTTGAATTAGTGTGTGAAAGACGTAGGCCTATGCGCACTCCTGAATGACTACGGTATAACATGACATGAGTCAACACGTGTAAAGGAAGGTAGAGTAAAAGATCAAACCATATCAAAACTAAACTAGGAAATAATTAGAGTCAAAGAAACAGGTAAGGTAAGGTTACAAGAGTGACACATACATACATACATACATACATTAAGGGTGTGTGGGAATAGGGGACAGGCTTGGGGATATTGGGGGGTGCGTGAGTGGGGGGACAGGCTTGGGGGGGTTTGGGGAGGTTAAGGGGGTGCAGGAATAGGTTACAAGCTTTCTACCCACCCCAAGCCTGTCCCCCTAACCTCGCACCCCCCCAACCCCCCCCCCCAAGCCTGTCCCCCAATTCCCACACCCCCTTAAGTAATTTGGAGGTTTGTGAGTCCTTGAGACATTGCCACGAAACACCACCACCTATAGGTTATATTGAAAGGAGCTTGTTTCGTGGCATAGTCAGGAGGAATCAGAAGCCTCCAAGTCTCATACACAATCAAAAGGTCCTTTATCAGAGTAAGTAGTATTTGATAATGAATGTATGTAAATGACTGCATATAAATTACTGTAGGAAAATACATATATATATATATATATATATATATATATATATATATATATATATATATATATATATATATATATATATATATATATATATATATATATAAATTAATTTATGAAAATAAATGCATACAATTTAATGTGTGAAAATAAGTGCATATAAATGTATGAAAATAAATGCACTGTATAATTATATAGTTATTGACAGGTTTGGGAATACATACTGAATTGGCTGATAAATAAAAGAAATATATGGATAACAAAATATTGCAAATAATAGATAAAGAAATAAATAACAATATATACACGAAAAATATAAAAAATAGATGAATAAAGTAAAAAT
This sequence comes from Petrolisthes manimaculis, assembly GCA_034508575.1. Classification (NCBI taxonomy): domain Eukaryota; kingdom Metazoa; phylum Arthropoda; class Malacostraca; order Decapoda; family Porcellanidae; genus Petrolisthes; species Petrolisthes manimaculis. The sequence continues at coordinate 823 of JAWZYT010000489.1, read as the reverse complement.
ACATTATTGAATAACTAAATAAAGAAATAATTAAATAAGAAAATAAAAATGTAACTATATGCAAAAAAAAAAAAATAACAACAACAATGTATTTATAGATAAAATAAATATAATAATCAATGATGAATCTCTTAATTGCACAGAGACTATTTATTGCCCATGACTGAACATAGAAGAAAAGGGAACACGGAAGTAGAAAGAGAGAGTTAAGATATATAAAGGAGGAGGAGGAGGAGGAGGAGGAAGAGATGGAGAGAGGGAGAGGGGAGATGGGAGAGGGAAGAGGTGTTAGCCATAGGGAGTAGGGAGAGAGGGGGGATGGGATGAGATGGGAGAGGGAAGAGGTGTTAGCCATAGGGAGTAGGGAGAGAGGGGAGGGAGAGGGGGGATGGTAGGATGGGGGATGGGAAGGTGATGGGAGAGAGAGAGAGAGAGAGAGAGAGGAGAGAGAGAGAGAGAGAGAGAGAGAGAGAGAGAGAGAGAGAGAGATAATAGGTCATCATGGGTGAGGTCTGTCTTCCTTGTAACCTGAGATATTGTGTGTGTGTGTGTGTGTGACTGTGTGATAAATATATGCCTAAGTGTGTGTATGTATGTATGTGTGTGTGTGTGTGTGTGTTCTATAATTTTAGCTGGTGACAAATTGGTCCAGTTTAAGATGTGGCCTGGAGATATATGTATGTATGTGTGTGTGTGTGTGTGTGTGTGTGTGTGTGTGTGTGTGTGTGTGTGTGTGTGTGTGTGTGTGTGTGTGTAGGTGATAAATCTGTGTTTCTGTGTGTGTGTGTGTGTGTGTTTCCATGTGTGTAGGTGATGATAAATC
>JAWZYT010000488.1:327500-336843 GCA_034508575.1 Petrolisthes manimaculis | reverse complement strand
GCGCCAGGTGAAAGATACTTGTCCCATTTGAGTAACCAGTGTCCATTATCAGGTACTTGTTTTTTATTACCATCCTCAATACTGACTTCTGCCCCTGATGTCTCCTATTTGGCACTAAGGAACTTGATATTGGGAGAAATGGACCATCTTTCACCTGGGCTGTAACACCCATTCATGTGTCCAACTGTACATCCATGAGATAAATTACAAGATCTTTTGAAGTATGATATCAAAATATAATCATACAACACCTTTCGTCAACTCAACCTCCTCAACTATTATTATTATAAGGAGCTGCAAAATCACACACGTGTTGTTCTTTATTACCAAGATATTTATTATTATTATTATTATTATTATTATTATTATTATTATTAGGTGCTGCAAAATCATACACGTGTTGTTCTTTATTACCAACATAATTACTACGATGGAAGGAAAGTGTCGGTGTTCATCACACACACACACACACCTACATACACACCCACCCACACAAATACACCTACATACAGACACATACACCCCCCCCCCCACACACACACACTCCTTCATTATCCACCTATACACACACACACACACACCTTCACCCCTCCACCACACACACACAACTTTATTACTCACCTACACACACACACATAAACACACACACCTCCACCACACACACACACACACACCTTCATTACCCACCTACACACACTTAAACACACACCCCTCCACCCCTTCATTCCTCCACCTACACACACACACTTAAACACACACCCCTCCACCCCTCCACCACACACACACACCCCCCCCTCCACCCCTCCACCACACACACACACACACACACACATCCCTTCATCAACCAGTTTTAATGGGATGTTAATGACGATGAAATATAATTGTGAGTTGGAATAATAGAGACGTGATGAGGGAACCTGAAACTCGCCTGCTTCAATTTACCAACGTGATTGTGTGTTAATTGTTACGCTGGTTAATGAGTGAGTTAGTTAGTTAGATAGTTAGATAGATAGATAGATACATAGCCAGTTTGTTAGATATTTAGTTAGTTAGTTAGATAGATAGATAGATACATAGTTAGTTAGATAGATAGATAGATATATAGATAGATAGTTTGTTAGTTAGTTAGATTGATAGATACATAGTTAGTTAGTTAGTTAGTTAGATAGTTAGATAGTTAGTTAGTTAGATAGATATAGATACATAGTTAGTTTGTTAGATAGATAGTTAGATACATAGTTAGTTTGTTAGATAGTTAGTTAGATTGATAGATAGATACATAGTTAGTTTGTTAGATAGTTAGATACAGAGTTAGTTTGTTAGATTGATAGATACATAGTTAGTTTGTTAGATAGATAGATACATAGTTAGTTAGATAGACAAATAGATAGTCAGTAAGATAGATAGATAGATAGTCAGTTAGATAGATAGATAGTCAGTTAGATAGATAGATAGTCAGTTAGTTAGATAGCTAGTTAGTTAGTTAGTTAGTTAGTTAGTTAGTTAGTTAGGTAGATAGTTAGTTAGTTAGTTAGTTAGTGAGGTACGTAGATAGTTAGTTAAATAGATAGTCAGTTAGATAGATAGATAGTCAGTTAGATAGATAAGTAGTTAGTTAGTTAGTTAGTTAGTTAGTGAGGTACGTAGATAGTTAGTTAGATAGATAGTCAGTTAGCTAGATAGATAGTCAGTTAGATAGATAGATAGATAGTTAGTTTGTTAGTTAGTTAGTTAGTGAGGTACGTAGATAGTTAGTTAGTTAGTGAGGTACGTAGATAGTTAGTTAGATAGATAGTCAGTTAGCTAGATAGATAGTCAGTTAGATAGATAGATAGATAGTCAGTTAGATAGATAGATAGTCATTTAGATAGATAGTTAGTTAGTTAGTTAGTTAGTTAGGTGTCGTTGGTTGTAAGTGTAGGATGGTTGAATGTTGGTATTGCAATCTGTCTGTCTTCTACTTTACTATCTTTTTCTACGACTATCACTGGTCTCTCTCTCTCTCACTCTCTCTCTCTCTCTCTCTCTCTCTCTCTCTGAATATGTTTGTCTCACCAGTCTCTCATTCCATCATATATTATTCTCGGGTCTGAGTGATGAGACTGTGAACACCAAGTAACTGATGAGATTTTGAGAGAGAGAGAGAGAGAGAGAGAGAGAGAGAGAGAGAGAGAGAGAGAGAGAGAGAGAGAGAGAGAGAGATGAGAGAGAGAGAGAGAGAGAGAGAGAGAGAGAGAGAGAGAGAGAGTTACATAGTTACATAGAAACACAGACCACAACAGACCTTACGGTTCACACTAGGTGACTTGGTTAGGAGGTTACTGGTAGAGAATGAATTACTCCCCAGTGATAGTCGTAGATAAGGATAGCGAAATAGAGAGAGAGAGAGAGAGAGAGAGAGAGAGAGAGAGAGAGAGAGAGAAATATAAAAGGTAGAGTGGAGGCAGACATTAGAGAGAGAGAGAGAGAGAGAGAGAGAGATAGACAGACCGAGAGAGAAGTGTGTATGTGTGTGTGTTATGAGGGGGGGGGGGGAGTTGACACGGTCTGGCCAACAACGAAAACAAAACTATTAGGGAGAAACAAAATATCAGTAAATTAAATTTCATCTTCTTGTGTATCTCTCTCTCTCTCTCTCTCTCTCTCTAATGTCTACGCCTACTCTACCTTTTATACTTACTCTCTCTCTCTCTCTCTCTCTCTCTCTCTCTCTCTCTCTCTCTCTCTCTCAGTACAATAATTTTATATGTTGTTTTTATTAACTTGTTATTTAATTAATGAAATACTGCTGTTTTTCTATTAAGTTGTTTAAATCTGTTTCAATATATAATAAATAATGAAAGTAGGAGGAAGGAAGGGAAAGAAGGAAGGAAGGAAGGAAAGTAAGATGAAATAGCAGGGAAGAAAAGAATGCTAGAAGAAGTAGTAGACAATATAGGAAAGCAAGCAGGAGGGACGAGAATTGAGGAAAGGAAAGCCGAAGGAAGGAGAAGAAGGAAGACATGAGGAAGGAAGGAGAAGAAGGAAGAAGACATGAGGAAGGAAGGAGAAGAAGGAAGACATGAGGAAGGAAGGAGAAAAAGGAAGAAGACATGAGGAAGGAAGGAGAAGAAGGAAGACATGAGGAAGGAAGGAGATAAAGGAGGAAGACATGAGGAAAGAAGGAGAAGAAGGAGGAAGACATGAGGAAGGAGAATAGAAGGAAAGGAGAAGACGAAAGGAAGGAAGATAACAACAGGGTGGAGAACTGAAGGAAAGGAGAAGAAAGGAATGAAGTCAATAGAAAGGAATCCCATATATATTGTTACGAACACTAGGGGTAAGATAATCTGCTGTTACTTCAATAGACCATAAGAGAGAAACAGAGTCCCTCGAGTTGCCTCATTCGTGAAAATATCCACATATAATTCACCCCAGTAACCGAACGTCCAGATTCTAAATAAGATAAGGAAGTTAAAACAAGTAGTTAAAACTTGACAATAAATATTTAACGAAAAATGAAGTTACTATGAGACAGGAATACTTATAAAGATAATACAATTACACAAGAGATTACAATTAAACTTCAGGATATCCGACCGCAACAGTGAATAAAATAATTGTTACAAGTAAGCACTACTCTACAATGTTTACTTTAACACTTCAAGATAATATACAATTACTTTTAAATTACGACAAGTAGTATCACCAATGAACAAGAAAAATATCACTAGCAAACACCTCTCACAAGGTCGCTTCAACTACGGTGACGGACCTTGTGTCTGATATGTTCAACCGGGCAGACCTCAGAGGGCCAAACCTTGTGTCTCACTCGACCTCAGAGGGTTTCTAAAATAAGCCTTGTGTCTAAACATTCTCCATCAGACGACTTCTCCTTATAACGAAGCCTATGTGTCTACCATCTCCATCAGACCTCAGAGGGACCTATCATCACGTTAGTTAATTGATCTTGGGTCGGGGCTTTTCCCCAGACCTCAAGAGTCCTTTACATCACTCCAAAATAACACTATGAAATATTACTCTTTATCACAAGCACTAAATATAATCAACACTCGCTGGGACATAATTGAGGAAGCTACACCGTCTCCCAGATAATAATCATAATTAATAATGATGTACACAACACCCTATTATGCTTGGATAATTCTAGAACAATAATAATAATAATGAAAGAATGCTATCACAACACTTAAACATCCTCGAATGCATATAAGATAATAATAATAATGCACTTCACTGTTATGCTTGAATGAATATAGAACACAATGATGAATAAGTGAATGTATGGGAAAGAATGTGATATTATACTGAAATACCTTAGTCACCAGGAGCACCACCCGGTTCCCCCCCTCAGCTAGTCAGCTCTACATGCTTACACTTCGAGTTCCAACAAAAGTCTAGCGTCTATAACTCTCCTCCCCCTATCTATAAACTTCGGTCGTCCCTACCTGGGCTGGGGTAGGACGTAGGAGAGGGAAGGGGGTGGAAAGAGGCTCGTGACCAACACAAGGGATAGACAAGCTGTAGCAGGTTCACTCTCCCCACAGGCGGGAGATGTACATACGAACAAACTAACATACTGGCTGACAAGCGGCAACATGAACACACACACAAAGGCTGGTGAGATGTACACTCGCCAGCACTGCCGCGTGGAGAGGGGCTCACTCATATTCAAATATATAGCACCACTGTGATTATTTAGCTCGAAACAATCCACGTGTGTGAGAGTAAATATCCTCGATACACTAGTACATGAAGTAACTTTGTTGCTTAAGGAACTATATCAATTGAATCTCTTACATATGTGAGCCCCTGTACCACGCAGCATTACTGGCGACTGTACATGCTCATACGCACATACGCACAAACCAACACACCCGGATGTGGGAATACTACTAGGCTACGCAGCTGCCTAACTCATTTGCACAAACAGAACTTAACAGTATTCTGGGATACGTAACAATATATATATATATATATATGAAAAGAGAACATACTAAAAACCTTTTTCTTGAAAATATATATTGAAGCCATGTTTAAAGGTTTCTACTGTATTCGCTGATACTACAGTTGCCAGGAGTTTATTCCAATAGTTTGTGACTGATATTGAAAAAGTTCTTTGCTGTTCAGTGATAAAACGTTTTTAAGAATTTTAAAAGTTTCAATGAGGTCACGACGTGTTCCATGTTTTTCAGGAGAAAACATGTTGAGCTTTTTTAATCTTTCCTGATATGTCAAGTTATGTAAATGCTAGGGATAATTTTTGTTGCTCTTCTTTGTACGCTTTCCAACTTTTTAGCATCTGTAGCATAACAAGGGGACCATAGTTGAACTGAGTATTGTAAATGTGGTCCAACAAGGGATGTATATAAGGGCGCTATTACTTCTAGTGACTTATATTTAAAATTGCGAGCAATAAAGCCTGAAACTATATTATTTTTTTTACTTGCTGCCAAACATTGCACACTCGTCTTTAGATCGCTACTAATTATGACACCCAATTCCTTTCCCTCCTTTACTTTTGCCAGATTTTTATTTTGTAATCTATAATTGTGTCTCAGATTATTGTTGACTTCATGCATCACCTTTCATTCATCTACATTAAACCTCATCAACAACCATTTATCGTTCCATTCTGCACCGTAGGGGGGTATTGCCTGCATTAGTGATGTGGGCAATACTTTTAGGGTTTTGGCGCCCCTTCATACCCCAGCCATTAGCTTTTTGTTCTTCATCTGTCCCGCTTTTCTTTCTATTTCCTTCCTGCTTGCTGTCTCACCTCTTTATCACCGTTTTCTGGCGCTATATGACCTCTCTGTTGCGGCGCCTAATATCAATCAATCAATCAATCGTTCCATTCTGACAGTGTGTTTAGGTCGTCATTTATTTATAATATTTGGATATTTTGGAAGTACAATCTCATTCTAAGATGTTGAGATGTATAAAAAATAGTGTTGGTCCTAACACTGATCCCTGTGGCACCCCACTTACAACATCCAGCCAGTTAAAGGCTTCCCCATTAATTACGACTCGTTGCCTGAGGTTTGATAGCCAAGGAGGAGGAGGAGAGGAAAATTCACAGTATAAGAAAAAGGAGGGATGAAACAAAAACAGAAGAAAAGAGTAGATAAAAAATCCAGCAGGAATTAGAAGAGAAAGAAAGGGGAAACAAAGAGAAGAGAGGGAAGGAAAGCAGGGGGAAGTAGGAGGGAAGGAAAGCAGAGGGAAGCTGGAGGGAAGGAAAACAGAGGGGAGTAGAAGGAAATGAAAGCAGAGTGAAGAGTAAAATAGTAGGAAAGGAAAGCAGAAGGAAGGTGGAGGGAAGGAAAGCAGAGTGAAGTAGGAGGGAATGAAAGCAGAGGGAAGTAGCAGGGAAGGAAAGCAGAGTGAAGTAAGAGGGAAGGAAAGCAGAGGGAAGTAGCAGGGAAAAGAGCAGAGGGAAGGTGGAGGGAAGGAAAGCAGAGGGGAGTAGGAGGGAAGGAAAGCAGAGTGAAGAGTGAAAGAGTAGGAAAGGAAAGCAGAAGGAAGGTGGAGGGAAGGAAAGCAGAGGGAAGTAGGAGGGAAAAGAGCAGAGGGAAGTAAAGCAGAGGGAAGATGGAGGGAATGAAAGCAGAGGGAAGGTGGAGGGAAGGAAACCCGAGGGAGGGAAGTAGCAGGGAAGGAAAGCTTCAGGAAACAGGTGTAATCAGCCCAGCAGGAAGATGCAGAGGGAAACAGGAAGGCACCAGGAAACACAGGAAGGAGGTGGATGGGGACGAGGAGGGAAAACGAATACAAAGGAATACAAGGGAAGTCAAATACTTTCAAATAGCATCAGACCCAGCCTAATAGTCCTGATAAGGATGTTTGGGTCTAAGCTACCGGATAGAGAAATACATATAGAATAGTGAAAAGGCTCTTCTCCACCCATCAATACCTCTAACTACTAGTAATAATAAAAAAAACTCATCCACTAATACCACTAACTACTAGTAATAATGAACAACTCCTACACTAATACCACTAACTACTAGTAATAATGAATAACTCCTCCACTAATACCTCTACTAGTAATAATGAACAACTCCTCCACCAATACCTCCACTAGTAATAATGAACAACTCCTCCACCAATACCTCTACTAGTAATAATGAACAACTCCTCCACCAATATCTCCACTAGTAATAATGAACAACTCCTCCACCAATATCTCCACTAGTAATAATGAACAACTCCTCCACCAATATCTCCACTAGTAATAATGAACAACTCCTCCACCAATATCTCCACGAGTAATAATGAACAACTCCTCCACCAATATCTCCACGAGTAATAATGAACAACTCCTCCACCAATATATCTACTAGTAATAATGAACAACTCCTCCACCAATACCTCCACTAGTAATAATGAACAACTCCTCCACTAATACCACTTTATAAATGACAATGGCTCAGGCTACAAATGTGACATGAGCCAGAAGAACCGAGCTCCTTGGGTTAAACCTTTTTATGACTTCAGTTTGATCACCTAAGCTATATAGATTTACCTCTTCAATCAGTCTCTCTTCATACAGCTTATTTCTTAGTCGGAGAATCATTTTTGTTACTGTATGTTGCATTTTTTTTCTTTTTTTTTCATATATTTTTTGAAGCAGTTTGACCAAATCTAAGTACACTGTTATATGGTAGATGGAGGTGTACTACTATGCATTTCAGGCCCCGCGAATCACTGTTTTTTGCGATTTTCAGCCAAAATAATTGTTTAATAGGATTGGTACTTTGGCACAGTGTACAACACACCCCATCCTAAATTTGAGTTGGGTTTTACAATTATTAATGTTTTTATTACGGCGTTTAATCCTAGCGTTTTAAGTCGAAGCCAGATGAGTCGGCATGACTAACGTACTCATTCGAACGACGTCCAGACCCCATCCCATTCCATCCCTCCTCCCTCACCTCTCATGTCTTCCAAACTCCCCTGCGTGTGAGTAATGTGCCCTTTTGGCATGGAGATGTGAGAGTTCCAATGCTTCACTCCTCAGCCACAACATCTCGCACCTCCACAAAAGAAGGGTTCTAATGTTTCTGAGTGAAGCATCACGACTCTCGCAGCTCCCAGCCTAATGGGCATGTTCGTCATCTCAGGAGATTCTGAAATGCACGAGAATATGGATCAGAGGTGTACACTCGATCAAAAAAGTATTGCTCAGGTGGGGTCCGATGGTTCTGTAAAAGATCGCTCATGATGCCTTGGAGTCTGGGGGCCTCCGACCGCCAGGGAGATTGGGGGAAAGGCTTTGATTCCACAGCCAGTGCTGTGGTCCCAAGTCCACGTTACCACAAGAGCTACAAGTGGGGCCGTACCTTCCATGAGACCAGCCCTGAAGGGACTATATGGGGGAGGGAGTTTACACTGCTGTATACAAAGAGAAATGCACCCCCGTGTTCTGGCGTTCCACACACCAGTGGAATAAAAAGGTCTCCGGTTGCAGTACACCTCACGTGTATTTTTATTCCATGTGGGTAGATCTCATCAAATCCACTAGAAAGTGACCAGATCCTGCAACAATCTTTATTCTAGCCGTGTAGGGGATAACTAATATTCACAGAGAATAAAGTCAGCCCCACTGGGCCCAGGCAAGGGTGTGGTAAAGGTTCCAAATTCGTCATTTTTTGATAACCAGCCCTCACCAGTGGGAAGGCGTGATAGAGAGGTGGCACATTAAATACAAAGGAAAGAAATGGAACGGAGGGATACATGAAAAACTGGAAGGGATTAGCTGGGGCCGAAGGGACGCCAAAACCTTTGAAGTACTGTCTACGTCTCCGCAGGCAATACTTCCCTTACGGGGGGATGGGGTGTGTTGTACACTGTGTCAAAGTACCAATCCGATTAAATAATTACTTTGGCTGAAAATCGCGAAAAACCGTGATATGTAGGGCCTGAAATGCATAGTAGTCGGTTGTACAGTGCAAGGAGAGATTTTTTCGATTTAAAGTGAGTGTTGCGGTCATACTGAGCTGGCTACCCAGGAGAGGTTGTTGAGGCAGGCAGCTTGGGAACACACACACACACACACACACACATAACCATTGCAAAAAGCTATTGGAGTGTGTAAGTGTATGCGTGTGTCGAATGAAGAGTGTGCGAATGATGTATGTGTTGAAAGAAAATGTGTGTGTGTGTGTGTTGAAGGATACACACACACACACACACACACACACAGAGAGAGAGAGAGAGAGAGAGAGAGAGAGAGAGAGAGAGTTCAATTAAAGGTAGGTAGGTAGGCAGGGGAGGGGAGAGTGTGGAATAGAGTTGAATTACGACAAGTGGAGGGAGAGCAAGCTGAATGGACTGTATT
>JAWZYT010000488.1:262500-325000 GCA_034508575.1 Petrolisthes manimaculis | reverse complement strand
GGCTTTAGCAGCACCTCATAATAATAATTATTTAGCAGCACCTCATAATAATAATAATTGAGGGGGTTGAGTTGACGTAAGGTGTTGTTGTATGATTATATTTTGATATGATACTGATTTATTTGCACGATGGAAGGAAAGTGTTGATGGATATTTGATTGTGGCTGTACCGTAAGTCCTGTCACTAAGCTTTATTCGTTGTTTTGCTTTATTCTTATTATGGGTGAATTATTAAATGAATTTGGTGAGTAATCGATGCAGAGATCATCATTAACTGTTGGATAGATTTTGTGAATGTGGATACTCAGCTTTTGGAAAATAATGAAGCCTTACTCGTGTGGTTGATTAGGAAGTTAACAAACCAATACCACTGAGGAATCGACCCTATAATATCATGTCATAGTTTCCTTGGTTTGGCCTTTCCCATTTTCTCCTTCCTTCAAAGTCACCATTCTCATACACCGTTGTTCACCACTCTCGTATCATCCACATTTTCCACATGCCCATACCATATTATAACACTTTCTTCCACTCTCTAAACCAGTAATTTGCTCAAACGACACCTTTCGCAGATTTCAGTATGGAGGTAAGGGAAAGATGGAGGGAAGGGTGGAGGGCGGGATGGAAAGATGGAGGTAAGTAGGGAGTAAGGTAGGGAGGGAGGGAGATAAGTAGAGAGTGAGGTAGGGAGGTAAGTAGGGAGTAAGGTAGGGAGAGATGGAGCTAAGTAGGGAGTGAGGTAGGGAAAGAAGGAGCTAAGTAGAAAGTGAGGTAGGGAAAGATGGAGCTAAGTAGGGAGTGAGGTAGGGAAAGATGAAGCTAAGTAGGGAGTGAGGTAGGGAAAGAAGAAGCTAAGTAGGGAGTAATGTAGGGAGGGAGGAAAATATGGAGGTAAGCAGGGAGTGAGGTTCTACGAGTCTACAAACAATCATCAGTATATTCATCTCAACTAATCTTACTCTTGATGTTTCATAATTCGAAACCGTATGTCAGTGTGGACACAAACACTTATTTTCATGGGTTTGAAAGGGGGCTAATTGTGTGTTTTTGTGTGTAAAATAACCCATTTCACTGATTACTCTGTCTTTAATTTCTGCATAATTTTATTCTGCTTCTGTTTAATTAAGGTGGAAAATTTTGTATTGGTATTTAAATCTGGAGCAACTGAAGCTTCCAAACTATTGCAAGCAACAGAACACCACCATTATATTTCTTCATCTGGTCCTGTTTCCTGGATTACTTTGGAGGAATCAAGGCACTCCAATGTAATAAAAGTGAATGAATTACCTTCTTCATATCCCTGGTGCTAGAGAAAGATAAATTAGATAATGATAATGATGATAATATTAGAATACATAAATCAAAACTAAGCACAATTTCAGAATAATTATGATCATGAAAAATAATAATAATAAGAATAAAAAATCATATAGGGAGGGAGAAGGGAAGAACAAGACAGTGGAACGGAAGGAAATATCTAAACATTAATCTTGTGTCTTTCCTCCTTTCCTTCTCATTAAGCTGACAGTTATAGAGACAAATGGTGGATGGGTTGTGGTGACTCACTTCCCCTCCCTGTGTGTGTGTGTATGTGTGTGTGTGTGTGTGTGTTATAATGAATCTCTGTGTGTGTGTGTGTGTCATAATGAATCTGTGTGTGTGTGTGTGTGTATGTGTGTCATAATGAATCTGTGTGTGTGTGTGTGTGTGCGTCTATGTGTGTGTGTGTGTGTGTGTGTTATAATAAATCTGTGTGTGTGTGTGTGTCATAATGAATATATGTGTGTGTGTGTGTGTGTGTGTATGTGTGTGTGTGTGTGTTTGTGTGTGTCACAATGAAAATCTGTGTGTGTGTGTGTGTGTATGTATGTCATAATGAATCTGTGTGTGTGTGTGTGTGTGTTTGTGTGTGTCATAATGAAAATCTGTGTGTGTGTGTGTGTGTGTGTGTGTGTCATAATAAATCTGTGAGTGTGTGTGTGTGTCATAATGAATATATATGTGTGTGTGTATGTGTGTGTTGGAATATGGCTGATAATAACTATAAAGGTGTTAATTAAGGTGGTAATTCTTATTTATTACATTGGAGTGCCTTGATTCCTCCAAAGTATGCCAGGAAACAGGAGCAAAAAAAAAAAAAAAAAAAAAAAAAAAAAATTAATAATAATAATAATAATAATAATAATAATAGTGTTCTTCTGTTGTTGCTTGGAATAGTTTTTTTGGAGGATTCAGTTGCTCCCGAATTACCAACACAAAAAAACTTCCCTCTTAATTTAATACCCTCTCTCTTTGACCAATCAGAAAATAGTTTGTCGTTTTTCTTTCTTTCAATTTGACCTTTCTTCCTATTTCCTACAATACAATACAAAAGTCTGTTCGGTCGTAATTTTGTGTTGGTAAATCTGGAGCAACTGAATCATCCAAACAATTCGAAGCAACAACAGAACACCAATATTATTATTATTATTATTATTATTTTTTTTTTTTTATGATTTTTTTTTTTTTTTATCTTTTGGTCCTGTTTCCTGGCATACTTTGGAGGAATCAAGGCACTCCAATGTACACTCGTGATACATAAAATCTGACCAGAGTGTGAGGAGCAGAAAGCTTCGAAACGCCTGGTATTGTTCATTTCCCCACCCAGTATGTTCCTTATGTAAAAATAATTAAATAGTTGCCACGAAGACATGTCTGTAAACGCTTGGTTGCGAGTTATATATAGGCTATTAATTAAGAATATTTATCTCCGGTATGGACACTCTCCGTAACCGAATTGTAGCCGAATTGTAGCCGGATGTGAAAACAATACGAAACACATTTTTAAGGGGGAGTGGAAGTAGAGGACAGGCTTTTGGGGGTTTTGGGGGGTGCGGGATTAAAGGGACAGGCTTGGGAGGGGGGGGTTTTGGGGGATGTATGCCGGAATAGGTTGACAGGCTTTTTACACACCCCAAGCCTGTCCCCCTATTCCCGCGCCCCCCAAACTCCCCCCAAGGCTGTCCCCCCTATTCCCGCACCCCCCAAACTCCCCCCAAGCCTGTCCCCCTATTCCCGCACCCCCCAAACTCCCCCCAAGCCTGTCCCCCTATTCCCGCACCCCCCAAACTCCCCCCAAGCCTGTCCCCTACTCCCACACACCCTTAACACACTCAGGAGTATGGGAGCATTTTGGTATATCCATATTTTTTTTTTTAACTAATTGCGCCGTAGCGTCAAACAGGCATGCAACCATACATACAGGTAGACAAAACCCATGAGAATCAAATTACTACAACCACACACACACACACACACACATACACACACAATAATTGTAAATAATGGCAATAAATTTACTTTATTTTATTTTACTTTAAACACACACACACACACACACACACAATAATTGTAAATAATGGCAATAAATATAATTTACTTTACTTTACTTTACTTTAAACACACACACACACACACACACACACACACACACACACACACACACACACACACACATCATAAAAACATAACAGAATGAAGCACAATCATACAGACATGTTGGGTCCATGAGACGTGGATGTGAGGCGGGTGTTATGACAGGGGGTGGCACCATTTGAACCGTTTCTCTAGGGCACTCGAAAACATTGTGTAGGTACAGTCGACGGCAAGAGTCCTGTCGCCACACTTGCTTCACCGAGGCACGCGATGTTTATAGACTCGAGATTATTAGGTGTAGATAACGTGTGTATTTCTCGAGTCCATGAACACTGCCTGTCTCGGTGAAGCAGGTGAGGCGACACGACTTATGCCGCCGACTGTACAGCAGGCTCCACTCCCGCGTTTCTCCCCTCGCGTTGCCAATGTTGGGCCAGTCAGAAATTCGAATCCCGATCCACAAGTTAAAAAATTCGAAACATTCATATATTTTAGAGTGAAAGATGTGAATGTTTCGAATATTTTAACTTGTGAATCGGGAGTCGAATTTCTGACTGGCCCAACATTGGCAACGACAGGGGAGAAACGCGGGAGTGGAGCCAACTGTACAGCCAGACGAGAAGGAGGAGGAGGAGAAAAAGGAGGAGGAGGAGGAAATAAAGTAGAGAGACGGAAGGAAAGATAGAAGTGGAGGAGTAGGAGAAAAAGAAGAAGGAGGAGGAGGAAAAGGAAGAAAAAGTAGAGAGAAGGAAGGATTTGATATTTGATTGATGAATATTAGGCGCCGCAACATCGAGGTCCTATAGCGCCAGAAAAAAGTGATAGAGAGGTGTGACAGCAAGCAGGAAGGAAATAAAGAGAAAGGAAGGACAGTTGAAGAACTGAAAGATGTGAACCATTTAGTCTGGTCTCTCACTAGCGACCTTCCTAGCATGGGAAACCCTCTCTCCCCTACATCGGGGCAGAGCAGGGGCCGGAGCCCCGTCTAGTCTAGCTCGCCAGGTCTCAGAGACACACAAGCCCCCCCTCCACGTCAAGGCGGTTCCCATTAGGGGGGGAGAAGGAAGGAAGGATATCAAACGAGAAGGAGGAGGAGGAGAAAGAAGAATTGGAAGCAGAAGGAGAAAGAAGAGGAGGAAGCAGAAGGAGAAAGAGAGAGAGAGAAGGAGAAAGAGGAGGAGGAGATATTACGAGAGGAATTTACTTTGTTGAAGCTGAAATGGGAGTGAGTGAGTGAGGGTTTAGTGTGGTAGGAGATAAGAGGAGAGAAAGGCAGGCAGGGAGGCAGGGTAGTAGGTGAGGTAGGCAGGCCATTCCATCCAAGCAGTCTTTCTGTGGCGATGGAATAACAAATGTGTTTAGTTAGTAGGTCTGGAAGATGGAAAGAAAGAGAGAGAGGGATGCAAGGATTTTGTGGTCTAGGCCTGGAAAGAGAGGCTGGAATGGCGGTGTGGCTGGAATGGGTGGCTGGAAAGAGAGAGAGAGAGAGAGAGAGAGAGAGAGATGGAAGGATTTTGCTATCTAAGCCTGGAAAGAGAGACTGGATAGGGAGCTGGAAATGGGAGACTGGATAGGGAGAGAGAGGCGACATATTTGGGTGAGCGAGGAAGAGTAAAACATAGAGAATAGGATTATGATTGATGGATATTAGGCGCCGCAACATCGAGGTCCTATAGCGCCAGAAAGAAAGTGATAGAGATAAAGGTGTGACAGCAAGCAGGAAGGAAATAAAATTAAAAGAGGGACAGTTGAAGAACAGAAAGATGGGAATTATTTAGTCTGGTCTCTCACTGGCAACCTTCCTAGCATGGGAAGCCCTCTCTCCGAGATATCGGAGCAGAGCAGGGGCCGAAGCCTCCTCTAGTCTAGCTCGCCAGGTCTCAGAGACACACAAGCCCCCCACCTCGGCAAGGCGGTTCCTGTACGGGGGTAAAACATAGAGAGAAAGAGTGGGGGGGGGGGCATAAATTTGGGTGAGCGAGGAAGTGTAAGAGTTACATAGAAACACAGACCACAACAGACCTTACAGTCCACACGGGGTGATCTGATTAGAAGGTTACTGGTAGAGAGAGAGAGAGAGAGAGAGAGAGAGAGAGAGAGAGAGAGAGATCGTATGCAAGGTATGAAGGATGTGACAGGCAAGCGGTATGTATGTGTGTGTGTGTGTGTGTGTGTGTGTGTGTGTGTGTGTGTGTGTGTGTGAAGAGCGAGACAGAGAGAAGAAGGAGAACAGGAAGCTTTGGAGAGAGGTGGAAAGAATTATACCAAGGAACGAGTAGGGAAAATAAATAGGAGTGGAAAGAATATAGAGGAAAGTAAGTAGAACAATAAAGACGGGAGATAAACAATAGGAAACAAAAGGACAGAGGAAAAGGAAAAGAGAAAAGTAAATAGAACGATATACTAAAAAGAGATACGAGCAGAAAAATAATAGAAAGGACAGAGGAAAAGTACAAGTGAAAAGAATAATGGAATAAAAAAATAAGATTAAATATATATATATATATATATATATATATATATATATATATATATATATATATATATATATATATATATATATATATATATATATATATATACTCCTATCTGCCTTCTATATCTCACTATTTATATATCTCTATTATATCTATATCTTTCTATTTTAACTAACATATTTAAAATTTATTTGATCAGTAATGTTGTTGCTTTTTAGGGGAATAATTACTGGGTTGTGTATAAAATGGAGTCTTGACAGTCCTCCAAACTCTGCTACAAAACACCTCCTCTGTACACTCGTGATACAAAATCCCTGACCAGAGACGAACGGCAGGCACCACACACACACATACACACACACATACCCTACATTCGAACTCGCCCTCTATAGGTGTACTGGGTGGGGAAATGAGCAATACCAGGCGATTCGTAGCTTTCTGCTCCTCACACTCTGGTCAGAAATTATGTATCACGAGTGTACAGTGTAGTCTCATAAGGGAGGATTCTGTTTCCTGGCCGAGTCTGGAGGAATCAGTAGCCTTCCATATATTCATCCCACCCCAATTCTTTTTTGGTACATTGGGAGTGCCTTGATTCCTCCAAAGTATGCTAGGAAACAGGACCAGAAGAACAAAAATAATGGTGTTTTGTTGCTTGGAATAGTTTGGAGGATTCATTTGCTTCAGAATTACCAACACAAAACTTCCCCCTTAATCCAAGTTAATGCCTCGATAAAATATAGCTTTAAGGGGGGGAGTGGAGTAGGAGACAGGCTTTGGGGGGTGGGGGGGCGCCGGAATAGAGGGACAAGCTTGGAGTGTGTAGAAAGCCTGTTTACTATTCATGCATCCCTCTAACCACTATTGTTGAGTGTCCCAGTTTGGGGACCTGCGTCGTAGGCACCTCTCCGAGTACCGGGTGGGTGACGGTTTTTACAGTCTCTCCCGGGTGCTCGGGGAGGAGGCTTGTAGTGTGGGAGGGAACACCCTCTCCTATGTGGAGGAGGCTGGCCTCCTCCATAAATTGTGATTTTATTATACTTATGGTGTTTAGATAGTTTGATATTATTTAGTCTTGATTCTTTTTTATATTTTAGTTAAGTTGATGCGTTCTTTTAGTAATGGTGTGTGTTTATAATTTGTGTGTAATTTAGTTATGATGCGTGTCCCTTTCGGGAGTTTGTGATTTTGTTAGTTGAGAATAATAATTTTGTGTTGGGCGGTATATGACCCTAGCTGTTGCGCCGCCAGATGCCTATTTGCATCGATAAATAAATTCAAATTCAAATTCCTTCTAACCACCCCGCTGAAATCTGTCCCTCTACTCCCGCACTCCCAAACACTCCCCCACTCCCAAACACTCCCCCAACCCCTTCCCCTAAAGAACCCTGCACCACCTAAAAGAAAAAACAAGCCTGTCCCCCCCTATTCCCGCACCCCCTTAAAGGCGTATTACAGCCTGATCGAATAATAACACAGGATAAACATTGTAATTGGTTCACCAGTATGGCAAAAGATTCGAAACTTCAATAAGACCTGGATACAAATATAAAACAAGATAAGCATTCTCTTCAAATGATTCGAAACTTCAACACAACTACTTAGATACAAATTTGAAACAGGATAAGCGTTGTAATTGGTTCACCAGTATGGCAAAGATTCGAAACTTCAACAAGAACATCTAACACTATCATATAACCCTTTTCCTTCTTGCTGGAAGTTTGCTCTGATCCAACCTGTTCCGAAGAAAGGAGACCGTTCCCAACCCTCCAACTATCGCCCTATTGCTCTGACCTCATGTCTATCTAAAGTCTTCGAATCTATTCTTAACTTCAAAATTCATAACCACATTATTTGTCACGACCTTCTTTCAGATCGCCAGTATGGTTTCTGTCAGGGGCGCTCTACTGGCGATCTTCTATCCCTCCTCTCTGATTCATGGTCATCCTCCTTTCGGAACTTTGGTGAAACTTTTACTGTTGCCCTCGACATATCCAAAGTTTTTGATAGAGTCTGGCACAAAGCTTTAATCTCCAAACTGCCCTCATTCGGTTTCTATCCCTCTCTCTGTACCTTCATCTCTGATTTCCTTTCTGACCGTTCTATAGCTGCTGTTGTAGACGGTCACTGTTCTTCTTCCAAGGCTATCAATAGTGGTGTTCCTCAGGGTTCTGTTCTATCACCCACCCTCTTTCTTTTGTTCATTAATGACCTTCTTAACTGTACCTCTTCCCCTATCCACTCCTATGCTGATGATTCCACCCTACACTACTCCACTCATTTTGACAATCGTCCATCCCAGCAGCTACTCTCCACATCACGTGATGATGCAGTAGCACACCTGTCTTCTGATCTTTCCCTCATCTCTAACTGGGGCAGAGAGAACCTTGTTGTTTTCAATGCCTCAAAAACACAGTTCCTTCATCTTTCAACTCGTACTAATCTTCCTGATGTCTATCCCCTCTCCTTTAACGATACACAACTTGACCTTTCCTCTTCTCTTAATATTCTTGGAGTCTCTTTCTCTCATAATCTCTCCTGGAGAGATCACATTACCTCTCTGACTAAAATCGCCTCAAAGAAGTTAGGTGTGCTGCGCAGATTCCGTGAATACTTCACCCCCACGCAGTTACTGTCTCTGTACAGGGGTCTCATCCGCCCCTGTATGGAGTATGGCTCTCATGTGTGGGGGGGATCAACCTTCACAACACTACTGGACAAGGTGGAATCAAAGGCCTTTCGTCTCATCAACTCTCCTCCTCTTACTGATTCACTACAACCTCTCTCTCTTCGCCAGAGTGTTGCATCACTTTCTCTCTTCTATCGCTATTACACTGGACATTGCTCTTCTGAACTCTCTCAATGTATGCTTCCTCCCCTCAGGACAGCATGCAACACTCGTCAAGCCTCTCGTTCTCACCCCTTTTCTGTCCAACTCCCTCATGCAAGAGTTAACCGGTACTCTCAGTCTTTTATATACACAACTGGTCAACTCTGGAACACTCTACCTTCATCCATCTTTCCACCTTACTACGACCTATGTACAGTTGGCTCTACTCCCGCGTTTCTCCCCTGTCGTTGCCAAAGTTGGGCCAGTCAGAAATTCGACTCCCGATTCACAAGTTAAAATATTCGAAACATTCATATCTTTAACACTCTAAGGATATGAATGTTTCGATTTTTTTAATTTGTGGATCGGGATTCGAATTTCTGACTGGCCCAACTTTGGCAACGACAGGGGAGAAACGCGGGAGTTGAGCCAACTGAACAGTTGGCTCCACTCCCGCGTTGACCACTGCGCGTTGCCAATGTTGAGCCACCCAGATATTCGAATCCCGAACGAAGTGAAGCACTCATGACCGAGTGAGATGGAGGGAGTGGTCAACGCGGGAGTGGAGCCAATTGTACCTTCAAACGCAATGTGTCAGGGCATCTCGAACGAAATTGGACATGATATTGGACCACTCCCTCACTGTTTACTATACAGATGAGGACGATAAGATCCCATGGCTTTGGTCCTCATCTTTTTTTAATATAGAAAAAAATATATAAATTTGAAACAGGATAAGCGTGGTACTTGGTTCACTAGTGTGTCAAATGATTCGAAACTTCAACAAGACCTCTTAGATACAATATTGAATTGGTTCAAAGTATGCCAGGAAACAAACGGTGCCCAGATGAAGAAAAATAATAATGGTATCCTGTTGCCTGGAATAGTTTGGAGGAATTATTTGCTCCAGATTTACCACCCAAAATACAGCGTGTTATTATCCCTTTAATACATAACACAATAACACATAAACTCCGACTGTCTGTCCAATTTTGAAAGTGCAATAATAAAGATAAACTCGAATATATATAGCGTGTGTGTGTGTGTATGTGTGTGACTGTATGTGTGTGTGTGTGTTATGGGCAATGTAATTACACATACCCACTCACATGCACACACACACTGACATTTACAATCAAAGAGGTATTACTGTTTTGTGTGTGTGTGTATGTGTGTGTGTGTGTGTTATGGGCAATGTAATTACACACACGCACTCGCACGCAATCACAGAGGTATCACTGTTTTGTGTGTGTGTTTATTTGTGTGTGTGTGTGAAAATATATGTGTGTATAATTATTTGTGTGTGTGTGGTGTATATATATATGTGTATGTGTGTGTGTGTGTGTGTGTGTGTGTTATGGGCAAAGTAATTACATTTGCATCACTGGATGACAGATATCACTCGTATTAATCAGTCCTGGTTTAAAATTGCAATATTGTTGTTACGCTTGGATGTATGTTATTGTTATTATTATTATTATTATTATTATTGTTGTTGTTATTATTGTTATTGTTATTATTGTTATTATTGTTATTGTTATTATTGTTGTTATTGTTATTATTATTTGTTTTTGTTGTCATTGTTATTATTATCATTATCATTATCGTTATTGTTATTGTCATTATTATTATTATTGTTGTTATTATTACTATGATTATGATTATGATTATGATTATGATTGTTGTTGTAGTTGTTGTTGTTGTTGTTGTTGCTGTTGTTGTTGTTGTTGTCGTTGTCGTTGTCGTCGTTATTATTATTATTATTATAATAGGCATTAGCATCGAGCATAGAGGGATGAAATAGCAATAACAGAAGGCTTAGTGTTTGAGTGACGGATTGAATCATTTAGTTAAAGAGGAATGATCAGAATACAAAGAAAGGTTAAATCCCAGGAGAGAGAGAGAGAGAGAGAGAGAGAGAGAGAGAGAGAGAGAGAGAGAGAGAGAGAGAGAGAGAGAGAGAGAGAGAGAGAGAGAGAGAGAGAGAGAGAGAGAGAGAGAGAGAGAGAGAGAGGTGTATAACCCCCAAAAGGTGGTAATTCCTGTTTGTTACATTGGAGTGCCTTGATTCCTCCAAAGTATGCCAGGAAACAGGACCACACGAGCAAAAAATAATGGTGTTCTGTTGTTGCTTGGAATAGTTTGAAGGATTCGGTTTAAGTAATAAAACCCACACTAGTAGACGAAATGTTCCTTTTAATTCACCAGACTAATTCTAAACTTCAATACATACATACATACATACACATACATACATACACATATATACACTTATACATACATACACATATACATACATACATATATACATGCATACATACACAATGTCATATACACACATACATACACATATACTGTACATACATTTTTTTTTTTCCTATACCTCAACCTCGGGGCTATAGGCTGTCAGTAGCCTGTGACTCTTGCGAGGCCCCGAGATTACTGGGTGTCACACCAGATGAGACAGTGGAGCTTCGTGGTGATGTTTGTACCGTAGCTTCTCTTCTGTCCCACTAGATGATGACACCTTATTTATACACGTCACTATCAGCGGAGAACAGCTACACCGTCACTCACAGCATCTTGGAATATGGTCTGGCATCTTCTATGTTGTGAGTTGACGACGATGTAGGAGGTATTTTATTGACGTGTTGGCGTAGCCAGAATAATTGACGACAGAGCTGGACCCAGTTCACCTCTGAAAATCCCAGACATTTTCTTGTGAATTCGAACCCGGGTCCTTCACAGCCACAGTCCGTCTCTTTATCCACTCTACCACCATACATACAAACTGACATACAGACAGACATTAAGACAGACATACATGCATATACATACAGACAGACAGACATGAACATTTGCTTGTAGAGCGAGGACTTGGCGAAAGTATGGCAAAATTCAGACCCCTTGATTTTCGACCTTATGCTCAAATCGCGAGTTTTAGGAATACGGCCATCGCTCAAGTACCACCAGAAGCAGAAATGACAATGCCGTCACGATGGCCGAGTGGTTATCCATGAGCGCTTAGAGCTCCCCTTTCCCCACTTACCATTGCCGGCGTTGGTTCGAACCCTGCTCAGGTTGGGGTGAATGAATGAGTGAATGAGAGTAAGAAGGAAAGTGTGAGTGAATGAGAGTGAGGATGAAATTGTGAATGAATGAGAGTGAGGATGAAGGTGTGGGTGAAGGAATGAGAGTGAGGACGAAAGTGTGAGTGAATGAGAGTGAGGACGAAAGTGTGAGTGAATGAGAGTGAGGACGAAGGTGTGAGTGAATGAGAGTGAGGAAGAATGTGTGAGTGAATGAGAGTGAGGAAGAATGTGTGAGTGAATGAGAGTGAGGACGGTGTGAGTGAATGAGAGTGAGGAAGGTGTGAGTGAATGAGAGTGAGGAAGAATATGTGAGTGAATGAGAGTGAGGACGAAAGTGTGAATTAGAGATAGCATTGGGATTCAACACCACCACCAACAACACCCTTTCACTGTGTTAATCTTATTAGCTACCTTGTTTATTTGCTCCCACGACTGTAGTTACAGGATATTTTTTTTATTGGAGGTCTACTGATTCCTCCAAACTATCTCTAAAAGGGAAAATATCAACCTTCTTGTGTCTTTCCATTTTTTTTGTTTTACTTCGAGACCACACAGTAACTGATCACTTCATACCCAACCATACCACCTTCTCAGACAATCCTCTTAACACTCTCGAGCACGGCCTGGTTTTGTTTAAAACTGTGTGTGTGTGTGTGTGACACACCTCGTTTATGGCACACTAGTTTGAATTGGGGAAGCTAGACTGTCCAGACAGTGTGTGTTTTATTATATTTTATATGTTACCGGTGTAAAGTGATGGTCTAATGTACTGCAACACTTTCCAATGAGATGGCTTCAAAAAATGATCCGAAACTATAGCTGTTGGTGTGTGCAATTTTGGTTCATAAAATTAACTCAAATAGCTCGCTTTTATTCACCAGGTTGCAGTACATTAGACCATCACTTTACATGACACCTATGTGGCATCTGGGCCCGTATTCACAAAAGCAAAGTTCACTCTTAACTTAAAATTTTGGTCGCAAGCATTCATTCATGGCGAGGACTAGGAGCCGACACTGCTTCGAATTCATACCAACACAATAGAATAACAAAATCATTTACTGCTTCGAAATGAACCTGAAGCAATATGGTGAGGTCAGAAATGCAAACACACGAACAAGTCCAAATTCTATGATGTTTTGTGAATGCTTCGCTTCGTTCGGGATTCGAATATCTGGGTGGCTCAACATTGGCAACGCGCAGTGGTCAACGCGGGAGTGGAGCCAACTGTACATCTCCACACCCGATCCAATATATTACGAAAGAGAGAGTGAGAGAGAGAGAGAGAGAGAGAGAGAGAGAGAGAACCATACAGAACCAGACAAACACAGAGAACACACACACACATACACACACACACACAGAGCGAGGGGTTCATAATTCAATTGGTTTGGGATTGTCAAAACATTTGCTGAAAGGGGAATTAAACATGTAGACGAGGCGACAAACTTCATTTCTCTGTCCTGCCCTGGAATGAAATGAAGTGAAGTGAAGTGGGCTGGCCTGGGTCAATGTTTTGGTTAGTTAGGGCTTGTTACGGGCATGTGTGTGTGTGTGTGTGTATGAAGGGGGCTGTTTGTGTGTATGAAGGGGGCTGTTTTGTGTGTGGGGGTGGGGGATGGGTCTGTTTGTGTGTGTGTGTGTGTGTGTGTGTGGTGAGGTAGGTCTGTTTATTTGTGTGTTTGTTTGTGTGAAGGGGTCTGTTTTGTGTGTGGGGGTGAGGGGAATGGGTCTGTTTTGTGTGTGTGTACGTGTGTTTAAGAGTCAGGGTGTGTGCGGGGGTGGTTCTATTTATGTGTTTGTGTGTGTGTGTTTACCTACCTGATTTTCTCTCTCTCTCTCTCTCTCTCTCTCTCTCTCTCTCTCTCTCTCTCTCTCTCTCTCTCTCTCTCTCTCTCTCTTTTATTAACTGTTAACATTTCAATGGGGTTTTAACGACTGTATTTACTCATTTATTGTAATTGTTGATGTTGTTATTGTAGCAATGTTTATTTTCTAATTATTATTATTATTATTATTATTATTATTATTATTATTATTTTTGTTTTCATTACTGTTATTATTTTCACTTACTATTATCATTATTATTATTATTATTGTCATTGTTATTGTTATTATTATTATCAATATGATAATTATTGTCATTGTTCTTCTTAGTATTATTTTTACTATTATTATTATTAATTAATATATATTAATATTATTATTGTTGTTATTGTTGTTGTTGTTGTTGTTTTTGTTGTTGTTGTTGTTGTTGTTGTTGTTGTTGTTGTTGTTGTTGTTGTTGTTGTTGTTGTTGTTGTTGTTGTTGTTGTTATTATTATTATTACTATCATTATTATTATTTCTATCATTATCATTATGATCATTATCAATATTCATATTATTATTATTATTATTATTATTATATGAACGAGGGAGATTTTGACAGAGGGGTGAGACAGAAAGCAAAAAGGAAAGGAGGAACAGCTGAAGAATTGACATGAAGAGGCTGGTGGGGACTGAAGGCTCGAGAGTCCAAACCCTTCAAATACTTGGGATGAAATGAAAACAACCTAACCTAACCTAAGCTAACCTGACCTGACCTTCAAATACTTGGGATGAAATGAAAACCACCTAACCTAACCTAACCTAACTTTACCTTACCTTACCTGACCTGACCTGACCTGACCTTACCTTACCTTACCTGACCTGACCTGACCTGACCTGACCTTACCTTACCTTACCTTACCTTACCTTACCTTACCTTACCTAACCTAACCTAACCTAACCTAACCTAACCTAACCTAACCTTCAAATACTTGGGATGAAATGAAAGCCACTCCTAGCTGACAGGAAACCCAACTTTTTTTTTTAAATATTGAAAACAAGTTGAGTGTGAAAATAATTGGGCTGGCAGGTGGAGCAAGAATGGTGGATGGGTGGATTGGTGGATAAGTGGATTGGTTAAGTTGGTGGAGAATGGTTGATGGGTGGATTGGTTGATTAGATATCTGGCTGGCAGGTGGAGAATGGTTTGATTGGTGGATAGGTGGATTGGTTAAGTTGGTGGATAGGTGGATTGGTTGATTAGTTATGTTGTGGATAGGTGGATTTTAGTGCAGTTGTGAATTGGTAAATTAGTGGAGAAGAATAGATTGGTGGATAGGTGGATTGGTGGATTAATTAGTTGGTGGATAGAAAGATTGGTGGATAAGTGGATAGGTGGATTAGTGGACTAGTTACTTGGTGGATAGAAAGATAAGTGGATTGCTAGATTTGTTACTTGAAGGATAGGTGGATAAGTGGATTGGTGGATAGATTAAATGATAGAATTGTTAGTTGGTTTATAGGTGAAATGATTGATTGATAGGTAGATGGTCTTGTGTGGATAGTTTGGTGGATAGAGAATTGCTATAGTGTCGTATCGTATCTATGTCGTATCGTATCGTAAGGTATCGTATCTGTGTAGTAAAGTATCGTGTAGTATCGTAAGGTATCGTATTTGTATCGTATCGTATGGTGTAGTATCGTAAGGTATCGTATCTGTATCGTATCGTATCGTAAGGTATCGTATCGTATCGTAAGGTATCGTATCTGTGTAGTAAAGTATCGTGTAGTATCGTAAGGTATGTATTATATTATCGTATTTATCATCGTACTATTCTGTTTAGTATTGTAAAGAATCATACTAAATCCTATCTTACAGAGAGAGAGAGAGAGAGAGAGAGAGAGAGAGAGAGAGAGAGAGAGAGAGAGAGAGAGAGAGAGAGAGAGAGAGAGAGAGAGAGTATGTATGTATGTATGTATGTATGTGTGTGTCATTAATCCTGGTATCTGGCATGCGTGTTATTTGTATGCAAATTTACCTAAATAATTCTTTGCATCTGTGTGTGTGTGTGTGTGTGTGTGTGTGTGTGTGTGTGTGTGTGTGTGTGTGTGTGTGTGTGTGTGTGTGTGTGTGTTGGTATAACTCGGTGTGTACGTGTGGTGTACATACATACATACATACATACATACATACATACATACATAACATTAACATTAGCAGGACTTGATGGTAAATCTGGAGTAACTGATTCCTCCAAACTTTTCCAAACAACAACAGCAACAGGTCACCATTATATAAATACTAACCTGATTCTGTTTCCTGACATACTTTGGAAGAATCAAGGTAGTCGAATGAACTGTACAGCCACGATCAAATAACCACCAACACTTTCCTTCTATCGTGCAAGTATATCAGTATCACTTAAATCTATAATTTTACAACACCTTATGTCAACTTAAAAAAATAAGTGGGTGTGGGAATAGGGGGACAGGCTTGGGAGGGGTTAGGGGTGCTGCAGGAGTAGGGGGACAGGCTTGGGAGGGTTTTGGGGGGTTGGGAGGGTGAGGGAATAAGGGGACATGCTTTCTACCCACCCCAAGCCTCTCCCCCTATTCCCGCACCTCCCAGTCCCCTCCCCAAGCCTGTCCCCTACTCCCACACCCTTTTAACTCCTTCAATTATTATTATTATGAGGTGCTGGAAAATCATACACGTGTTGTTCTTTATTACCAAGCTATTTACTACGATGGAAGGAAAGTATCGATGGATATATGATTGTGGCTGTACCATTAAATAGAATCAAATGGAGACGAAAGAACCACCCTAGGCTTGGACGACTCTGTAATTTAATGAGACGAGGTAAAAAGTGATAGAAAAGTGGAACAGTAAACACCTAATAAATAAACAAAGAGGAGTGTGGGACAGGGTGAAGGTGATTTAATAGGGAGGTGGGACAACAACAAGCATGAAGAAAATACATTAGATTTTTTTTTAAGCTGAGTGGCTGTAGTCCTCAGGGGTATCAAAACACTCAAGAGTACTGTAGGTTTACTTGTGAAAACGAATCGCGTGCATACATAACATATATTTGTTCTGTTCGCGGTGTGTGTGAGAATTGAGTGCATGATTTTTTTTTTTTTTTTTTTTTTTTTTTTTTTTTTTTTTTTTTTTTGCGTGTGTGTGTGTGTGTGTGTGTGTTGATGAATCTGGTGCAACTTATTCTTCAAATTATTCCAAACAATAAGCAACCATTATTTTCGTTAATCTAGCTCTGAATGCTGGCATTCTTTGGAGGAATCAAGGCACTCCAATGTACACTCGTGATACATAATTTCTGACCAGAGTGTGAGCAGCAGAAAGCTTCGAATCGCCTGCTATTGTTCATTTTCCCACCCAGTACACATATAGAGGCTGCATTCGAATGTAGGGTGTGTGTGGTGCCTGCCATTCGTCTCTAGTCAGGGATTACGTATCAAGAGTGTACAGTTGCGCACCACAATCCTTTGACAGCCCACCCAAGCCTTCATTAGTTCGAAATGTGTGTTGCCTGGTGATGGTTTGGAGGTTAGGGGCTACATAGAGATTGTGGTGCTCGACTGTACACTCGCAATCCAAAATATGTATCCAGGCTTGCTTACATAGCCTGATCGAGAATTAAGTGAGCTCAAGGAAATACGAAACAGGATAAGCGTTGTTATTGGTTCATTAGTGTGTCAAATGATTCGAAATTTCAACAAGATCTGGATATAAATTTTGGATTGCGACTGTACAGAGCCAAAAATAGAATTTCCCCATTAAATGTACGTAACTTTGGCGAGATTGTGTTAAATTATTAACATAATTTAGGAGGTAAGGGACAATAAATGCACAAAATATATCACTTGTGTTGTGTGTGGGAGTGATAATGTATGTCCAGCCACGAGGAGCCATAATAAGTATCCATGTGTTGTTTGAACAACTTGATGGTTTGAATAGCTTGCTGGTGTAAGGGTTAAGGGGAGGTTATAGTTTTGACATTTTTGGAGATTATGATTCCTCCAAACTATTCCAGGGAACAGGATACCATTATTTTTCTTCATCTGGGTCTGTTTCCTGGCATACTTTGGAGGAATCAAGGCACTCCAATCTATCAAAAGTATACTCTCCCCTTAAACACACTCTCCCAGCATGCGAGAGGTCCCGGGTTCGATTCCGGGCTCAGTGGAATTGTTGGACCATTTTTCCAGCCCTCTATGTCCCTGTTCACCTAGCAGTAAATAGGTAAAGTCATGGTCTAATGTACTGTAACCTGGTGAATAAAAGCGAGCTATTTGAGTTAATTTTATGAACCAAAATTGCACACCAACAGCTATAGTTTCGGATCATTTTTCGAAGCCATCTCATTGGAAAATGTTGCAGTACATTAGACCATGACTTTACCTGGCTGTATTAACAAGGATAGCAACCTTGTAGGGTGGGGGAAAATGTATGGGAGTAACAACACTGACTGCCTTAATGACCAACACCATGAGTCCACAGGCATAAAAACCTAAATCTTCTTCTTTTGATGGAGTATTTAACAAACTCCAGCAAGCGTTGTGATTGGTTCACTGGTATGTCATATCACATGGTTCGATACTTCACCAGGTCCTGAATACCAATTATGGCTCGTGACTGTAGTAAATTCGCTAAAAGGATTTTATGATTGATCAGTGATTTAATTTTGTAAAAGTCAAACCAAATGTAAACTTATTCTCATACAATCTTTGTTTTCTTATTTCAGGTAAGTGTGTTCGTGTTCCTATTGTGAAGTCAACGTTACTAATGGATTATTTTGTAAGTATTGTATGTTAAGTTTCAAACATTCCTACATAATATATATATATATATATATATATATATATATATATATATATATATATATATATATATATATATATATATATATATATATATATATATATATATATATATATTCAGGTTTGCTTCGAATAGCCTGGTGCATGGAGTATTAATATTAATTATTATGGAGCATTAATTAATATTATAATTAATATTAGCTTTCGGTACGTTGGGGTGACTTGAATCCTCCAAAAATATATGCCAAGAAACAGGACCAGAAAAGCAAAAATAATGGTGTTCTGTTGTTGCTTGGAATAGTTTGGAGGATTCAGTTGCTGCTGATTTAACAAAACAAAATTTCCCCATTAATTAAACGAGTTGCAGCCAGTATGTATGAAACAGGGTAATATTTATACAAGTGATCCAAAATATTAATATTGATTCATTGGTATGTATTGTATGTCGAAAGATTACAAATTTCAACAACAACACCTGAATGTATAAGCGGTGTAATAACGGCTTCACTGAAATAATATATGTCACATGATTGAAAACTTCAACAACAACAACAACAACATTATTATGGCTCGTCAATGTACAGTCACAATCAAATATTCACCAACACTTTCCTTCCATCGTACAACTAAATCAGTATCATATCAAAATACAATCATACAACAACACCTTACGTCAACTCAACCCCCTCAATTATTATTATTATGAGGTGCTGCAAAATCATACACGTGTTGTTCTTTATTACCAAGATATTTACTAAGATGGAAGAAAAGTGTCGGTGGATATTTGATTGTGGTTGTACAGTCGGATACCACAGTCCCTATGTAGTGTAGCAGGTGGTTTCTGGACGGCAGCCCACCCAAAATGTGTGTGTAGCCTTGTGATGGTTTGGGTGGGCTGTCGTCCAGAAACTCCCTACTTCAGATCTTGGGTTTTCGACTAAGGTGAGCTAAGGATTGTGGTATCCGACTGTACAATTGGTCACACATGAAGCTCGTTTTGCTCGTTTTTGTGAAGTGGTTATAAGAGAAAGGAAAGTGAAAAAAAGATGTAGTTTGTTGACAGGCAGACAGTAAAATATGCCTGTCAACAAACTACATCTTTTTTCACTTTCTTTTCTCCTAGTAGCGAGGCGTACTAGATTCACGTGTGGCCAATTGTATATCTTCGCCTCCCCTCTCTCTCCCTTCCTTCCTATTGTCCCCTTACACAGGCTTCCTTCCGACCCGCCTCGTATCTTACATAATATATAACCTGATTTGCTTGTTATTATTCCCTGAGCCTCTTCCTCCACCTTCTCATACAAGGACTTAGTGTCTGTTATTGTCACTCGCTCCCAGTTTTCTTTCTCTGAGTTTTTATCTATCTATCTATTTATATATCTATCTATCTCTCTATTTCTCTCTCAAACACATACACTGACTCAAACACGCCGTTGGAATATGGCATTCAAAATATAACACTAAGTCTTGTTATATTTACTCTACATGGATTTACACACTAAAAAGAGTAAAATCAAAGAGAAAAAACAAAACAAAACTATTTTACTCTAACTATAACTCCTGTAAAATTCCTGAATATGATCATGTTTATGCATTGAACAATAATTTTCTTTAAGTGATCTTAAGAATTTTCGTTACTTCGTTCTCACTTATATTCCGTTTTGAATTAATTATCTTTATACACTCTCTTAACTCCTAACCTGAGGTGATGATATAAATCAACACCACCAACACTCACTTATACTCCATCACCACCCACTCCCACTCACTAATATTCAATCAACACCCACTCCCACTCACTAATATTCAATCAACACCCACTCCCACTCACTTATACTCCATCAACACCCACTCCCACTCACTTATACTCCATCAACACCCACTCCCACTCACTTATACTCCATCAACACCCACTCCCACTCACTAATATTCAATCAACACCCACTCCCACTCACTAATATTCAATCAACACCCACTCCCACTCACTTATACTCCATCAACACCCACTCCCACTCACTTATACTCCATCAACACCCACTCCCACTCACTTATACTCCATCAACACCCACTCACTTATACTCCATCAACACCCACTCTCACTCACTTATACTCCATCACCACCCACTCCCACTCACTTATACTCCATCACCACCCACTCCCACTCACTTATGCTCCATCACCACCCACTCCCACTCACATATACTCCATCAACACCCACTCCCACTCCATCACACCCACTCCCACTCACTTATACTCCATCAACACCCACTCCCACTCACTAATATTCAATCAACACCCACTCCCACTCACTTATACTCCATCACCACCCACTCCCACTCACTTATACTCCATCACCACCCACTCCCACTCACATATACTCCATCACCACCCACTCCCACTCACTTATACTCCATCACCACCCACTCCCACTCACTTATACTCCATCACCACCCACTCCCACTCACTTATACTCCATCACCACCCACTCCCACTCACTTATACTCCATCACCACCCACTCCCACTCACTTATACTCCATCACCACCCACTCCCACTCACTTATACTCCATCACCACCCACTCCCACTCACTTATACTCCATCACCACCCACTCCCACTCACTTATACTCCATCACCACCCACTCCCACTCACTTGTACTCCATCACCACCCACTCCCACTCACTTATACTCCATCACCACCCACTCCCACTCACTTATACTCCATCAACACCCACTCCCACTCACTTATACTCCATCACCACCCACTCCCACTCACTTATACTCCATCACCACCCACTCCCACTCACTTATACTCCATCACCACCCACTCCCACTCACTTATACTCCATCACCACCCACTCCCACTCACTTATACTCCATCACCACCCACTCCCACTCACTTATACTCCATCACCACCCACTCCCACTCACTTATACTCCATCACCACCCACTCCCACTCACTTATACTCCATCACCACCCACTCCCACTCACTTATACTCCATCACACACTCACTCCCACTTATCCCACTCTATCACACACTCCCACTCCAGCACGTGAGAGGTCCCGGGTTCGATTCCTGGGTCAGTGGAATTGATGGACAATTTTCCCAGCCCCCCTATCTCTCTCTCTCTATTTTTTTTTCTATCTCTCCACCATCTGACTCCTCTCTCTCTATCTCTCTATCTCTCCATTTTTTCTATCTGTCTCTCCACCATCTTACTCTCTCTCTCTCTCTCCCTCTCTTTCTCTCTCTCTCTCTCTCTCTCTGAAAGAAACTGATTGGAAATGTCTGCGAGACACTATTGACATAAATACGCAATGGAGCTTTTTCACTAATGTGTACACAAAAGCGGTCAGGGATAGTATACCGTTAAAAAACCGGCGTTCAGCACAAGTGGTGGAGTAAGGATATAGCCGACTGTTTATGCGCCAAAAAGAATGCCCATAATAGAGTAAAAATCCCAGACAACGATGACGAGTGGGCTAAATTTACAGACTTAAAAAGAAAAGCCAAAATGTTAATGAAACAGAGTAATAAGATAATTGAAAAAGACTTTGCAAATCCAAGTAAGACAAACCCGAAAGAGTTCTATAGTTATATTCGACAAAAAAAAGTACTTATCTCAACTATCGGACCACTTCTTGATGAATATGGGGACTTTACGACAGATGAAGAGCGAATGAGTAGTATCCTAAATACCTTTTTTGCATTAGTCTTTACTACAGAAAACCCGAACGATATACCAGCTGAAACAACAGTCCATAATGAAAACAATGAGTTATTAAATAATATAAGCATAACAGAAAATGACGTAATTGTGGTTGAATGTAACCAATTACTAATTAGCTTGTTGATGGTTTGTGTGGTTGGGTATTGGTGCTTCGGTTGTTCACCCATGTTTTTAGTTTTATGTCCAGATGGCGCCTCGGCAGCAATTTGGGGAAAGAGGGAGGCAGAACGAGGTGACGAGTGGCAGGCCACCGACTGGAAAGGCAGAAAACCACCAACCTCCAACCACTACACTACCATTCACCAGTATAGCCTAACGTGTGGAAGCCCCTGTTTGTTCTTCTATAGTTGTGTGTTGCTGCAAGCAGGCTATAGGAAGTGAGGAAGACAGAGTGGGAATGCTGTCGGCCAGTGTGAGGGCAAGAGACAGTTGGGCTGTGAGCGACGGACCTGGTGAAATACAGGAGGTCGAGGAGCTGGGAGTGAGGGTGAAACGAGTGAGCTACCAGAACTGTGTGGGACTATATATATTGTTTCATATGAAGTGTTGCCTGTGTTACTGTGTTGCCTGTGTTACTGGGTTACTGTGTTCCTGTGTTGATATTGTAGACCTTTGTTACTGTATTATTGTGCACTGTAAATAAACTGCACATTGGGAGTGTGTTCTGTGATTCTGCCATCTACAAATGTATTGATAAATTAAATGTAAATAAGTCATCTGGGCCAGACACGATCTCCCCTCGCGTATTAAAGGAAGCAAAAAGCGAAATAGTAAAACCTCTGACTCTGCTCTTTAATTATTCTTTACACACTGGAACAATACCTGACAAATGGAAGCTCGCTAACGTAACACCAATATTTAAAAAAAGCAGCAAATCTTTACCTAATAACTATCGCCCTATTAGCCTAACCTCAGTAGTATGCAAAATGCTAGAGACAATCATATGAGATAAACTTACAAATCACTTAGAGGAAAACAACTTACTTAGAGACACTCAACACGGTTTTAATAATAAACGCTCTTGCCTAACGAACCTATTAGACTTTTTAAATGACATTTTCAACATATATGAATCGAGTAAAGCAGTAGACATAATTTATCTAGATTTCCAAAAAAGACTTTGACAAAGTTCCCCATAAACACTTAATAACTAAATTAAAATCACACAGAATCCAAGGTGATACCGTAAGATGGATAGAGAACTGGCTAAGAAACCGAAACAACGCTGGTAATAAATGGAAAATAATCTAATTAGACTGGCGTTACGAGAGGGGTGCCACAAGGGTCAGTTTTAGGGCCAATCCTATTTCTAGTTTACATAAACGACATAGATGAAGGTCTCTCATGCATAATATCAAAGTTTGCCGATACAGTAC
This sequence comes from Petrolisthes manimaculis, assembly GCA_034508575.1. Taxonomy (NCBI): domain Eukaryota; kingdom Metazoa; phylum Arthropoda; class Malacostraca; order Decapoda; family Porcellanidae; genus Petrolisthes; species Petrolisthes manimaculis. The sequence goes on along the minus strand of JAWZYT010000488.1, from coordinate 301,430 downwards.
TCGCTAATGCACAAACTAAAGAAATGCAAGATAATCTCAATAAATTGTCAAAAAGGGAGAAAACTTGGCAAATGTCCTTCAATGCAGATAAATGTAAAAGGCTCCACATCGGACATCGTAACGTAACAGCAAACTAATCGATAACTGGTAATCAACTTAATAGTGTGGATCAAGAGACAGACTTAGGGGTAACAATATCAAGTAACCTAAAACCCAGTCAGCAATGTACGGAAGTAATTAAGAAAGCAAATTAAACTATCGGCTTTATTGGCAGAGCATTCAAGTATAAGTCTGAAGACACAATCCTCACTTTGTATAATTCCTTGGTCCGTACCCTTATGGAATATTGTGTCCAAGTCTGGTGCCCGTACTACCAGAAAGACACAGCAAAATTGGAACGAGTCCAACATAGAGTTACTAAAATGATACCAAGTCTAAGAAACAAAACGTATGAAGAGCGGCTAAGTTATTTAAATCTATTCCCATTAACACAACGTAGATTGAGAGGCAACTTAATCCAGGTATTCAAAATAATCAAATGCATAGATAATATGGACTGCAGCAAATATTTCACTATCGACCAATTAAACTACACGAGAAGTAACGGCTGCAAAATAATAGATAAATCTTTTAATTCACACAAATCCAAGAAGTTCTTTTTTAACAGAGTCGTCAACTTATGGAATGGGCTTCCCCGTAACATAATAGACTGTAACACCGTAGACACCTTCAAGCATTGCTTAGATAAACACCTTGCGTCTAACCCCCGACTTACGATGTTTACTAATGAATATGTTTTGCCCATTACAATGGTATATTAGCCAAATTTCAACTACTTTCTATCTTTCTATGTTTTTTCTGCCAACCCCAAAAGGTGTTTGACTCCTGACTTTATTTATTGTATGGCTTAGGCCAGAGGGAGTGGAGGGTGGGGAGAGAGCCTTCTACTTTGCTATCCTTATCTACGACTATCACTGGGGAAAAATTAATTCTCTACCAATACCCTTCTAATCAGATCACCCCGTGTGGACCGTAAGGTCTGTTGTGGTCTGTGATTCTATGTAACTCTATGTAACTCTCTCTCTCTCTCTCTCTCTCTCAGGTTTATTGTCGAAGTGGGTGCCATAAATAACGCCCACGCCTCCTGCCCAGGAACACGAGAAGGGCGGGAGATTGGGGGGTGGGAATTTAATGAAGAGAGAGAGAGAGAGAGAGAGAGAGAGAGAGAGAGAGAGAGAGAGAAGTAATGGAGGATATAATAGTGTGAATATAAGAAAAAATTAAAGTTAGAGAGAGAGAAAGAGAGAGAGAGAGATCCACAAATTTCAATCTTCCCTGCACAGAGAGAGAGAGAGAGAGAGAGAGAGAGAAAGAGAGAGGAGTACCAGAGGATATACCAGTGTGAATATAAGGAAAAAATAAAAAGAGAGAGAAAGGGAGAGAGAGAGAGAGAGAAAGAGAGGAATTCTGGGGTCTATAATAATTATATAATGTGAGTATAAGGAAAAATGAGAGAGAGAGAAAGAGACACACACACACAAATTTCAATCTTCCCTGCACTGTCATATATATATATATATATATATATATATATATATATATATATATATATATATATATATATATATATATATATATATATATATATATATATATATATATATATATATATATATATATATATATATATATATATATATTTAATGACCAATAGGGGGGTTGGGGGGGTTCGAACCCTTGTAGCACAAGCCGAAGGCTGTTACTTGGCCTTAACCAAATGATCACAGATTCGAATCCCTGGTACAATTAAAAAAAAATAAAAAAAATAGACAAATGATACACTATTCTGATAGGTGTAGTCCTGGGAATGTCCTCGGTTTAATTTTATTATTGATGGATATGATTGTGTTTCTTGAATTATCAGCTTAAAACAACCAAAGATTTATGGCTTTCTCAACATAGACTCTATGGTCTCAAGCATCAAGGATGCAAGCCGGGTGGGGGGGTTCGATCCCAGTATCCCTGCAGCCCAATTCACCACTCAGGCCTTGCTATTTAATCGTGGCTGTTACAATGCCACCTTCTGCTGTAGTTGCGTCATGGATAACTTTTGTGGTTGTAAAGCTGGCATGGTTTCTCTGGGGGACCAGCAACCACACCGGATAATGGACTCCTCCTACCCTACTAATAATTTCACAGAAAATTTATTGACAAAACCACATGTAGGATCTTCACCCGGACAACGTCGGGTATCGCTGGCAGTACATATATATATATACACACAAATTTCAATCTTCCCTGCACTGAGAGAGAGAGAGAGAGAACCATAGGAACCATACTAATTATTAAGATATGTGGTGGACGTTTTAACTGTCTTACTTTATTTGTCTCAATGTTGGTTATGTATGGAATGGAAAACATTTGTCATTCTCTCTCTCTCTCTCTCTCTCTCTCTCTCTCTCTCTCTCTCTCTCTCTCTCTTTCCAAGGTAATAACGTGGGCATACCTCGAGGCCTGTGATTCCCTTCCCTCTTAGGTATTGTAGCGTCTTCTCTCTCTCTCTCTCTCTCTCTCTCTCTCTCTCTCTCTCTTTATCCTTATACTCACATAATTATAGCCCCCAGTACTCCTCTCTCTCTCTCTCTCGAAATGGTCGTGGTTGTGGTTTTTATTGTGTGTGAATAGTAGTGGTTGTTATTATTATTGTTATTATTATTATTATTATTATTATTATTATTATTATTATTGTCTTTGACAAAGGGAAATAAAAAGAGTTAGTTAATAATCTACTCATGATTGGGGCCTCTCTCTCTCTCTCTCTCTCTCTCTCTCTCTCTCTCTCTCTCTGGTTTTCCCCCTTATACTCCCACTAGGCTATTCCTCTCTCTCTCACACTCTTATTTTTTTTTCTTTTTTTTTCTGCATTTTGTAATCAATTTGCCACATTTCTCTCCGTCGTCTCTGTGTATCAATCTTTTTCGTCTCTTCCTTTATCGTCCTTCACTTTTTGTCCCTCCTTATTCATCCCTCCCTTTTTCGTCCTTCCTTATTCATCCCTCCTTTTTTCGTCCTTCATTTTTCGTCCTTCATTATTCGTCCTTCCTTTTCGTCCTTCCCTTTTCGTCCTTCCTTTTCGTCCTTCCCTTTTCGTCCTTCCTTTTCGTTCTTCCCTTTTCGTCCTTCCTTTTCGTCCTTCCTTTTACGTCCTTCCCTATTATCGTCGTTCCCTTTTCGTCTTTCATTTTTCGTCCTTCCTTTTCGTCCTTCATTTTTCGTCCTTCCTTTTCGTCCTTCATTTTTCGTCCTTCCCTTTTCGTCCTTTTCGTCCTCCCCTTTATCGTCCTTCACTTTTTGTCCTTCCCATTTCGTCCTTCCTTTTCGTCCTTCCTTTTACGTCCTTCCCTTTTATCGTCGTTCCCTTTTTCTTCCTTCCCTTTTTCTTCTTCCTTTCGTCCTTCCCTTTTTCGTCCTTAATTTTTCGTCCTTCATTATTCGTCCTTTCTTTTCGTCCTTCCTTTTACGTCCTTCCCTTTTCGTCCTTCCCTTTTTCGTCCCCTTTTCCACTCTCACTGTTTCTCCTTCTCTTTTTTCTTTTTCATTCCTCCCATTTTTCGAAAACTATTTTCCCAACACAATCTCGTTTCCTACTTTCATTCATTTCATATATTCTTTGTGTGTGTGTGTGTGTGTGTGTGTGTGTGTGTGTGTGTGTGTGTATGCGAGAGAGAGAGAGAGAAAAAAAATATGGGTGTGCGTGTATGCGTACAGCCACAATCAAATATCTACCCACACTTTCCTTCCATCGTGCAAATAAATCAGTATTATATCAAAATATAATCATACAACAACACCTTACGTCAACACTACCCAATCAATTATTTTTATTATGAGGTGCTGCAAAATCCTATACGTGTTGTTCTTTATTACCAAGATATTTATTATTATTATTATTATTATTATTATTATTATTATTATTATTATTATTATTATTATGAGGTGCTGCAAAATCAATCATACACGTGTTGTTCTTTATTACCAAGATATTATTTTACTACGATGGAAGGAAAGTGTCGGTGGATATTTGATTGTGGCTGTACTTGTGAGAACAAAAGGTTGAAGACTGTTTGTGAGTTTGTGTGTGGGAATAGAATAGAAGAGAAACATGTGTGTGGGCGATTGTGTATATGCAAGTCAAGTGAGTGTATTTGTGTGTTTGTACGTGTGTGTATATGCAAATGTGTGTGTGGGCGATTGTGCATATGCAAGTATGTGTGTACGTGTGTGTATATGCAAGTGTGTGTGTGTACGTGTGTGTATATGCAAGTGTGTGTGTGTACGTGTGTGTATATGCAAGTGTGTGTGTGTACATGCAAGTGTGAATATGTGTGTATATGCAAGTGTATGTGTGTACATGTGTATATGCAAGTGTGTGTGTGTACGTGTGTGTATATGCAAGTGTGTGTGTGAGTGTGTATATGCAAGTGTGTGTGTGTGTGTACGTGTGTGTATAAGCAAGTGTGTGTGTGTACGTGTGTGTATATGCAAGTGTGTGTGTACGAATATGTATATGCAAGTGTGTGTGTGTGTGTGTGTGCGTGAGGACAGGAGTTTCTAGACTGTTATGAACTTGTATAGACTCTGTGATGGAAGTTACATCATTAAAGGCACTACTCTTCTTCACACACAATACTCACAACTTATATTTAACCTCGAACGTCAAGTCATTCAATTCATATACAAGACCAGCTGCTGTAATTTGCTGAATTTCTGTTATGCTGTCACTCACTACTGAAAGCAAATACAAGACAAGCTGTTGTAATTTGCTGAATCTCTATTATGCTGTCACTCACTACTGAAAGCAAATACAAGACAAGCTGCTGTAATTTGCTGAATTTCTGTTATGCTGTCACTCACTACTGAAAGCAAATACAAGACAAGCTGCTGCAATTTGCTGAATCTCTATTATGCTGTCACTCGCTACTCCAAGCACTTAGGGTCGATTTTACAGTCTTTCGTAGTAGTGGATTGTAAGCACGCAAACGAAAGAATCTTAGCCTCATAAATGATTTACGGCTGTATTATTTGATTAGTTTGGTGAGTAAACACACACACACACACACACACAGAGAGAGAGAGAGAGAGAGAGAGAGAGAGAGAGAGAGAGAGAGAGAGAGAGAGTTACAAGGAGTTACAAGGAAAAGAAGTACCCTAGAAGACCTTACGATCCATACAAAGAGGGTACCTGTTTGTTTAGTTGTGCAAGTATGTGACCGTCCTTGAATGTGTCATGTGAAACCATCAAGGAACACTCACACAACGGCTTAAACACCTAGACGATGGTTTAAGACTTTGTATAATCTGGACTTGAACTGATCCACAGAGTTGCTGTTGACTACATCAGCAGGAAGCGCGTTCCAAGTACCGCAGATGCTGTATGTAAATAATTTACCACACCGATCACGGTTGTATCGCTTCAGTTCAAGTTTGTAGCCATGATTCCTGGTTGTGCCCTCACTGAGTTGGAAAATGTCCCTGTAGTCTACATTGTCAAAGCCTCGTAGTATTTTAAACACTTCAATAAGCTGACCACGCAGTCTCTGAGTTTCCAAAGAGAACAGGTTGAGTTCTACCAACCGATCTTCATAGCTCTTGTGTCAAAGAGAGGGTATAAGTTTGGTTGCCCTGGCTTGCACTCGTTCCAATCTCGTAATATCCTTTCGGTAAGAAGGACTCCAAAACTGGACTGCATACTCCAGGTGCGGTCGGACAAGGGAATTGTACAGACAAAGTACTATCTCCTTGTTCCGGTATCCAAACTGTCGCTTTATGTACCCTAACATCCTTTGGGCTTTCTTCTCTGCCTCAATACACTGCTTTGAGAACTTGAGGTCGCTAGTGATAGTTACACCCAAGTCTTTCTCAGTATCAGTGCTTACGAGAGCATTGACCTTAAGGGTATACTCTGTTCGGGGGTTTCTGTGGCCTATATGCATAACTTTGCATTTGTTCACGTTAAATGGCATTTACCACGTGTCAGATCACTCCCCGATCTTCCTAAGATCTTTTTGTAAGCGGGTAGTATTTCCTTCTTTCGCGACATTCATACCAAGCTTAGTATCATCGGCGAATTTGGAAATCTTGGCAACCATGTCACCATCCATATCATTAACATAGATGATAAACAGTAGTGGTCCCAGAACAGAACCTTGGGGAACATCGCTAGTAATGGGAACCCACTCTGAAGCCTGTCCATTCACTACTACCCGCTGCCGTCTGTCACTTAGCCAGTTCTTTATCCAATTTACTACATTTCCATCTATGCCCAGTGCACGCACTTTCCGAAGGAGGCGGCGGTGGGGTACCTTATCAAAGGCTTTTTGAAAGTCTAAGTAGACAACATCGAGAGAGAGAGAGAGAGAGAGAGAGAGAGAGAGTAGTCCATGTTTACAAAAGCCATTTTTTCGAGGGTGTGTGAGAGAGTAAAAATTACACCACATGCACACACACACACACACAGAGGAAAGAATCGGTGAGGTCAGAGTGGAAACGTGGAAATTCCAAAACACACCAACCTACCAACCTACCCAGCCCAGAAAAGTGATATTCACCTAAAATATCACCTAAATATAAAAGGGTGGGGTGTTTTCATTACAGCGGTTGGCTGAGTTGGAAGGAAAGAGAGAGAGAGAGAGAGAGAGAGAGAGAGAGAGAGAGAGAGAGAGAGAGAGAGAGAGTTACAACAATCACACACACACACAGAGAGAGAGAGAGAAAGAGCACACACATTCACACTCGCATTCACACACACACACAGAGAGAGAAAGAGAGAGAGAGAGAGAGAGAGAGAGAGAGAGTTACAATAACCACATACACACACACAGATAGAGAGAGAGAGACACAGAGAGAGCACACACACATGCGGTTGTATATATGCAAGTATATGAGTGTGTATATGTAGGTAAATACATATGCGTGTGTGTGTATGTATTGGTATATACATATGTGTGTGTGTGTATGTATGTATATATGTCTAAGCAAAATTGTGTGTGTATGTGTCTGTGTGTGTGTGTGTGTGTGTGTCTGTGTATGTATGTATGTCTAAGCAAAATTGTGTGTGTATGTGTCTGTATGTGTGTGTGTGTGTGTGTGTGTGTGTGTGTGTGTGTGTGTGTGTGTATGTATGTATGTCTAAGCAAAATTGTGTGTGTATGTGTCTGTATGTGTATGTGTGGGTGTGGGTGTGTGTGTATGTGTGTGTGTCTGTGTGTCTGTGTGTGTATGTGTCTGTGTGTATGTGTGTGTGTGTTCTCGTTGGTACATTGTTATCAAGACTTAAGATATAATCCTTCTCATTATTGCCGACTTTACCTCTCTTCTCCCTTTCTCTCTCCCTCACTGATACTCCTCCACTGGTTGTATCTCTCTATTCCTCCTCCTTCTCTTCCTTCCACTGTGGATCTCTCTCTCTCAATTTATTTTTTTCTTATATTCACACTATTATATCCTCTCTCTCCTCTCTCTCTCTCTCTCTCTCTCTCTCTCTCTCTCTCTCTCTCTCTCTCTCTCTCTCTCTCTCTCTCTCTCTCTCCATTCGTCCCCATTCTTCCTTCCTTCCCTCACTCCCTCCATCCCTCCATTCTTCTTCCTTTTATTTCTTCCTTCCTTCCTTCCCTCCTTCCTTCCTTCCTTCCTTCCTTCCTTCCTTCCCTCACTCCCTCCTTCCCTCCATTCTTCTTCCTATTATTTCTTCCTTCCTTCCCTCCTTATTTCCTTCCTTCCTTTCCCTTTCCCTTCACTAGTTATCACCTGTCCTCCTTCCTTCCTTCTCTATCATCTCTCTCTCTCTCTCTCTCTCTCTCTCTCTCTCTCTCTCTCTCTCTCTCTCTCTCTCTCTCTCTCTCTCTCTCTCTCTATCTATCTATCTCTCTCCATTTAATAATAGAGAGCAACTGATTATTTGTCCATTCTATTATTTTTTATTCATCTGGTCTTATTATGAAATAGAGAAAGGAAATAGGTGTGGAGGAGGAAGAGGATATAGATAGGAAGGAAGAGAAAGAGGAGGAGGGAGAGAAGGAGAAGGAGGGGATGAAGGAAGAGGATAGATGTAGGAAGGAAGAGGAAGAGGGGGAAGGAGAAATGTAGGGAGGAAGGAGAGGAGAGGAGAAAAAATGAGAAATAGAGGAAAATGAGAAGAAATATTGAAAGAATAAGGAAGAAAAAGATAAATTAGGGGGAGGAATGGGAGAGAAGAAATGAGAAATAGGAATAAGAAATGGAGATCTTAGGAGAATAAGTGAAGGAGGAGGAGGAGGAAGAAGAGGGAGAAAAACAGGAGAAAGAGAAAGAGGAAGAAAAAAAATGAATTACAAAGACTTACACTCATTAATAGATTTTGTGTGTGTGTGTGTGTGTGTGTGTGTGTGTGTGTGTGTGTGTGTGATTTTGACACACAAATACCACTTCTTCTGGTAATGTGTGTGTGTGTGTGTGTGTGTGTATAGTGTATACAGAAGGAAGGAAGGAAGGAAGGAATGCAGGTAGGAAGGTTGAAAGGAAAGAGGGTATGAATGAAGTAAGGAATGAATAAATGAAGAAAGGAAGGATTGAATGAATGAAGGAAGACAAGAATAAATGAAAGAATAGAAATGAAAAAAATGAATGAATGAAAGAATTTATCAAGAAATTAACGAATGAAATGAAGGAGGGAAGGAAGGAAAGGAAGGAAGGATGAATGAATGAAGGAGGAAAAGAGTGAATAAAGAAAGAAAAACGAAAGAATGAATGAATGAAGGAAGGAAGAAGTGAAGGAGTGAATAAATGCCTTAATAAATGAATGAATGAAGAAATAAAAGAAATGAAAGAAGGAAGGAGTGAAGGAAACGAAGTAATGAAGGAATGCAGAAGTAATTTGTACCATACATACATACATACATACATACATAGAGACACACAAACACACACTCACACACACACACACACACACACACTCTCTCTAATACACATCACCCACTCACACACACACACTCTCTCTCTCTCTCTCTCACACACACACACATTATAACTTCCCTTAATCCTCACTGAAGCGACCTAGTCAGTTCTTCTTTTAGGTCTAAATTAAAAGAGTGATATCGCCACAGTCCACACATCTTCATATACCACCAGGGAGAGAGAGAGAGAGAGAGAGAGAGAGATAGAGAAAGAGAGAGAGAGAGAGAGAGAGAGAGAGAGAGAGAGAGAGAGAGAGAGAGAGAGTGTTACATAGAGTTACATAGAATCACAGACCACAACAGACCTTAATGTCCACACGGGGTGATCTGATTAGAAGGTTACTGGTAGAGAATTAATTTCTCCCCGGTGATAGTCGTAGATAAGGATAGCAAAGTAGAAGGCTCTCTCCCCACCCTCCACTCCCTCCAGCCCTGAGCCGTACAGGAAATAAAGTCAGGAGTCAGAACCTTGTGGAGTTGGCAGAAAATACTTCACAAGGAAATGTTATAGGAAAGATAGAAAGTAGTTGAAATTTGGCTAACTTGCCACCTGTAATGGGCAAAAATTTATCATTAGTAAACATCGAAACTCGTGTATTAGACGCAAGGTGTTTATCTAAGCGACGTTTGAAGCTGTCTACGGTGTTACAGTCTATTAAGTTACGGGGAAGCCCATTCCATAAGTTGACGACTCGATTAAAAAAGAAATTCTTGGATTCGTGTGAATTAAAAGATTTACCTATGATTTTGCAGCCGTTGCAGTCCATATTATCTATGCCTTTGATTATTTTGAGAGAGAGAGAGAGAGAGAGAGAGAGAGAGAGAGAGAGAGAGAGAGAGAGAGAGAGAGAGAGAGAGAGAGAGAGTCACACACACACACACACACACCACACAGAGAGAGAGAGAGAGAGAGAGAGAGAGAGAGAGAGAGTGTGTGTTACAAGGAGTACAAAGTACTATCTCCTTGTTCCGGTATCCAAACTGTCGCTTTATGTACCCTAACATCCTTTGGGCTTTCTTCTCTGCCTCAATACACTGCTTTGAGAACTTGAGGTCGCTGGTGATAGTTACACCCAAGTCTTTCTCAGTATCAGTGCTTACGAAACCATTGCCCTTAAGATTATACTCTGTTCGGGGGTTTCTGTGGCCTATATGCATAACTTTGCATTTGTTCACATTAAATGGCATTTGCCACGTGTCAGACCACTCCCCGATCTTCCTAAGATCTTCTTGTAATTGTGTAGTATTTCCTTCTTTCGCGACATTCATACCAAGCTTAGTATCATCGGCGAATTTGGAAATCTTGGCAACCGTGTCACCATCCATGTTATTAGCATAGATGATAAACAGTAGTTGTCCCAGAACAGAACCTTGGGGAACACCGCTAGTAACAGAAACCCACTCTGAAGCCTGTCCATTCACTACCACCCACTACCGTCTGTCACTTAGCCAGTTCTCTATCCAATTTGCCACATTTCCATCTATGCCCAGTGCATGCACTTTCCGAAGGAGGCGGCGGTGGGGTACCTTCTCAAAGGCTTTCTGAAAGTCTAAGTAGACAACATCGACCGCTTTATCCCGATCATGCTCACTGAAAACAAAATGGAAGAATTCCACCAGATTTGTGAGGCATGACCGGTGCTGCCGGAACCCATGCTGGGAACCCCTCAGTAGCAGATTTGATTCTAAGTGTGCCGTTATTTTGTCCACCACGATGCTCTCCATGAGTTTACAGACTATCGAGGTTAAACTGATGGGTCTGTAGTTTGACGGTTGGCTAGCATCTCCCTTCTTGAAGATAGGAGTCACCTCTGCCTCACGCCAGTTTCTAGGAATGCATCCAGTCTGGAATACCCTGTTGAAGACCATGCACAGGTGCCGTGATACTTCACCATGCACTTCTTTCAACACTCTAGGTAAGAACCTATCTGGACCGGGAGACTTGTTTGCCTTTAATTCGATTATTTTTCTCTCGATTTCTTCTCGGGTGAAGACCATTGACTCCAACTTCTCATTGGAGGAGTCCATAGGTTCGGGAATGAGACCACTCTCCTCAGAGAACACTGAAGAGAAGTATTCATTTAAGAGGTTAGCATTTTCTGCATCAGAGTGTATCAATGCTCCATCCTCATTCACCAAGGGACCGATCCTGCGTCGGATTGGTTTACGGCCATTCACATAATTGAAAAACTCCTTGAGATTCTCTTTGCAGAGTCTAGCCACACGGACCTCCTCAGCAGAGAGAGAGAGAGAGAGAGGCTCTAGTGATGAATAAAAAGGAGTGGTGAGGATTGTGTGGAGTGCATGCATGGTGTGGAGGGGTGTGAAAAGGGAAGAAGAAATTTCAACAGTACAAATACAAAGGAATACAAAGGAAATCAAACAACCGCAGCTATTTGGATCTAAACTACTTAAGGTCGTATTCCTCTCCATCCACCAATATTACCAACTAATTTACTCTATTTCATCTTATCTGATCAACGGCCATCTGTAAAATGGCAACATTGCATTGCCAGCTCGTGATTGCCTGAACAAACATTGTCCTTAACAGTTGACTCGTTGATATCAAAATTTTAATTAATCCTTCCTTAACTTCATTGTATAATCCTGGGATGGAAATAAAATTCTCATTTGTTAATTCATATATGCAAATCATGCCCATCTGTTGCATTGAACATATAAACAGACACAAGAATGAACAATTCAAATCCAAAGTCAACTATCTTTAATTACACGGAAACGAACACAGCAATGCAGCCAATGTTTGTCTCCTATCTTTACTTCGATAGATAGATATCTGTATTCATAGGCATTGTTAAAAGGTATTATAATATTTATTAAATTATAATGACATGTGTATTGTTATAATATAGCCAGAAATACGAGGTGATCTATAGAACAAATATTTAGGACAGGAAAAAGCAAATGAGAGATTAAATTGTTTGATTCTACAGTTAATCTAACTCTAATATCCTAAAATGGAAATAGCTAGCTTAGTGTGTATAGATCATTTTATCAAAGCATTGGAATGGAAGGAAGAAGAGGGATGTAAAGAGCCAAGAAAAAAATAAAATAATGAGACGTGGAGGTGTTGTCATGGAGTGAGTATAAATATATGTAGGAGGAAAGTGTAAGGGGAAGAAGAGGTGACAATGTAGGAGAAGAGGTGACAATGTAGGAGAAGAGGTGACAATGTAGGAGAAGAGGTGACAATGTAGGAGAAGAGGTGACAAATGTAGGAGGAAAGTGTAAGGGGAAGAGGAGGTGACAAAATAATATAATGGTGGGTGAGGTAAATAACATAATGCTGAAAAAATAAATATGAAACACTAATTTCCTCCCAATTACACCACGAACCAGGCAGGCTACCGTATAGTCGTGATACGTAATCCCTGACCAGAGACGAACGGCAGGCACCACACACACACACACACACACACACACCCTGCATTCGAACTCAGCCTCAATAGGTGTACTGAGTGGGGAAATGAGCAATACCAGGCGATTCGAAACTTTCTGCTCCTCACACTCTGGCCAGAAATTATGTATCATGAGTGAACTTATATTGCTTTGGTCTGTTTTTCCTGCGTATTTTACAGGAATCAGTAGCATAAAAAAGTAAGGCAGCTAGGGGACAGGGTGTGAGGAAAGATAATAATATATATGATGAAGACTGAAGACTGTGAGAGAAAGAGGTTTTAATTAGGGAAGTGTGAGGGGGGAGATAAAGGATGGGGAATGAGAAGGGGAGGAGGAAGGTGACAGAGTATAAGGGGGAGTAATAGAAGTGTGTGTTGTAATAGATTGACTGGGTTTATTGGGGGAGTGGGAAGATAAAGGTGGGGGGAGGAGAGGGGAGGAGATGAGGGGAAGTTAAGAGTAGGGGAAGGAGAAGGAGAGGAGGGAGGTGACAGAGTATACGGGGGAATAATAGAAGTGTGGGTTGTAATAGATTGACTGGGTTGGGGATGGGAGGGGAAGAAGAAATATGTTGGGAATGTGAAGGGGAGGAGTAGACATGCTAGAGCGGGAAAGAAATATAGCTCAAAGTTAGTGGTGGAGATGGAGAAGTTAAAAGAAATATTGGGGAGAAGAGATGGATTGGATGAGAAGGGAAGAGGAAGGGAAGGGAAGGGAAGGGAACAGTGGGGTAAGGATTGGAAAGGGAGAGAATGATAGGCTAATAAGGTGAGAATGGAGAGGAGGAAGACGGGAGATAACAAATAGTGTGAGGGGGGAAGATGAGAGGAGGAATAAATGTAGGAAATGGAGAAGGGGAAAAAGTTTGCTAAAGTAGACAGAATATATATATATATATATATATATATATATATATATATATATATATATATATATATATATATATATATATATATATATATACAAAAATGGGAGGGTATAGGAAAGAGGGGAAGGTCAGGAGAGGGGAGGAATGAAACAATAAATAAACTCTCTCTCTCTCTCTCTCTCTCTCTCTCTCTCTCTCTCTCTCTCTCTCTCTCTCTCGTTTGTATCCCACGCCCATATACCCTCATGTTATCTACCCTCTTCACATCGATACAAAATTATATTATATCCAGGGTTTGGTTGGTAGGAGAGAGAGAGAGAGAGAGAAAGAGAGAGAGAGAGAAAGAAAGAGAGAGAGAGAGAAAGAGAGAGAGAGAGAGAGAGTCACACACACACACACACACTGAGAGAAAGAGAGAGTATTGGAATTATCGGTGAAGAGAGGATTATATAGGGTGAGGAGAGAGTTACATAGAGTTACATAGAATCACAGACCACAACAGACCTTACGGTCCAGACGGGGTGATCTGATTAGAAGGGTACTGGTAAAGAATGAATTTCTCCCCAGTGATAGTCGTAGATAAGGATAGCAAAGTAGAAGGCTCTCTTCCCACCCTCCACCCTGAGCCATACAGGAAATAAAGTCAGGAGTCAGAACCTTGTGGGGTTGGCAGAAAAAACTCCACAAGGAAATTTTATAGGGAAGATAGAAAGTAGTTGAAATTTGGCTAACTTGCCACCTGTAATGGGCTTAAATTATTATGTAAACTAGGAATAGGATTGGCCCTAAAACTGACCCTTGTGGCACCCTGCTCGTAATGCCAGTCCAATAAGATGATTTTCCATTTATTACCACGTAAGATTATCCATCTTACGGTATCGCCTTGGATTCTATGTGATTTTAATTTAGGTATTAAGTGTTTATGGGGAACTATGTCAAAGGCTTTTTGGAAATCTAGATAAATTATGTTTACTGCTTTACTCTTATCATATTCGTTGAAAATGTCGTTTAAAAAGTCTAATAGGTTTGTTAGGCAAGAGCATTTATTACGAAAACCGTATTGAGTGTCTTTAAGTATGTAGTTTTCCTCTAAGTGATTTGTAAGTTTATCTCATATGATTGTATCTAGCATTTTACATACTACTGAGGTTAGGCTTATAGGGCGATAGTTATTAGGTAAAGATTTGCTGCTTTTTTTAAATATTGGTGTTACGTTAGCGAGCTTCCATTTGTCAGGTATTGTTCCAGTGTTTAAAGAATAATTAAAGAGCAGAGTCAGAGGTTTTACTATTTCGCTTTTTGCTTCCTTTAATACTAGAGGGGAGATCGTGTCTGGCAAGTCGTCGGTTGATACTGGAAGCGGTGTTGTAAAAACGTGTGTCGGCTTGTCTGCGGGGGATGATTCCGGAAAATATGATGTTATTCGTTTTTTCCTTGAACTTCGCAATCATCTGTGGGTACTTGTTGAGGAGCTCTTCCGATCTGTTCTTCATTACGTAGTTGGTTCCGACGTGGATGACGTACGTGGTGATGTTGGGGGCCTGGCTTGTCACTTCATCCATTAGAGAGAGAGAGAGAGAGAGTGTCTGTTGGAATTACAGTGAAGAGAGGATTATTATACAGGGTGAGGAAGGAGGGGAAGACAGAGTAAAGGAGGAGAGTTTATGATTATTAGTTCGATGGAAGGAAGGAAGGAAGGGAGGGAGGTAACAAAAGTGGAAAGACAGATGAAGATTTTAAAACGAAGGGGGAAGGGAGAAAGTTTGGGTGTAATAGACTAGAGAGAGAGAGAGAGAGAGAGAAAGAGAGAGAGTGAGAGTCACACACACAGAGAGAGAGAGAGAGAGAGAGATAGTTACATAGAATCACAGACCGCAACAGACCTTACGGTCCACACGGGGTGATCTGATTAGAAGAGAGAGAGAGAGAGAGAGAGAGAGAGAGAGAGAGAGAGAGAGAGAGTCACACACAAATACACACACTGACACACACACAGAAACAGAGAGAGAGAGAGAAAAGTGAGAAAGAAAGAGACTTGCAAGTAAATGATGGGAATAGTAGTAAGGGGAGAGAGAGAGGGTGAGGGAAGGAAGATATAGAGGGAACGAGAAAGTGTGTGTTATGGTATTGAATGGAAGGGAAAAGGGGAGTGGAAAAAGTGAACGTTGCCATATATATGCTGATGGGGAAGAGAGAGAGACAGAGAGAGGGTCACACACACACACAGTGAGAGAGAGAGAAGGACACACACACACACACACACACACACACACACACAGAGAGAGAGAAAGAGAGAGATACATACATACATAGGATATAAATGATTGTGAATGAAGAGAAAAAGGGGGAAGGGAACGGTGTATATAGAGGACAGGAAAAGAAGATATACTTTTTCACACACACACACACCACCAGTGAATGATCGAGGGAGAGAGAGAAAATTTAATGCATGTTGAAAAGTTGAACAGCAAAATGTATATATAAAAAAAAAAAGTCAAATCTTTATCTCTTTACAGTATATACCTTCATCCTTATCTCTCCTTTGACTTACTACAACTTACAGTATACTCCTTGTAACTCACAATCTCACTCACTTTTCTGTATATACTTTCATCCATATCTGTCCCTTGACTTACTACAACTTACAGTATACTCCTTGTAACTCACAATCTCACTCACTTTTCTGTATATACTTTCATCCATATCTCTCCCTTGACTTACTACAACTTACAGTATACTCCTTGTAACTCACAATCTCATTCATTTTTCTGTATATACTTTCATCCATATCTCTCCCTTGACTTACTACAACTTACAGTATACTCCTTGTAACTCACAATCTCACTCACTTTTCTGCCCAACTTTCTAATACAAGAGTTAACCGGTACTCACAGAGTTTCTTATACACAAAAATTGGTCAACTCTGGAACATTCTACTTCCATCCATCCGTTCATACATCTTTCCCCTCTTTTAATTAATACGTGGGCTTATCATCTGTCCCAGGCAATGTGTGTGTGTCTAGGCATCTCATCTCGTATGAAATTGGACATGGTTTTGGACTGCTCTCTCTCTCTATCTCTCTCTCTCTCTCTCTCTCTCTCTCTCTCTCTCTCTCTCTCATTAAACGGTCTCTTATCTTCCCTTCTTACCTTTTGGAAAATATACGATTCCTTTTATAAGCAATTCACACTAAAGATAAATATGTATAGTTCAATCACACACAAATATAAATAATGAAATAAAAAAACTAGACACAGTGAAAGGTATAGGACTTAAATGTGTGTGTGTGTGTGTGTGTGTGTGTGTGTGTGTGTGTGTGTGTGTGTGTGTGTGAATAATAATAATAATAATAATAATAATAATATAGAATAATGATAATAATAATAATAATCAACAGTTTATTTGGATTATGGCAGCCTAGTAAGGTGAAAATTATACACATTATACACATTATACAAATACATAGTGAGGTGAAAATGAGAATGTGAGTGAATGAAGGTGACCAAAGCTTAAACATGATGGCTATACAAACATATAAAATAATAATAATTGCTTAATCAAATATATAGATACATAAACGTTATGATACATACAGTGCATAAACACACACATATAGTCTGTGTACGCTCTATTTATATGTTATTCAAATATATATTAGTTAGTTCCTTAGTAATTTGTGAGTATTGCGAAGTTGAAAATCGCTACATAGTTGTGTGTCTTTGGAATTGGTCTGAGAGAGAGAGAGAGAGAGAGAGAGAGAGAGAGAGAGAGAGAGAGAGAGAGAGAGAGAGAGAGAGAGAGAGAGAGAGGTGAGTGGGGTGTGTGATTTTCGCCAGGTTAATGAAGAGGGTAATATTATTATTGTACATTCACGAGCACTATTAAGTATACAGATGTGCTTCGAATACCTGGAGACAGTAAATAAATGCACAATAAAATCTCCATTGGAATTACGTCTTTGGTGAATTTGAACTGTTCGAAGCATCAACCAAACCTGTATACTTATCAGTGCTCATGGCTGTACAGTGTTGTTAAAGGTCCTAAATCTGGAGCAACTGAAAAGAATCTACAGTGTTGCAGTCTATGGTTTCACGAGGAAGACTGTTATAAAACTTTTTAGAATCAAATTTTTCAACACAACAATATGAAATATAATGACACTATCGTTTTTTCGTGCATATATGGCAATTACAGGAAAAACGGAAAATATGTCCTCACACCTTCTTAGCTCTTGTCACACTGCTTGGTAGTGGCTGGGTAAAGTCTGGGTAGTCCCTTGGTTATCATACACAGTGTTACCAGCCAGAAACTAAAACTAAACTGTGTCGTTGAATTATTTTGTCACCCACTGTCCTACACACTTGTTGGACTTGTATTGTCTCGTCACCCACGGTTAATTAAGGGTGTGTGGGAGTAGGGGACAGGCTTGGTTTTTTTTTGTGGGGTGCGGGAGTAGGGAGACAGGCTTGGGGGGGTTATGGGGGTGCGGGAATAGGGGACAGGCTTTCTACTCCCCCCCTACCCCAAGCCTACCCCCTTACTTCCCCACCCCCTTACTTCCCCACCCCCCAACCCCCCCCCAACCCCAAACCTGTTCCCCAATTCCACCCCCCCCCCCCCTTAAGGCGTTCATCTGGAGATCAGTTTTGTAACTCTGCATGGAACACTTTCCAGTCTGTCTATATCTTCTTTATAGTAAGGGCATCAGGGTAGTACACAATATTCTAGGATCAGGTGGACTAAGGAAATTAAAAAGTGTGAGAAATATTGGTATGTCTTTATAATTACGTTCGAGTTACCTACCTAAGAAACCATAGTGTGTGTGTGTGTATGTTCGTGAGAGAGAGAGAGAGAGTGTGTGTGTGTGTATGAGTAGGTCCAAGAGAGAGAGAGTATGTACAGTTGACTCCACTCCCGCGTTTCTCCCCTGTCGTTGCCAATGTTGGGCCAGTCAGAAATTTGAATCCCGATTGATTTACAAGTTTAAATATTGGAAACATTCATATCTTTCACTCAGAGATATGAATGTTTTGAATTTGTTTAATTTGTGGATCGGGATTCGAATTTCTGACTGGCCCAACATTGGCAACGCGAGGGGAGAAAAACGGGAGTGGAGCCAACTGTACGTACGAGAGAGAGAGAGAGAGAGAGAGAGAGAGAGAGAGAGAGAGAGAGAGAGGTTGGTGAGTGGGAAGTGAGAGGGAGGAAGGTGTCTGTGATTAATGGCCAGTCCTGATATATATAAAAAAACCCAGTCTCCATTAGTGAGTAGCTCCGATTGATTTCTCTAAGGAAACATACAGTCTCTCTCTCTCTCTCTCTCTCTCTCTCTCTCTCTCTCTCTCTCTCTCTGACATACACTCATACACTCATATTGGGTGGGGAAATGAGCAATACCAGGCGATTCGAAATTTTCTGCTCCTCACACTCTGGTCAGAAATTATGTATCACGAGTGTACGTTAGAGCGACTTTTCCCCAAAAATAATTATTTTGTGTTCTGATGAATATCTATCAATAGAAAAAAAAAGAGAATATTATACGGCTAAACCTGTGGACGCTAGACTGTTAACAAACAGACGAACAGATTAATAAATAAATAAATAAATAAATAAATAAATATCCGGCACCGAAAACAATACACCGCCCCCTTTCGGGTTGGGGCAATGTAATAATTTCTAAGGCTTTTTAACTTCTAACTATCAGCATCTCAAAGATACTTTTTTCAGTTAAATAAGGGGGAAGTATTGTGTTGGTATGTACAGTTGCGTGCAGATGACTCGAGGCCACCTTATTTACCAATATGCTGAATGAGGTGGCCTCAAGTCAACTGCACGCAACTGTACATATATACTGTATATATATATATATATATAATATGGCACGCTAATTATATGTCAGAAGGCATTCCTCCCACCACCTGCCATGACCATCTGAACTCTCTCTCTCTCTCTCTCTCTCTCTCTCTCTCTCTCTCTTCCTGACGTACAATTAACGTGTCAGTAAAACACACACACACACACGCGGTGGAACACATGGAATGAAACGAGCACCACTCTAAATTGCAAAGGGAAATTACAAAGGGAAAATTATGCACACTTATGCAATACATTTTCCTCAAAAGTAATATAGTGGTAATGATTGTTGTTATGATGGTAGTGGTAGCTGTGGTAGTAGTTGTAGTGGTAGTGGTAGTGGTCTTGGTTGTGGTGGTAGTTGTCGTAGTTGTATTGGTTGTGGTAGTAGTCGTTGTCGTGGTAGTCGTAGTTGTAGTTGTGGTAGTGGTAGTAGTAGTGGTTGTAGTGGTAGTAGTCGTTGTGGTTGTAGTGGTAGTTGTCGTTGTGTTAGTAGTAGTAGCAGTTGTAGTGCTAGTAGTCTTAGTGGTAGTAGTTGTAGTGGTAGTGGTTGAAGTAGTAATTTTATAGTAGTGGTTATAGTAGAGGTGATTTTGGTATTAATGGTAGTAGTAGTAGTTGTAGTAATAGTAGTAGTTTTTAGTATTGGTAGTTGTGGTAGTGATTGTGATAGTGGTGGTTGTAATAGAAGATTATAATAATATTCTCTTTCGTTTTTTCACCTCTTTCCTTATCTCCCTCTTTCTTCTCTTCTATCCTGTGCTAGTTTTCTTTTTCTTATTTTCCTTCGTTCACAATTTCCCTCTTTTGACTTCCCCTTTTCTCTATTTCTCTACGTGTTTGTTTATTTTATTTATTTTTAACGTATTTTTGTTTCTCACATTCTCCTTCTACAATTCCCTCTTAGTTTCTACATTCACCATTCTTCTCTTCTCTTCCTTTCTACCATATTCATCACCCTCCTTCCCTCTCTATCTTTCTCTCCCTTAAAGGTGGTAACTCATTTTTGTTACAGTCGGTGTCAAATATAATCATCCATATAGGGGTAACTCACGTAAGAGTTTGACAGCTTCCCTCTGTTCCATATATAGATGATAACATTTCCAATAAACCGGTTAACTAACAGCTTTTAATTTAATACAAGCAGTTACACACTTAACAACACAATAACATAATTTGTCAACGTGAAAGCATTAGACAGAAAATTGTTTGAGATACCCATATGTGGATGATTATTATTGACCGTGACTGTATATTGGAGCACCTTGAATCTTCCAAAGTATGTTAGGAAACAACAGGACCAGATGAGCAAAACTAATGGCGTTCTGTTGCTTGGAATAGTTTGGAGGAATCAGAGTAGAGAGAGAGAGAGAGAGAGAGACGAAAAAAGCGAAAGAAAAACGAGACTAACATAAACATTACGTCAGAGGGGACTGAACAATTACAAAACAACATTGAGAAAACATTAAAAAGGGAGATAGGATTGACGATAAAGATGGGAGAAGGGAAATTGGAGTGTGAGGAGGAGGGAAGAGGGGTAAGTAGAAGGAAGGGGGAGAGAGGGGGAGGAGAGGCGACAGTGTGGAAAGGAAGATGGAGATAGATGTAGTGGTAGTAGACTAGTAGTCGTAGTTGTAGTAGACGTGGTTGATGCGCTAGTAGTGGTAGTGGTTGTAGTGGTAGTGGTTGTAGTGGTAGTGGTTGTAGTGGTAGTGTAATGTTATGTACACTCGTGATACATAATTTCTGACCAGAGTGTCCCACTGTTCCTTGTTTACACAGCATTGTTCTACCAGTCCCAACTACACTTGGTTCGAGATGGTAGTGTCATAACCCCTTTAGTGGCCGCTTTCACACCAGCTTTTTCTACTGCGACAGCTTTAGCCTCGCGATTTAGAAATACATTGTATCCAATTGGACTGTTCACACGAGGCTGCATGGAGCGACACAACAGTCACCCAGGCAGCAACACTTACCTGCTGCCTAGATCACCAGACCCTGATGGTAATAAGTCCTGGGGGCAAACTGGCAGGATATGTGAAGCTAGGGCTGCTTTGACATGAACATTTTCTGCTGTGGTGATTCTATGGCTGTGTAGGATAATTTAAAAGTACAGTTGGACATATGAATGGGTGGTACAGCCCAAGTGTGAGATGGTCCATTTCTGCCAATATCAAGTTCCTTAGTGTCAAATAGGAGACATCAGGGTCAGAAGTCTGTATTGAGGATGGTAATAAAAAGCAAGTACCTGATAATAGACACTGGTTAGGTTAGGTTAGGTTAGTTTAGGTAAGGTGGGTTGGGTTGGGTTAGCTTAGGTGGATTGGGTTAGGATGGTAAATAGGAGGGGCAGAAGTCAGTATTGAGGGTGGTAATAAAAAGCAAGTACCTGATGATATACATTGGTTACTCAAATGGGACAATTATATTTCACCTGGCATTATTATTATTATTATTATCTTCTTCCCCTTTGCATTTGTATCCTCTCATTTCATACTAAATCTCATCTTATTCCTCTTCCTCTTATTCCTTCACACACACACACACATTTACACACACACACACACATATTTACACACGCACACACAAACACTTACACTTACACACACACTCACACACACACACACACTCTCTCTCTCCCTCTCATACAAGAGTTAACTGGTACTCTCAGTCTTTCAAATATACAAGAGGTCAACTGTGAAGCACTCTACCTTCTTCCATCTTACCATTATGATTTATGCTCCTTCAAACGAATTGGATCTATACTCTGTTCAAAATTTGTGTTCCATTGGCCTTTATCTATCTATCTATCTATTTCTATCTATCTGTATATCTATCTACTTCTATCTGTTTCTATATGTCTATCTATTTCTATCTAACTATCTATATATCTCTATCTTTCTATCTATCTATCTATCTATCTATCTATCTATCAATCTCTCTCTCTCTAAATTATTAGAGTAAACTCCCGGCATCTGTAGTAGCAGCGAGTTAAATAGAAACTTATAATTAAGCATTAACTCGACAAAAACTTTCAAGAACAAATTTATTAGTATATTCTTCTTTTTTCATTTTCTTTTTAGTAATAAGTAAATGTTTGAATTAGTCTTCAACCACTTTTTCTACTTTCATATAAAATGTCCTTGTACATTCTTTATAACAAACAAGGTGTTATTTTCTATCTGTTATTCTAACAGCGATAGCCGGTGGGAGTGGTGGGTGGGGAGGAGCCTTGTCCTTTATCTGTTATTTCCCGCAACACATAGTCTAGATTAATTAACGTAGATAAACAGGTAACCTCGTAAAAATCCACTAAGGAGTTCATGTTGCCTGTACTTCATTTGTATTCCTTTCTTTCAACACGTAGTCTAGATTAGAGTAGTTAAAAGGTCACTAGCGACTTCCTGTGGCCTCTATATTTAATCCCTCCTCCTCCTCTTCCTCATTATTCTTCCTCCTCCTCATTATTCTTCCTCCTCATCCTCAACCTCATTCTCCTTCTTCTTTTCCTTCTCCTCCTCGTTATTCTTCCTCCTTCTTCTCATTATTCCCCTTCCTCCTCATCATCATTATTCTTCCTCCTCCTCATTATTCTACCACCACCACCACCTCCACCTCTTCCCTCCCTCTACTTCTCCTTCTCCTCATCCTCATTATGCTTCCTCCTCCTCTTCCTCATTATGCTTCCTCCTCCTCTTCCTCCTCCTTCTCCTTCCTCCTTCTCCTTCTCCTCCTCCTCTTCATTATACCTGTTTCTCCTCATTATTCTTCCACCACTACCACCATCACCTCTTCCCTCCCTCTCATCCTCCTCTTCCTCATCTTAATTCTCCTTCCTTCTTCTCCTCCTCCTTCATTATTCCTATATACCTCATTATTCTTCCCCCACCACCACCACCACCACCACCACCTCTTCCCTCCCTCTTTTTTCTCTTAATTAATAGCATCTCATTCGCCAGTTTAAACTCAGCAATATACAGCTTATGGTGGTAATTTTTTTTTGGTACATTGGAGTCACATGATTCTTCCAAAGTATGTCAGGAAACAACACGACCAGAAAAGCAAAAACAAAAACAATAGTTTTCTGTTGATTTTGAATAGTTTGGAAGATTTGGTTGCTCCAGATTTACCAACAAAGAACTGGTAGGAGGGAAAAGAAAAGGAGGGGAAAGAAGAAGGAGGAGGAATACAAAGGAATACAAAGGAAGTACAGGCAATAGGAGGTCCATAGTGGCCTTTTATGTGGTTACCTGTTTATCTACCTTAATCTAGACTACGTGTTGAAGGAAAAGATAGATAAAGAACAAGGCTCCTCCCCACCCACCACTCCCACCGGGTATTCCGGTTGGAAAAACAGGTAGAAAATAACATCTTGCTCGTTAATAAAAAATCGCACAAGGTAATTTTATAGAAAAGTGGGAAAAGTAATGGAAGTCTAATTCTAACATCTACTGTACTTACTATAAAAAAAAAAAAAAAAAAATCTACAATCCTTTTTCTTGAAAATATTTATCGAGGCGATGTTTAAATGTTTCTACTGTATTTGCTGCTACTACGGATGCCGGGAGTTTATTCCAATAGTATACGACTCTGATATTGAAAAAGTTTTTTTCGTAGTTCAGTGTTAAAACGTTGTCCTTTAAGCTTAAAACCGTTATTTCTTGTTCCAGACTGGGGATAGAGCTAGAATAAATGTCCATAATTTATTTTATCAAAGTTTTTAAGGATTTTAAAAGTTTCGATGAGATCGCCACATATTCTACGTTATTCAAGAGAAAACAAATTGAACTTTTATAATCTTTCTTCATATGTTGAATTACGAATGAGAGGGATAATTTTACTTGCTTTTCTTTGTACGATTTCCAACTTTTTAGCATTTTTAGCGTAACAAGGGGACCATAGTTGAACTGAATATTCTAAATGTGGTCTAACAAGAGATGTATATAAGCGCGTTATTATTTCTGGTGACTTATATCTAAAATTCCGAGCAATAAAGCCTAAAACTACGTTAGCTTTTTTACTTGCTGCCAAACATTGCACACTCGTCTTTAGATCACTGCTAATTATGACACCTAAGTCCTTTTCCTTGTTTATTTTTGCTAGATTTTTACCTTGTAATCTGTAATTGTGTCTAAGGCTGTTATTACCTACATGCATCACCTTGCATTTATCCGCATTAAACTTTAACAACCATTTATCGCTCCATTCTGACAGTGTGTTTAGGCCGCTCTGAATGGCTTCACAGTCTTCATCGTTTTTTGCAGTACCCCAAATTTCTGTATCATCGGCTAATTTAGATACGTATTTTCGAAATAAGTACGCATTCTAAGTCCTTTATATATATCAAAAATAGTGTTGGTCCTAACACTGATCCCTGTGGTACCCCACTTACCACATCTAGCCAGTCTGATGCTTTTCCATTAATTAAGACTCATTGCCGACGGTTTGATAGCCAATCTCCAATCCATGTACACAACTGTTCCCCAAAGCCATGTGTTTTTAACTTTAATAGTACTCACTTATGTGGTACTGTGTCAAACGCTTTCTGAAAGTCTAAATATATAATATCAGTTGGCACTTTTTCGTCTGCATAACATCTTATGAAGTTACAATATTCTCTAGGAGATTCGTTAGACAAGATCTGTTGTTACGGAAACCGTGTTGAGAGTCCAGAATTAAGTTCTGCTCATCTAGATGTGATAGGCCTACTATTTTATCTCTCAAAAGTGTTTCAAATATTTTTATTATAACGGATGTTAAGTATATTGGGCGGTAGTTTCCAGCATGACTTTTATTACCTTTCTTGAATATAGGAGCTACATTGTTTTTTTCCAAAGGGACTTTACATTTGCTTAGTGACGTATTAAATATTATTTTTAAAGGTTGTAAAACTTCTCTATGACATTCACGTAATAATCCGGGGGACATTTCGTCACATCCTACACTTTTAAAAGGATCTTGTTTTTTTAGATACTTTAAGAGTTCTTCCTTTGTTAATTTGTTATATTTTAGTTCGTTACCATCTTCTACCTGTGAAAAGTTTGGAGGTTTTGGCAGATTAATTTAATTTTCCTTTGTAAGAACTGAGTTAAAATGTTCATTTAGTACGGTTGCAATATCTTTATTCCCATTAACTAAGGTATTATTATGCTTGCTTTCACGTTTTTATTATTTCTGATGTACTGATAAAATTTCTTGGGATTTGTCTTGGACTCGAGGGCAATACTTTTCTCATAGTTACGCTAGGCAAGTCTAATTTGTCTTTCGCTCATACGTTTTGCATCTATATATTTATTATAGTCTATGCGTGAATCGGTACATTTGTATACTTTATATGCCTTTCTTTTGTTATTAATAGTTCGCTGAATTTCATTAGTCATCCAAACTGATTTGCGGTTGTTAGTTCGTTTCTTTATTCTCGGTACATGTTTGTTTTCAATTGACAGGAGTTTTTCTGTAAATATATTACACATCGTATCGACGTCTTCATTTTTTAGCATTTCCGTCCAGATTATTTCGTTTAGTTCTTTTCTAATATTATCAAAATCTGCTCTTTTATAATTTGGTACTAACTGACTATTTTCGCAGATTTTAGTGTTACAGTTTATGTTACATCTTATCATTCTGTGATCGCTGTTTGCAAGAGGCTCACCGACTTCGCATGAACCGATTAATTAAATCAAGGTTTGTTGTTAAAACAAGGTCGAGGATATTATTATCTAGGGTAGGGTCTTGTACCAATTGGTTTAAATAAAGCTTACGAACGATTTTTAACAGTCGTTTTCCTTTGTTGTCGCCTGACAGTTTATTCTAGGAAGGTTAAAATCCCCTCATATAATGGCATTTTTATTTTATATTACTGATTTTATCTCTTCGTATAGGAATTTGTCATGTTCTGCAGTAGTTTTGGGAGGGACGATATACTGTACCGATAATTAAATGTTTTCCATTTACTTTAAGTTTGACGTATATAGAATCATATGCATCGTGTTTGTCTTTGTTTATTTCGATAATACCCAGGTTATCTCTAATGAATAAATGAACTCCATCCCATTTTTTATGTGTCCTACAGTTAGCAATAATTTGATAACCTGGGATAGCTACTTCTGCCAAATAGTGTTTATCGTTAAAGTTTAACCATGTTTCTGTTATACTGATTATATCAGGATTCTCGGTATTTACGTATGCAAGCAGTTCGTCTCTTTTTCCAGTAGTGCTCCTTGCATTTGAATACATAAGGTTTAATTTGTTACGCCTGTGTCTTTTCAATAGAGCCGAACGCGATGTGTTTCGTGAATATCCTGCTCGGAGTTGTCCTCTGGATCTGGCACCGGATCAGTTTCTGTTTATGTCTGTCTATCTGTTTCTACCTGCCTATCGTTACCTTCCTGTATATCTGCTTCCTAAGTGTTGGCATTGTTCTCATCGTCTTGAGAGACTGTAATCTCATCTATACATTCGCCTAACTCTCTTCCTAATCTTGCTTTGGCAACACTGTTAAGATGTAAGCCATATCAATTGTAAAATGTTCTATCCCTACAAAAGTGGTGCCAAATATCTAGAAACTATGCATTATCCTGCCTACATAGCGCCTTTAATATACGATTGACGACCGGCATTTTCCTAAAGTAGTCAGGGCTAACATTATATCTAGGAATGATGCTACACAATGCTACCTTCCGTCTTCTATTCGTGAATTCCCTAATAATTTTCCTATACTTTTCTAATATAGTGTCGGTGTCATCTAGCCGTAGGTTGTTTGTGCCAACTAGTGTTACAAACGTTGTATCCTCTGGTGAGTTTTCTACTAGATAGTCAACCTTCTCTATGATTTCTTCTATATTATGTCCAGGATAACATCTATTTGTCCTCCTCTTCTTCTTATACCTTCAAAACTCATTATCCTGGCCTCTTTCAAGACTTTATATCTATTGCTAATTGAGATGGCGCTTTCTATATTATTAGTGTTGATCTTGGATCTGGCTCCATTCCTTACTTAAATGAAACCTTCATTCCTATCGCTATCGTTTGCCCCGTTGCTATCTTCTGACCTGCTGCTATCATCTGATCTGTCACTATTATTATTATTATTATTATTATTATTATTATTATCCTCTACCTGAAGTTGTCTTTTCAAAGTAACAACTTCTTTCCTAAGTTGCCTAACCTCGGCCAAGATCTTCTCCCTGTTATAACAAAACAGGCAACTGTTTTTGGACATAAAACAACTCTAGCAGGAATTGTCCTGAACACGAGGACATTCTGTAGGTTATGTGTGAATTTTAAACAAGGGTAGGCCTACTGTTAGTAAAGTGGGAGAGAAAATGGAGGTGGGGATAGGTGGATGAAATCGTGAATCCTAATAGGGGTAGGAGGGAGGGATAGGGCTCGAGTGTTTGGGGGTGAAAAGAGAATGGCAGGTAAGGAGAGAGGGGCGAGGTGAGGTGAACGAAGGTAATCCCTTAGGAATTTGGAAAAGGCAGGAAACTGAGTCAAACAGAGAGAAGAGAAAGACAGGTAGGAAAGGAGTGGGGACAGGTCAAGAAAGGTTTCCCCCTGGGAATTTTAGGAATGGAGGAAGTGGGGTGTGTTAGGGTACATGAATTAATACACCAATATACACAAAAATAATTCGCTAAAATACACAATTTACAACAAAATACTGAAACTTAAGAAAGATACACAAAAAATAAAAACACAATAATACAGATAAACTCAAAATTAAAATATAACACACAGTAGTACAAAAGAACTCACACAATAGGACAGACAAAATTGAAGTGTCCTAAAATACAATGTTAGCCAAATAGTTACTAAATATTAACAGAGATATTACGTTACTTAAATAACTGGTTAGAAGGATAAAAATACAAATTTATAATTTATACTCAACGTTTGTATATATTTTTCTAGAGCTGCACGATCCTTCCAGGCAACAAGGACGTAGACACAGAGCTGGTCAGAACACATGTGATCACTTCACCCTTTCAGGAAGAGGATGGGAAGGAGGAAAAATAAGAGAGGAATGAGAGGTAGGACGAAAAATAAGAGAGGAGGGAGAGGAATGAGAGGTAGGAGGAAGGGAAGGGATAGGAGGGGTTGGAGGAGGGGAGGGGGAGGGAAATGAAAGATAGGAGGTAAGGAAATGAAGGGAAGGGAGAGGAGGGGTATGAGTAGGGAGAGGGATGGCAAGGGTTGGAGGAGGAGGAAGGGTAGGGTAAGGAAGAGGAGGAGGAGGGGTAGGAGTAGAGGGAGGGATGGGAGGAGGGGTAAGAGGATGAGGAGTGCTTAGTGTGTTTGTGTGCATGGGTGGGTAAAAATAGGAGAGTGAGCATTGTAAGGATTAGAGAAGATACGAAAAATAAGTGAATGAATATACAGTTATACTCAACAGTGAGCAAGATGGCGAAAGGTAAAAAGTGAAAGAGGTAATAAGCACAAACGAGAAAGCATTAATGGTCCGTAGAAGAGAGAGAGAAAAAAAATTACAGTATGAAAGGCATTGTATGATAATATAGAATGATGATGATGTAGTAAATAGGAAAACAATAATAATTTGTGTGTAGATATATGCAATAGATAGGCAATGATGAGAAAAGATACGTGGAGAATATATACGTATGAAGAAAAAATTGTATATATATATGAGAGAGAGAGAGAGAGAGAGAGAGAGAGAGAGAGAGAGAGAGAGAGAGAGAGAGAGAGAGAGAGAGAGAGAGAGAGAGAGAGAGAGAGAGAGAGAGAGAGAGAACCAAATACAAATAACACAGACACGTATTGTACAGTTGCCAAAAAAGGTATTGCGACAACTATTGCTACAATATTAAATATATCAATGTCCATAGTTGTTTGTAGAGATTATAAATATGTATTACAGAAGCATACGTATATTTCCTTCTGTTATACATGCTTATAGTCCCTACAAATAGTTGTGAATATTCCTATGGTTAAAGTTCTATCAATATTTGTCGCAATACCTTTTTTGGTAACTGTACATTCCCTCACCGAGAATGAAAAAAAAATGAAAAAAAAAAATCCCCCTCCCCCCATTTTGTTCATCTTGCAAGTCCTGCAATATGAGGAGATTAGTCGCCTCAATAATGACTGACGTAGCAAATTTAAGGAGAAAAAGGAAAAATAAAATAAAAAATATATGGAAAGTGTTTAATTGCCATGTCACTTGACACTGATGAATATTTACGGAGGTGAGTGAGTTTGACCATTAAGAGAGAGAGAGAGAGAGAGAGAGAGAGAGAGAGAGAGAGAGAGAGAGGTATTAATAATGCCAGTACACCTACATTAGCCTTACAGGTGTGGTTGGTTGGGAAGCTATCAAACCAATACCACTGTGGAAGGAACGCACCCTGAGAGAGAGAGAGAGAGAGAGAGAGAGAGAGAGAGAGAGAGAGAGAGAGAGATTAACATTGAAACACAGACCACAATAGACCTTACGGTCCACACGGGGTGAACTGATATAGAAGGTTACTGGTAGAGAATGAATTACTCACCAAAGATAGTCGAAGATAATGTTAGCAAAGTAGATGGCTCTCTCACCACCCTCCAATCCCTCTAGCCTGAGCCGTACAGGAAATAAAGTCAGGAGTCAGAACCTTGTGGGGTTGGCAGAAAAACTCTACAAGGAAATTTTATAGGAAAGATAGAAAGTAGTTGAAATTTGGCTAACTTGTCATCTGTAATGGACAAAAATTATTCATTAGTAAACATCGTAAGTCGAGGATTAGACGCAAGGGTGTTTTATCTAAGCGATGCTTGAAGCTATCTACGGTATTACAGTCTATTACGTTACGGGGATGTGGAGCAATTTACATTTATCTGCTTTGAAGGACATTTGCCAAGTTTTCGCCCAATTTGACAATTTATCGAGATTATCTTGCATTTCTTTAGTTTGTGCGTTAGTGAGTACTGTATTTGCAATTTTAGTGTCATCGGCAAACTTCGATATTATGCATGAGAGGCCTTCGTCTATGTCGTTTATGTAAACTAAGAATAGGATTGGCCCTAAAACTGACCCCTGTGGCATCCCGCTTGTAACGCCAGTCCAATTTGATGACTTTCAATTTATTACCACTCGTTGTTTTCGGTTTCTTAGCCAGTTCTCTATCCATCTTATGGTATCGCCTTGGATTCTGTGTGATTTTAGTTTAGTTATTAAGTGTTTATGAGGAACTTTGTCAAAGGCCTTTTGGAAATCTAGATAAATTATGTGTACTGCTTTAATCTTATCATACTCGTGAAAATGTCATTTAAAAAGTCTAATAGGTTCGTTTGGCAAGAGCGTTTATTACGAAAACCGTGTTCGGTGTCTCTGAGTAAGTTTTTTTCCTCTAGCCCCTACGGTACGGCTGACGTGAAATACCGTCGGTACGTGGAATTTGGCTGATGTGTTAGACCGTCATAGCTATTTCTCGCCATTTTGGCCTATGTAGGGCGGGTTTTTCTTGTCAGTGGGCTAGTAAACAACATCACAATATCGATCGGCTATCCTCTCAGTTGCCTCTTGGACCTCATGAAGGGTGGGCTATTTTTAAATATATGCCCTTGTCCAAATCTGTGCTCTAACAATTGTAAGATAATACCGTTGTGAATTATGTACGTGACAGTGACACCATGATATTCCTACAAGTGTACATATTATTTTTTAGTGTTCTGATCATGACACACGATACATAATCGTAGTAATAAGAAAATAACAACCACAAACACACTCCAGGCTCAGTGGTCTTTGTGTGTTTGTGGCTATGTCTGTAGGGTTCGCGGTCTACAGGTCGTAATTCTAGTCCGATTTTGCTGATATTTTCACCACAAGTAGGCATCATCATTTCTAGGTCACATATTTTTTTCAAGGTCAAAAGTAAAAAATCAAGGTCAAGATTGTAAAAAAAACTGAAAATTGATAAAACCGCAATAATTTCGGTTGAAGAGATCTGATTTTGATCAGACTTTTTCTGTAACATGCTATGTTCATTTCTGCTTCTGGTGGTACTTGAGCGATGGCCGTATTCCTAAAACTCGCGATTTGAGCATTAGGTCGAAAATCAAGGTGTCTGATTTTTTCCATACTTTCGCCAAGTCCTCGCTCTACAAGCAAATGTTTATTATTTTTGTTTCCTGGTATAGTTTGGAGAGAGCAGTAGCCTTCCAAATTACTCAAGTGTACTCCAGTGTACTCCAGTTTGCTTCTTTTACCTTAGTAATTATGTTGGTGTAAAAATTTCGTGGGTATATATATATATATATATATATATATATATATATATATATATATATATATATATATATATATATATATATATATATATATATATATATATATATATTGGGAGTGCGTGGGGGGGGGGGGGGGTGAAAGAAGGAAGGAAGGAAGGGGGGCTCACGGATTTCTTTCTTTAAACTTATTGGGTGTTAGTTTCCAGCATGACTTAAATTTATTACCTTTCTTAAATATATAGGAGATACATTGGCTTTCTCATCCCTCCCCCTACTCCTCCTACCCCTCCCATCCCTCCCCCTCCCTTTACCTCTTCTCCTCCTCCTATCCCTCCCTCTACTCCTACCCCTCCTCCTCCTCCTACCCCTCCTTTCCCTTCCCCTACATTTGCTTAGCGACTTATTAAATGTATATAATTTTTCAAAGGTGGTAAATTCTCTCTATGTCATTCACGTAATAATAATGAGAAAAAGAAGGAAAAATAAGAAGGAGGAATAATGAGAAGAAAAAGGAAGAAGAAGAAATAATTGCTTAACTTATCAACTTGCTTTATTTAAACCTAAAGTATTTAATTATATTGATGCTGTTGTTGTTGTTGTTGTTGTTGTTGTTGTTGGTGTTGATATTACTATTATTATTATTATTATTATTATTATTGTTTTTTTTATATAATATCATTGTTAATGCTGTTGGTTTAATTACTGTTATTGTTATCATATTGCTATTATCGTTGTTGTTGTTATTATAATTTTTATGATTATTATCAATATCAATATCTTTACTATTATTATTATAAATGTTATTGCTGTTTTTGTTATTGCTGTTAATATCATATTGTTGTTGTGTTTATCATTCTTGTTATTATTATTATTATTATTATTATTATTATTATTATTATTATTATTATTATTATTATTATTATTATCATTATTATTATTATTATTATCATTACTCTTATTACTATTACTAGTATTATGATCATCATTATCACTATTATTATTATAAATGTTGCTGTTTTTATTATTGTTGTTATAATGTTATGATATTGTTATTGTTATGATGTTGTTGTTATAATGTTATGATATTGTTATTGTTATGATGTTGTTGTTATAATGTTATGATATTGTTATTGTTATGATGTTGTTGTTGTTGTGATTCCAGCCGTGCAGTATTGGGTAACGTGGACGTGGTGGGCTGGAGGGCGTGGTGGTGGTGGGAAGTGTGGCATCATGACTACTGGGGAACACCACTCACACGAAGAGCATCTCACGGTTCATGGAGACCTATTACTACACTCTCATTTAGGTGAGTACACACACACACACAGAGAGAGACACACTTTAATTTAGGTGGGTAAACATACACACACTTTCATTTAGGTGGGTAAACACACACACACACACAAACACACATAGAGACAGAGAGAGAGAGAGAGAGAGAATGTGTGTGTCTGTGTGTGTGTGTGTGAATCAGTGTGTATATGACACATACACACACACAGAGGGAGAGTGTGTGTGTGAGTAAGTGAGAGAGAAAGTGTGTATGTGTGAATCAGTGTGCATGTCTCACATACACAGAGAGAGTGAGAGAGAGAGAGAGTGTGTGTGTTAGTGTGTATGTGTGTGAATCAGTATGCATGTGACACACACACACACACACACACACACACAGATAGACAAACACACCTCTATATTATCATGACGTATGTGTTTTTCCTACAGGTTGAATGTGGCTCTGGCTCGTGTGATTAATGTTGGCCCTGATGCTACTCACTACAACCACCACCACCACCACCACCACCAAGAGGAAGAGAGAGTTGTTGTTACTGGTGATCCCTTGTACCCTCATGTATCTCAACCACTCCACCACCACCAAGGCAATGAAGAGGAGAGTGTTGTTGTTGGTGGTGATTCTTTGTACCCTCCTACATCCCCACCACTCCATGATATCGAGGCTAACACACACTCACTCCACTCCTCCTATCCATCCTCACTCCACTCCTCCAATCCATCCTCACTCCACTCCTCCTATCCATCCTCTTCCTCCTCCACCACGCCCTCCTCTTTCAGCGCCTTCTCCTTCCACGCTGTCAACGTTATCCTACACGCCCTCGTCACAGCAGGCTACGTGGGCGTTCTGCGCGGCGTGGGCGTGGGTGGATGGGTGTGTCTTGGGTCTGGGGTACTCTTCGCCGCCCACCCCGTACACGTGGAAGCCGTCGCGGGCGTGGTTGGGCGTGCAGAGCTCCTGGCAGCCCTCGCCTTCTGCCTCGCCCTCTGCGCCTACACACGCTACCTCCGAGGGCGTGTGTGTCGTAGATGGCACCACTGTGGGCATGGTGGTTTTTGAGTGGAAGGTATTTATTACATGGCAACACTGTAGAGGTGGAATTGTAGAGTAGGAAGTGTAGAGGTAGAAGAGCAATAATAATAATAATAATAATAATAATAATAATAATGGTGTTTGTTTTGTTACTTGGAATAGTTTGGAGGATTCAGTTGCTCCCGAATTACCAACACAAAACTCCCCCCCTCCCCTTAATTAATATCCTAGCTATAGTCTAATGGGGGAGTGATTGTGGGTTGTTTATTTAGCATGTAATTATTATAGTTTTGAGGGATCAGAGCTTCCTAATAATTATGTATGTGAAGGAATGAAATAATTACAGTGGTTGTACTGTAATATGTCTACTCTGTCTCTGTCTTTCTTTCTGTTTATTTGTCTGTCAATTTATCAACATTTCTCTCTCTCTCTCTCTCTCTCTCTCTCTCTCTCTCTCTCTCTCTCTCTCTCTCTCTCTCTCTCTCTCTCTCTCTCTCTCTCTCTCTCTCTCTCTCTCTCTCTCTCTCTCTCTCTCTCTCTCTCTCTCTCTCTCTCTCTTTAAATAGATTGCCATTAGCACAACGTAGATTCAGAGGCGACTTAATCAAGGTATTCAAAATAATCAAAGGCATAGATAATATCGACTGCAGCAAATACTTCACAATCGACCAATCAAACTACACGAGAGGTAACGGCTGCAAAATCCTAGGTAAATACATCTTTTAATTCTCACGGATCCAAGAATTTCTTTTTTAACTGAGTCGTCAACTTATGGAATGGACTTCCCCGTAACGTAATAGATTGTAATACCGTATACAGCTTCAAACGTCGCTTATATAAACACCTTGCATCTAATCCCCGACTTACGATGTTTACTAATGAATAATTTTTGCCCATTACAGGTGGCAAGTTAGCCAAATTTTACCTACTTTCTATTTTTTCTATAAAATTTCCTTGGGGAGTTTTTTCTGCCAACCCCACAAGGTTCTGACTCCTGACTTTATTTCCTGTACGGCACAAGCCGGAGGGAGTGGAGGGTGGGGAGAGAGCCTTCTACTTTGCTATCCTTATCTACGACTATCATTGGGGAGTAATTCATTCTCTACCAGTAACCTTCTAATCTATAGCTGTATCATTTAATCAGTAATATAATGTAATCTAATTACCTATTAATTGACTCATCTATTTACCTGTTGATTAACTCATCAATTTACCTGTTAATCAACTCATCTATTTATCTGTTAATTAACTCATCTATTTACCTGTTAATTAACTCATCTATTTACCTGTTAATTAACTCATCTATTTACCTGTTAATTAACTCATCTATTTACCTGTTTCCTTCCAGGACAACTATCATCACTACCACACCTCTCCCACGCCCACACCCACGCCCTTCCTCTTCTTCGGCAGTCAGTCTTCGTGGGCGTGGAGACTGCCTCGGTGGGCGTGGTTGGTGGTGAGCGTGGGCGGGGCGGGCGTGGGGATGGCGTGTAAAGAACAGGGCGTGACCACATTGGGCGTA
The DNA here is from genome assembly GCA_034508575.1 of Petrolisthes manimaculis. Classification (NCBI taxonomy): domain Eukaryota; kingdom Metazoa; phylum Arthropoda; class Malacostraca; order Decapoda; family Porcellanidae; genus Petrolisthes; species Petrolisthes manimaculis. Next base: position 266,222 of record JAWZYT010000488.1, on the reverse strand, counting down.
GGGTTGGTGGTTCACGCTGCTGCCACCCTCGTATCCACGCCAACACACAAGGTGAGAGAGAGAGAGAGAGAGAGAGAGAGAGAGAGAGAGAGAGAGAGAGAGAGAGAGAGAGAGAGAGAGAGAGAAGCTGTTTATACAAGGTGTTTCGCGAGTAGTATCGGAGCTGAAGAGCGATGAAAGATTATGCAAATTTAAGTAAAAAATACTCTATAAATAAATGAATATATATATATATATATATATATATATATATATATATATATATATATATATATATATATATATATATATATATATATATATATATATATATATATATATATATATATATATATATTGTATCCGTTTGCAATCTTGCTAACATAACTTCCTTTTCTTCAGAGTGTGTTGGTGACTGTAGCCAGGGAGTTGTTGCCTGGAGGTGTGGCCGCTGCGTTGTTAGTGTGGCTACGAGTCAGGGTCATATCCCCACAGACGCCATCTTTCACGCCCGCAGACAACCCAGCCGCCCACGCCCCCAACCTGACCACACGGGCGTTGAGCATCGGGCGGTATTGGTCCCTCCACGCCAGACTTTTGGTTTGGCCTGCCACCCTCAGCTTCGACTGGTCACAGGGAGCCGTGCCTCTCGTCTCTCGCCTCACTGACCCTGCTAACCTAGAGACGGCAGCACTACTCGTCTCGCTGGCTACATTGGCTGGTGTGTCTGTGGCTGCCTGTTGGAGAGCACGAACTTCAACAACAACGCCAACAACAACAACATCATCATCATCAATCACAAATCAGAATCATCCTGCAGGTTATCGAAATCCGCTATTAGCATCGTCGTCCAAGTTCATGCAGCAGAGAAACAACCATCTTCACTCAATCTGCCACCAACACCAACACCAACACCACCAACATCAACATTACGACTTGCAGTCACGAGGTTCATCATTATCATCATCATCATCATCAAAATTCATCACATATCAGGATCATCACCACCACCCTGAAGTCTACCATCACCACCACCATCACCATCACAACCACCACGATCTCCTCAATAACAACGACACACACAACAGCAACACACAGCAGAAGGCGAAAAAGAAGAATAAAAAGAAGGAGAAGGAGGAAGAAGATGAAAAGGAGGAGGGGTGTTGGTGTTGTTGCTGTTGTTTTTGCCTTCCTTCATCCACATCCTCCTCCATCTCTTGTTCTTGTTGTCGTTGTTGCTATTGTAGGTGTGAGGGTCAGTGCCTCCATCTAGTAGTGGTTTTGGCCTTGGCGTTACTGGTGATACCATTCTTACCCTCATCTAACCTGCCAGCATACGTTGGGTTCGTGGTGGCTGAGCGTGTGTTGTACATCCCCTCCATGGGCTTCTGTCTCCTGGTGGCGTTGGGTTCGCAGGCACTGTGGCGGGTACTGCCTCACACACCAACACCACCATCACCGTCACCAGGTATGTAGGCCTACAGTTGCCAAAAAAGGTATTGAGAAAAATCTTGATAGAACATTAACACTAGTAATATCCACAACTATTTGTAGGGACTATAAGCATGAATAACAGAAGGAAATATACATATCCTTCTGTACAACATACGTATAATCCCTACAAACAACTATGGACATTAATATATTTAATGTTGTATCAATAGTTGTCGCAATACCTTTTTTGGCAACTGTACAGTACACTCGGATATCACAGTCCTTTGCCAACCAAAATCTATCAGACAGTTAGATAATGATGATCACTGCATACTTTACTCGCCAAATTCATTAAATAATTCACCCCTAAGTCATTTAACCCCTCCGCGATGGGGTAACTATGAATAGCCAATCAGTCAGTCCGGGGGCTAGTCTTACTATCACTACTGCCTGTCCGGGCGATTTTGGCCGAATTTTCCAAAATCGCTCTATTCCACTTACTCTGTACGTCTAAACTACGATAGTGAACAAATTAAATTTGGTCCTGTAAGCACCATCAACTCTTCCTCTTTCCAATAAAACAAAACCCAGCTCTCTACAACTTTGTCGAGAAATTAAGTGAGGAATGAAGGGTAATTTCTCGGGCGGAGCGCGGTTGCGTTCGCATACGTGTAGTGGCTCTGTCGACAACTGAACGCGGCTCGAGCGGGTGGCAGTCAGTGGTGTAAGTAAGCATGACGCAATACAGAATCGGACACGCACGAGAAATCTAATCCACATCCATCCATGTTCACAGTCAGTAACACACTGACTGACGATGTTGATTTGTAGGGCTGGTGGTGAAGTATAGTCCAAAAAAACCCGCCAAATTTGGCTCGCAAATGTCGACATTGGCAATAGCGGTGCATCCTCCCGCCCGGTCACCCCTTGGGAGTAGCTTATACCACTGCCTGGCCGCACCCAAGAGAGTGACCATCACCTCTACCCGGTCTCTAGGGGTTAAACAGCTAATATTCTTTCGCTTGCGTATTTACAAACCAATGCCAACCAATGTGGAATAGACGCATACTGAAATGAAGTGGTTTAGTTGAAGTATGTGAGATGGTTAAACATACTAGGATGAAGAGGTTTCGTTGTAGTATGTGAGGTGGTTAAACATACTGGAATGAAGAGGTTTGTTTGATGTACAGTTGGACACATGAATGGGTGGTACAGCCCAGGTGAAAGATATTTGTCCCATTTGAGGAACCAATGTCTATTATCAGGTACTTGCTTGTTATTACCATCCTCAATACTGACTTCTGCCCCTGATGTCTCCTGTTTGGCACTAAGAAACTTAATGGGGGATTTTCTAAGCTCAGCCACCAGATGTCACTTGGGAGCCTCTCTCCCAATGTCCTCTATATACGTATTTCATGTGTTATGGTACTGAAAATTCAGTGAGCATTTATGAACAAACTTTTTACAAAGTTTTGCATACAGTTTTTAATACTTTCAATTGATGATTTCATGAAAAAACAAGAACAAGAAGGAAAACTCTTCAAAAGCTCCGGCTCTTAATGATTCAAGTGAAATGATAAAATATCCATATGTAAAGGTCTCAAAAATATTAATTATGTTTTATCTGGATTTTCGTATTCATATGGTTATATTGAAATTTTGAAAATGAACCCCTTTTATTGAGGGTGACCCCCTCGGTTGAACCCCCTCTCGGTTAAACCTCTTAAATATTGGTTGAATCCCTTTTAAGAAGTGGTCACCCCAAAAAGAAACAAGAACATGAAGGAAAACCCTTCAAAATCTCCGGCTCTTAGGGTGCATACACACCAAGCGAGTCGCGTCGAGTCGCGTCACATCAAGTCAGTGTACGTCAATTGGTGCGAGTCAAAACACAAAATCTCCGTTCACACCGACAGTGTCAGCCCGAGTCAAGTCATTACTCTGTTTACTCAGTGGTTTGCCAGATTTCAAGAACAATGGACCCATTTTCAGTTGGTGAGGCAGGTAGCTGTTCTGTTAAGGCTTCGGCGTCGTTGTAGATGTAAGATAACCCCAATCTAGATGCATGAACTGAACACCAAAAGGCCAGATTTTGGAAACTTCAGTCATTTATTCCCAGACTTGTTGAACCATCCAGAAAAATTCTACGACTCCTTTAAGATGACTATTGAAAACTTGAATAAGGTGGTGGAGTTGGCAGGATCTTCCATAAAGAAAAGGAACACTAATTACAGACGTGCTGTTGGGGTTGAAGAAATAACGACAATTTTTTAAGGTAAAAAGTGTCTTATTGAAAATTCCAACAATGA